>OZ014438.1:18213330-18661799 GCA_963966035.1 Acleris laterana
AACAAGCTGCTGCTCCGGTGCCTGACCAACAATCAGGTGCTCCCGGAACGGAGACGGTGCGAGGCGTTGCTTGTGACCCTTGTCACCCGTCAACAAGCCGTGCCGCTCCCAAAGGGAAAGGAGCTGGCAACAGGGCCTCAGAGGGGAGCCCCGCGGTGGCTCGAGCCACTGCTAAGAGGGTGCGCCTGGACGAGACTTTGTCTCCGAGAGGCGAACCCAAAAAGCAGAGGATCGAGCCGTCGCCGGGTACCCCGCGAGTAGCGTACGCGGACGCAGCGAAGGCGGACTTGATGGTTGCTGTCACATCAGCAACCACGGGTCACCTCTCGGCTGAACTCGCTGACGAGGCCCTAAACCTCATCCAAGCCCGCGTGATGAGGGAAGCGGTCCAAAACCTGCAGAGCAGGGGCGGACCACAGTTTCAGGGAAAGCCGTTACACGTGAACGGCACCCTGAGGCTGTGGTGCGGGGACCAAACAGCGGTATCTTGGCTCAAACAGTGCGTGCCTACCATCACCCTCTCCTCAGGAGACAAGCTCGTGGTGAAGCGCCAGAACGAGATACCGCGCAGAGTACGCTGCGGCATTCTGCTCCAAGGTGTTTATGAGGATTTCGGCGTAGTAGCGCACTCGCTCCGCTATCAAAACACCTGGGTGCAGATAGACCGGTGGCTTCTGCACAGCGCTGACAGGCAGGGGAAGGAGACCTTTGCTATCGTCAGCATACCTGAGACGGAGGTGCAGGCCATCCTGGACAGGGGACGCCGGCTCGCATTTTTGTGTGGGTCGGTGTTCCTGAAGTTTCAGGGGCCACGGGGGAAGTTCGTGGAGACTCCACCCCCTAGCACCAACGCCACAACACCAGGCTCACAGCCAGGACCAGAGCCGATGGACACGGCCACGGTGACCGGCACGGCCGACGACGTAGTCGTGGTCGCGCCCGGGTCCCAATCCCCGGCGCAAGGCGCCCCCTGCTCCGAGCACGACGAGGAAGAGCTCCTCCGTGACCCGTCGGAAAGCGGGGAGGAGTGCACAAAGGGGTTGGGCTTGCTGGCCATCGGCGAGGGCGACGGCGGGGAGGGGTCATCGGGGATTCGCACCAGTGACGGAACCCCCTTCTCCCGGCTGTAGCATCCTCCAGACAAACCTCCACCACAGCGAAACCGCGACGGCTCAGGTCCGGAAGTGGCTGGAGGCCAACAACACCGCCGTGGTCCTGATCCAGGAGCCGTGGATCAGGAAGGGGGCCATATGTGAAATGACTAGCATAGAGGCATTCCATCTTAGTCCTCAGGGTTGGCAACGCATTTGCAGTCTTAGGATTGCACTGCAGTCTTGTGAATGCGAATGTCTATGGGTCACAGTTTCCACTTACCATCAGGCGGCCTGTGTGCTCGTTTGTCTTCTCTATGCCATAAAAAAAAAAAAAAAAAAAAAATGCGGGCTCCGAAACATTGGATTGGAGGTAAGCTCATAGTACACACGGCACCGGATAACCCCCGGACCTGCATTTACACCACCAGGAATATACATGCCGAACCCTTAACCAGTTTCTGCTCTAGAGACCTGTGTGCCATCAAGGTGCGAGGGGCGCAAGACTCCAGCCTGCCGGAGGTGGTCCTGGCCTCGATCTACATGCCAGAGGCAAAAGATCCGCCGCCACACGAAATGACGAGGCTGGTGACCCACTGTGAGGAGTACAAGCTGCCGCTAATTGTGGCCACGGACTCCAACGCACACCACCCCCTCTGGGGCATGAAAAACGCCATCAACAGAGGTAAGCTACTTGTAGAATACCTAATGTCAACAAACCTTAACATCCTGAATACAGGCTCTGAACCCACATTCGTAAACAGACGAAGTAGCACAATCATTGACTTGACTTTAGCAACTGAAGAAACCTCACAGCACTACAGCACATCACGGGATGGCACGTTTCAAAGGAACTGTCGTGCTCAGACCATAGATGGATACGTTTCGATATTCAGGTAAATACAATCGCAGAAGCTCCTAGGAGGAACCCACGAAGAACCAACCGCTTGCAATACGCTGAGCGGCTGGAACTTACGTTGCCATCGGCGGTTCCACTCCAACTAGAGAGCTGCGAAGCGATAGAAAACCAGGTAACTATCCTAACGAAGGCCATTGTAGCAAGTTATCAGCATGCCTGTCCTCTCTCTAACCCCCCGGCCAGCCGCAACAGCGAAGGAAAATGGTGGGGCCCTGAGCTGGAGAGGCTCAGGAAGAAGATGAGGCGACAACTGAACAGAGCAATGAACACAGGCGCAGACCACGACTGGGATAACTACAAAACGACCAAGTCTAGGTACAAGAAACGCCTCAGGTACGAGCTCATGGCGTAACTTCTGCAACAACATAGAAGCATGTTCACAGGCCAATAGGGTAAGGAAGGTTCTCTCCAACCAGACCACGCACACCATGGGCTCCTTACGCAAGCCAGACAACACACTCACCAGCTCGTCAGAGGAGGCAGAACGGGTCCTCGTAGAAACGCACTCCCCTGACTGCGTGATATCACAGTCGACCAGCTGGACGAGCGAAGAAGCCCCCCCTACCACGGTAGACTGGGTACGGGCACACAAGGTAATCAACCCCCATAAAGTTAAATGGGCAATTAACAGCTTTGACTCCTTCAAATCACCGGGTCTGGACGAGATCTTTCCAGCCCTTCTGAAGTGGGGTGGCGAGCGACTAACTCGGACTCTTGCCGAGATCCTAACTGCTTGCCTAGCACACAGGTATGTGCCCAGGCGGTGGAGGGAGGTCAAAGTCATATTCATACCGAAACCAGGTAAGAGCGACTACTCAGACCCCAGATCCTACAGACCCATCAGCCTAACATCGTTCTTATTAAAGACCCTGGAAAGGCTTTGCGACAGGAATCTGCGGGAGAGCTGCCTGGTCAACACACCAATGCACCCAAACCAACATGCCTACAGCCAAGGTAAATCTACAGACTCAGCCCTACATGCAATAGTAAGCAAGGTAGAGGAAGCCATCAAGAACAGATCAATGTGCCTAGGCGTCTTCATAGATATTGAGGGGGCCTTCGACAAGACCAACTTCAGCAGCATAACAACCGCGCTAGTCAAGCACGGGGCGAACCCGACCCTGGTCGAATGGATAGGTAATATGCTTAGCAAAAGGGTCATCAGACTCAATGCAAACAACAACCAACTAGCACTGGTGGCAAAGGGCTGTCCCCAGGGCGGCGTTCTCTCCCCGCTACTATGGAACATAGTTGTGAACGAGTTGATCGTCAAACTAAACGACAGTCGCTACTACGCGGTAGGCTACGCGGACGACATAGCGATACTCACAACCGGCAACGTCACCAGCACGGTCTGCCACGTCACCCGCTCAACTCTAAGTATCGTAGAACGCTGGTGCTCAACCAACAAACTATCTGTCAACCCAAAGAAAACGGAGATGGTATTGTTTACTAACAAACGCAGCCTGGGCAACTACCAACTCCCCAAGTTGTTTGGAACAGAACTCCAGCTATTAAATGAGGTGAAGTATCTAGGAGTCGTACTTGACAGCAAATTGAACTGGAGCAACCACCTGAACAGCAAGATAGACAAAGCAACAATCGCTTTCTGGCAGTGTCGCAGGATGGTAGGTAAAACATGGGGTCTACACCCCAAGATCATTCTATGGCTCTACACGTCAGTGATACGACCAATCATTCCTATGGTGCGGTAGTCTGGTGGCCACGCACCAGACTGTCCACTGTGGAATCAAAACTACAACGACTCCAGAGACTAGCCGGCATGGCAGCCACCGGATGCATGCGGACTACGCCCACAGCATCCCTGGAAGCCATACTCGACCTCTCGCCACTGCACCTCTTTATCCAGCAGGAGGCGGCGGCAACAGCGGTACGTCTTAGGAATTTGCACCTGTGGAAACCTGCCAGGGTACCACACACCGAAATACTCTATGAAGCGGTTAACGAGGAGCCACTCATAGAGGCAGCTACCGACAGAATACCGAAACAGTTTATCTTCGACAAGAAGTACAAAATTCAACTGTATGAAGATCCGTGGGAAGGCCTCAATCCCAGGGAAGTAAGGATCTTCACAGACGGATCCAAGACAAAGTCTGGATCCGGAGCAGGTACTTTTTCAGAAGATCTAAACATACATATCTCAACGCCATTAGGAGCCCATACCACAGTCTTCCAGGCAGAATGCGTGGGCATCATTATGGCTACAATAGCGATTGAGCAAAGGAAGGTAAAGGATTTCCCCATCCGTATACTCTCCGACAGCCGATCAGTTCTCCAAGCCTTACAGTGCTATACAGTAACGTCAGGGCTAATATACGAATGTCACAACGCCCTCTCTAAGGTATGTAACCTAAACCCCATTACCCTACAGTGGATAAAGGGACATAGTAACTCACGCGGTAACGACGCGGTTGACGTACTCGCGAGAAGGGGCTCAGAAATGGAACTGATAGGTCCTGAACCGTTTCTGCCCCTGCCGACCAGCTGGCTGCGGAACAAACTGCGTCGAATCACCAAGGTAAAGCACCAACACTACTGGAGCAACCTAGACACCTGCAGGCAAAGTAAGGAAGCTCTTCCGATAATCAATCCCGGATTGTCGCGTAAGCTACGATTACTCAAAAGGGCCCAACTCCGATTGTTAACTGGAGCCATAACTGGCCATGCCTTGTTTAACAAACACTTGTTCACATTAGGTGTTACAGACAGCCCCCTGTGCAGAGCTTGTATGACGGCGGAGGAAACCGCAGCCCACGTCATCATGGAATGTCCAGAGGTGGCAACATACCGGGCACGTCACCTCGGAACACCGAGGTCGCTACCAGAGGCCGTCGGCAACATCAAGGGTCTGCTAGGCTTTCTGGTTGAACTGGGCTGGCAAGAGTAGTGCCAGTGACCCAGCACGCAAAAAAGGCGCATATTAAGTCGTCGAGTTGCGGAAAATTAGCCCGCTACAACCTACCTATGATTTATATTGTCAAATTTTTATTAATTTAAGAACATATCGCTAACTGATATTGGCGAAAATTGATAATACACAACGATAAATATACTTACATAGAGAAATAAATACTTAAATAAGTACATAGAAAACATCCAAGACTCACGAACAAATAAGAGAGATAAATAAAAAATAAAAAATCAAGGGAAAAACAAATACTCGCGCTCATCGAACCAGAGACCGCTAGCTTCGTAGGCAGGGTCACTACCAACTCGGCTAAACATTTAGTTATTTAATACACCTTTTGCACCCATCCAAGTCAGCATAGGAGATATGAACCTGTCTTGTTAGAAAGAAATCGACACCTAAGTAGTAATTTGTTTTTTTTTGTCACTACAATTTTTTGGCACAAAACAGATAATGTACTCCTGTTGTATAAGTTTAGCATGCATTATGTCTTTTCTGCCTTGTACTATATCAAATACGGTCGTATTATACTGTACAACAGGTACAAAAACCCTCGGTAGTTACGGTCACGAGAGTTAATTTGGGACCCATTTCAAGAAAAATATGCTTGAAGTCGTCATTGTCATTAGAGGTGTCAAGTCATTTGTACCTTTTAGGAAACTCAACCTTCTTGTTGTGGAATGTTAGATTGACTTTGGACCTAACCTAAGGTGGGAAACTACCAAATTAAATCTCGTGACTGTACAACAAGTGGCATTCGCTTTTGGCTTGTTTTTTAAATTATAAGAGATAAATGGAAAAAACTTATGGTGGGTACGTTTCATTTAACCAGTTGCTCGAAGTGTATTTTTGCTACAAACCTTACATCATGACCTGATGATTTCATTTTTTTTTTGCTGATTTGAAGCACTGGTAAGTACCTATGTATTAATTTTATTTTAATCTTGGCATTGGGTTTTTTACTAGCTTGAGATTCGAAGCAGCTTCTCGTGCAGAGAATCAACCGCATTAATACATTTTGGACGTAATGCTGATTAAAATTACCAATGTGTCACATGTATTAAAAAAAGTTGCAGTTTTTTAGTTACCTAGCTTTGTTTATGATAATTTTATTATAACGACGACGGAGGAACAAATGTGTTGACATCGGTCGCACCTCGTAAAAGTCTAGATTAACATTTAAGTACCTGTCCCAAAAAAACCAAACAACGCATACAAACTTTCGATCGCTTTTCAGCCTGTTTGGAGCTAATTATAAAAACTTAAGTTTTATTTATTAATGTTCTTGGCACCGAACTTCATGTATCTACACCAAAAATGAACGAACTCCCGTACTAATTCAGCCCCAGGGGTAGTTTTTTTAAGATCGCTCATTCATATTTTTTATTTACCGGTTAACTGGAGTTATTTGATTCACGGGGTAACATTGCCCACCTTTAAAACGATTAATATTTTAGTGGTAATCTTCCTAAATTGTTGAAATCATTGTATAACTGTAGTATAAGTAGCTTAGTCCTGATGAAACATTTAACAGAACAATTAACCCTTTTCTAGGCCTTGCTAAAAGTAAGGATACAGGATACAGAAATGGAATAGAGCCACGAATTCGTATTTTCCTGAAGATACGAATTCGTATATACGAATACTGATCCATAAAGTCATATTTCAGGAAAGTTCAATTAAACGCGTGGTTGCCGGGTAAGAATAGTGCCACTCCATGTCCTCCCGTGGATGTCGTAAGAGACGACTAAGGGAATACAGGCTGTGTAAAAAATCAAGGCGATCTGAAATCTGTTAGGCGATGGGCTTGCAACCTGTCACTATACACTGGTAAACATCTTAGCCTAATTGTGCAAAATGTGGTTACAGAATTATTAACAAGTTTTTAGACTTGTTAGTAATTCTGTAGCTCTGCCTACCCCACTCTGGGAATAAAGGCGTGAGCTTATGTATGTATGTTCAATTAAATTTGAGTCATTTATTACTTTAGTAATAAAGTTCAATTTTGTGCGACTTGAATATGGTCGATCAAATGTACAGTCGAAGTCAACCGAGACATTGCCTTTTATACACAATAAAGATAAATATACATATATTTATCTTTTAACTAGCGACCCGCCCTCGCTTCGCTTCGGTTTGCGAGTTTTCTGTAACACCCGTACATAAAACAGAGTTTATTATACATAAAAACCTTCCTCTTGAATCACTCTATCTATTAAAAAAAACCGCATCAAAATCCGTTGCGTAGTTTTAAAGATCTAAGCATACATAGGGACAGACAGCGGGAAGCGACTTTGTTTTATACTATGTAGTGATAGTGTAGGAGGAGTGGTCGAATTGTAACGTTTATTATATGTATAGGGCCCAGGCTTTAACATGTACGAGTATGTAGGGTAAGTATGTCCTTAGAAAATTACAATTACAATTACAATTTAAAATGTTATTTACATACTAATCTCCGGAATAGTCTAGCTTGACGTTCGACCTACGAGTCGAGTCGAGTGTTGATCTACGAGTTAAGGTTTTATCTGAAACACTTTTGACACGGCCCATTCGATGTTACATATGCATATAATTCGTGTCTTTGCTGGATAAGAGATAAGTGGATAAATTTTCTAAATATGAAATAAGATAAGTAACGGCAAAAAAAAGAAAGCTATCAGAACATTAGGTAGGTACCTACACACGTTTAGGTTTTACTACGTAATACGAAAACAAAGTTACAAAACATAGGTAATGGAAATGGTTTTGTTATAAGATAAAATTAAGTAGAATTTGTAACAAGCAAGATCAATTAGGTACTTATGATTTTATGATAAAAACGCGATTTGGATTTACATTTGCAAAGAGGTACAGTCGAAGGTAGGTATAAATATGTACACGTTCCTAAGACGTCAAAAATATCTACACGCCCCCGTAACGTGCCACTGATAAATTATGGTCTATGTATTACACATCGTCTATGTAGTACACATTCATGGGCGCGATGGCCGTCTAGACGTTAGTGCCAGTAACTGTACATACCTACTATGAAATGAAACAATATCGAGTGACGTGACGTCGTCTCAGTTCGTAAGGGAAGTCCTTGCGCGGCTTCCCCCCTTGTTTTCCAAACCGTGATATTTTGTCAAATACTTACGTAGTAAAAAAAACACCGGCCCAGTGCGAGTCGGTCTCGCGCACCGAGGGTTCCGTACAAAACTTGATATGAATTTCAATTTAATACCTCTACGCGTTCATGAGGAAAGGGGTAGTAACTTTGAAATTATTAAAAATATTTTTATTATATGATGTAGCAGAAAATTACGGTTTTCGCAATTTTTCCTTTATCTGTGCTATCTGACGTTGCTTCGTACCAAATTTCAAGATTCTGAGTTCACCGGAAGTACCCTGTAGGTTTTGATTGCCTTGCAAGTTTTGAAAATTTGCGGAAATTTGCGGCATAAACGACTGTATCTTTTGATTGCGTTGGTTTGGCAGTTTGATCTGAGGGTCAGTAGACCTGAGTATTTCTTGGGTCTTGACAGACTGACGGACGGACGAACGGATAACAAAGTGATCCTATAAGGGTTCCGCTTTTTCCTTTCGAGGTGCGGAACCCTTAAAACGCAGTTCTGTACTTTTTTGTATTTTCTCTCAATACTAAAGTCATTGGTTTGTTTTACAGGGAAATATCTCCGGGACTTTTGGTCATTACTGGTCACAAAAACAGGGTAATACATAAATTGTAGGCAATAGTCTCTACTTTCATTTTGTATCTAACTGTTATTGTCGTAAAATGAGTTGGAAAGGAGATAGGTATTGTCAAAAAACTGCTTTAGGCAAAAATACGAGGTGGCAAAGTCGAAATTCGGAAAGAGCACATCAAAATCTATTAGTAAATACCAATTTTCGAAACTCCCGGAAAACTTTCTAGGTAACCACTATTTTTCAAACCAAATGACTGGGCCACTAATAGTTATACATATAAATCGGAAAATACCGAATTATCGTTGAGTAGAAAGTAAACACGATCATGGCAGAGTACTTTATCACCGTAACGTAATTTGAACCTTCTGTCTATTAAATCGATTTTGAAGATAATAATAAAATCCTGGAAATTAAGCAGTACAACGTTTAGTATGCGTGATAGACGTGCGTCACGAACGATAGGCAATATATTTTATCGTTATTTTTATTATAGTGTCGTTGTTCTCACTAGTAATAACCGGATAGAGAGTACATGTTGCTGGCAGACTTTAATTCATGATAGCTTCGTGAACGCCTGGAAGTCATCGAGTTATAATTGGTGACCCGTTCATTATCGCCTTTTACCGATTAGGCTACCAATCTTAAAACGAGCAATCGAAAGTGTTCAAAATTGATGGTTTTTAAATATTTGAGTACACAAACTAGACCTAAGGTCACTGTGGGTAAGACCGTCAAGGCAACTCCGTCAACGCGTTATAACTTTTGAATTTGAAAGCGTTTCCCGCTTTAGCGTCCTGTCGATAAAGCAGTTTGTCGCGCCAGTGCCTTCACTCTAAAACATATTGCGCTGTGACAGCGAATTTTAGAGCAATCCGCCTAAACAAGTCATTACCTACGTGTATGGAACTCGAAGTGATAGTGCGACGGTCTCTGCTAATAAAATTGTTAAAAATTGTTTGTGACAAGATTTTGCACCACAAAGTAACTACGTTAGTAATATAAGAAGTAATATAAGGCTATCTTTAATCTGTGTTTAAATTAACAGAAATTGGCTTAGTTTTGTAATTATACGTTCCATCATTTATCACATTTAAATTTCGTTAAGTTGGAAAGTCCGTCTACTCTGTACAAGGAAAGTCCGTCATATGCCGGATTTCCCTTGAATCAGATGCTACCAACTGTTTTTACGAATTTAGTATTATAAATTATAACGATTCCATAACGTTATTTTATTACCCAAGTAATACAGTAAGCAATATAAAATTGTTTGAAATCCAAATATTCCTAACTGTTTTTTTTTCTCATATTCATTCTATTAATCATTAAATATATTAATTTAGCTTTGATTTGCGCACTAAAAATTTTGTGTACAATTATTATAGAAGTGTAAGCAATATAAAGATGTGTCGTAATGTCGTTATACCACGATTTTGCCTACATTATGTTATTGTACCTATTTAAATAAATAAATAAACTACTCACTCGTGGTTTTATATACATAACATGCTGATATAAACTCTTACAAAAGTTCATCCGTGAACTTATAGCTGCATAATAGCATTTAGTGTCAATTTAATACTTTTTTCTCTAATGTAGGAACTCACTCGGCCTTTCAGATACCGACACAGTCTTCTGTCCACCAATTAGCGATTAGCTGCTCTAAACTACAGGACCAAAATCTTTCATTTATTAGTCCCACCACGGTGGAGGAAGTAGTTGAAATAATAAACAATTTAAGTGGGATATATGGAATAAGTGTTAAAATTAAATCCCTAAAAAAATATATATCTGTAAACTTAACTTAAATACTTACTGCATAAACAAATGTATCAATGATGGGCACTTTCCGGACTCTCTGAAAATGGCTAAAGTAACATCCATCTTTTAATTAGGAAACAAGATGGATCCCGAAAACTATGGCGATATCAGTACTTCCAATTTTATCAAAGATTGTGAAAAAATCTTACATTAAAGGCTTAGTAACTTCTTAGAATCAAATAACTTCTTATAAAAAAAAACAATATGGCTTTCGTCCGAAGGCTAATACACTTACAGCTACTGTTGATTTAGTCACAAACATAAAAATTCATATTGACAAACAAAACATTGCATTAGGCATATATGTTGATTTGAAAAAGGCATTTGATACCGTAAGCCACGATATACTTTTAAACAAACTAGAGAGCGTAGGTGTTACAAGAACTGCACTCGAAATATTTAGATCATATCTTATATCTGTGCGAATAGATGGACACCAAAGTCATGAGCAATTAGTAAATTGCGGGGTTCCCCAAGGATCAATTTTAGGTCCCTTATTGTTCCTTATATATATCAACAATATACAAGAAATAGGCCTTGAGGGATACATCACACAATATGCCGATGATACGAGTCTTTTCTATTTTGGAAGTTCAATGGAGTCAATTGTGAACCAAGCATAACATGATTTAGATCTCTTACATAACTGGCTGCATTCAAACTTACTCTCGATAAATATAGCTAAAACAAATTATATTATCTTTGCAGAAAAAAACAAAAAAATTGTCAATTTTGACGAACTTACATGGGGTACCAATACATAGTAAAGAAAAATATCTAGGTCTAATCCTTGATGATAAACTGACATGGAAACCCCATATAGAAAAAATACACTCCAAACTGACATCTTTAACAGGTGCACTACGTGGTATGGTACGATGCCTCCCAACGAAAGTACGGTATACCATTTATGCAGCTAAATCGAATCTAAAATTACTACAAACTACGCAAAACAAAATTATAAAAACACTTTTCGGGTACAAATATCTAACTCCAACTACTAAAATCTACAAGGTAACTAAGTTACTTAATTTGAAACAGCTTTATATATATAATACGAGTATACTAATTCGAAAATTATGACAAAAAACATACACTCAAACATAACGTTCACGAAAAGAGCACAAGTTCAGAAACGTGTCACTAGACCGGCTGATAATTTATTCTTAAGGATGCATAGGACAAAAACATACGACACAAAATGTATTATGTACGAGGGAGCAAAGACCTATAATTCATTGCCAAAAGACATAAAAGAGACGAAAATACTAAACTCGTTTAAAAAACTACTAAACCATTACGTAACAAGGGATTTTTCATAAGACATAATTATTACTTCATTAAATCGTTCATAACCTTTGTATATTTATATAATGTATATAGGGTTATATACATATATAATATTTCCTAATACATATTTATCTACAAAAATTTTTTACTAACTAGTGTACGTAACCGTTCTTCGTAGGTAAGCACTAAGTCGCAGCCTTAGTAAACAAAACTTCATTAGAAGCAATAGAATAATTTCTACCTACATGTTAAGTTTTTCATAATTCCTAATCTTAAAAAACATACTTATAAAAAAAAAATTGTACTGTTGCTTGCCATTAAACTATATACCTGCTTAGTTAAGAATATACTTATTAAAATAGTATGTAGGTACGTATAATATAATTATTTTCCAAAAAAGGTTTACCACCCCATTTACGTAATATATTTGAGATAGACTTGCATTAAAATAAGAAACATTGAGTTTATTTCGAATCTAAACCTTATATTAATATGTTTAAAGTACACTTATCATTGTCTTGCTTCATTCTTTTAAGGATTCGAATACGAACATAAGCACCCATAGTATGGCAGATATCATTACTAAATAGACGGACTTACCTTAAACTACACGGGAAGTCCGTCTACTCGCCGAATTTAAAAAAATACCATTGTGTTGGCTTAATATGTGATTAAAATGATCTGTCACTATAGCTTAACTATTATTTATGAAATTCTTTATGGTATGCGATTACAAGCGGTAACGTAGGTGCATAATTAAAGCAGCTAGATCACTCCGAAGTAAAAAAAAAAAGTTTGCCGGTCTTACCCACAGTGACCTTACTTTTCTTTGTTTTTACCCTTACTGCAATCGTATTGTTTGCCGTTTGCGGCCGATTCATCTATTCGGAAATGATGTCTGGTTTAGATACGCTCTTTTGTCTTTAATGGCAAGGAACACCGTAATAACTTGGTGAGAGGATTCCATAAAAAAAAAATTGGACGTCTCTGTTTGGACCACCATGTATGTTACTTACAGATTATTTTTATATCTATGTCATTTTGATAAAATTATAACGTACGTACGTATAAGTACGTTGGCAAAAAATATACAAGTTAATATATTGTTATTGTTACCATATTGTATTATAAAATTTATAAATAACGCGACACTTACTGAAATACCTAAATGTGATATGACCATCCATGAACCGTTACTTCACTCAGTCTGATAAAATTGAGACTTTATTAGTCAGCCGGTAATGTTTTGACTACTATTATAGATTGCGTATATAGCTTCTGGTAAGCCTTTTAAAGGGTTTTGTAAGGGTATTGGTTAGCCTTAATAGAATAAGCAATCGTTTGCAAACAGCGCTGTAAAAGCACATTTAAAATGTTTTGACGGGTAGAGGGTTTGGTATGTTTTTACGTAAACGTAAATTAAAGTAACGTTAAACGTAAATTATTATTAACTATGATTATAAGTTAAGAAATTAGCAGTGTTTTTGTAGTAGCTTATCAGCGTCTGAACAACTGGCCTACTTTTAAACGATAATGAACACAATATTCCCTCTGAATTGTTAGATGAACAAAGAGAATAAATGCACAATGAAGATAAAATGGCCACGGCAAAACAACGACGGGATCGATTTAGCGGGCAATAACATTTATTTTACAATAGCTAGTTGATATCGATTTGCGTTCGTGTTTATCTTGTTTATTGCAAGTTCTTGGCGTTCAGATATATACCATTAGGTATGTTTTCTTTTACCTCTAACAATAACTTATTTTATGGACCTAAGTAAATCTATCTGAAGCTTTTAAAGGCAGATAGTAAATATACCGCATAAATAAAAAATAAAAAACCGGGCAAGAGCATGTCGAACCATGCTCAGTGTAGGGTTCCGAAGCCGTTACGACAAACAAACACAAAACCGGCCTAGTACGACTCGGACTTGCGCACGAAGGGTTCCGTACCATTACCTACCTATAAAAAAAAGCCCCCCATATTTACTTACTTAAGTGAACATACAAGCAAATATTCTGTGAATATTTCGAGCGTCTACTTGTTGCCGTTATAAATATCGAAAAAAAACTGCAAAAATATCACGTTTGTTGTATGGGAGCCGCCTTAAATATTTATTTTATTCTGTTTTTAGTATTTGTTGTCATAGCGGTAACAGAACTTTTTTTTTTTTTTAAACCTATGAAAATTTCAACTGTCTAGCTATCACGGTTTATGAGATACAATACAGCCTGGTGATGGACAGACGGACGGACAGTGGACTCTTTGTAATAGGGTCCCGTTTTTACCCTTTGGGTACGGAACCCTAGAAAACATGATATTTTTAGGCGGATTTCTTAGATTACTATCAGAGCCCGGAATCCTCACGGTAAAACAAAAGACTGTCGCAATGTAGCTAGTTTTAGGCATAATTTTTTCATGTAATAATAATACTCGATATCGATAAAAAAAAACTGTTTTTGCCATTTTGAATATAAGTACCTATGCACAGAAGAGACATTCTCCTTTTGGTAGACATAAACCAGATGAATGATGATTTAAAAAATACACTTCGTTGGCATAACTTAATATTATAAAGTTAGTTTTTAATATTAGAAAAGAAAAAAACTCTAAAATTAAATCGAAAAATAATGAAATTGTTTATAATCATATATAATTGAAATTTTAAATTCATTACTCCTTTTTATTGGATCCTACATCTTTGTATTCTACGTTAATTACACTACTCTGCCTACTTAAGCGGGGGAAACTTTAAGCTTTAAGTCTTGAAGTGTCGTTTATTGTAAACTAGCGACCCGCCCTCGCTTCGCTTCGGTTTATGTGAGTTTTCTGTAACACCCGTACATGAAACAGGATTTATTATACATATAAACCTTCCTCTTGAAACACTCTATCTATTAATAAAAACCGCATCAAAATCCGTTGCGTAGTTTTAAAGATCTAAGCATACATAGGGACAGACAGCGGAAAGCGACTTTGTTTTATACTATGTAGTGAGTGATAAATATTTATACATGTACTCGTACAACTGTCTTTTCTACTATAATAACCACGGAAAAGACTTACTAACACGGGAGCATGGCATTAGCACATGACATGACAAAAGAAACAGTAAATTAACCTATTCTTTATAAAAGAAATAGTTGGAATTTATCATCATTTTCGAACTCGTGATGGTCGGTATTTAGATAATTTTGTAATGTAAATACATAACAATTTACACCTAGAACACGAAGACATTTTAATCTGAAGAGTGTGAGAAAAGTGTCCCTCATCTTAAATACTCACGCCTTCGTCCCCAGAGTGGGGTAAATGAGCTACAGAATTACCATCACTCTAAAAACTTGTTGATAATTCTGTAACCACATTTTGCACAAACAGGCAAAATAATAAATTAGTTAGGGTAGACCGGGGACAATAGTACCAATTTAGAATTAATTACCTGTAACTCAGAATCTAAAGCTACCACGTAAAAATCGCTTAGGACGTAACATTCTAGTCTAATTGACTATCAGAATCTAGAAAATAATTTTCATTTGATCGCATCAGAATGGTGCAAATTGAGTTTTTGTTCATGAAGTCCTCGTGTTACAATTGCCCCTAAGACGGGTCAATTGTACCGGAAAAACACAGGTAAATAAAACCCAAACCCATGTACTAATCAATCAGTATCTATTGTTAATTTCTTAAGACGAATCAGTCTGTTACGTTACATTATCCTTAATTATAGAGACTCGTATTTAGACCAGGCAAAGCTAGCATATCAGTTAAACTAAAGGTAACAAAATATTTTCCAAGTTTTTGAAACATACACTCGGTTGACGCCGAGTATATTATGTTGTATTAATATAAATATCGAATAATTTAACAATTACTAATCCCATGACCCCATGGTACAATCAACCCCATCCTTCACAACAAATTATTTTTAAATAGTAGTACTATTGAAACGGCTGACGTTGCGGGTATAATATTGTCGTGTATACAAAGACATGCATATTTCGATGTAGCTGCAGAGTTATATTCGATGGTAATATTGCCCCGTGGTACTTTTATCCCTGGTCTACCCTACTCTTAACAAATATTTCCAAATCACATAGTTACAAGTGTTCTCTATCATCTACTACAATTCCAAGTACCTAGTTTAAGAATCCTGACCCTAAATTACACAAAAAAATGTTGTTGTCAATTGATTCAATTACAAATATTACTAATACAATCACCGCTGCGGGGTCGCCTAGTAACTTTGGCAACGTATTTGCTTTGTTTTTTATATCTTATACAAACATTTTTATCGGAGAATGGAAGAATACCGACCATCTAGATAATATTGCGAATTGCAATATTTACCTACAATCGCTTCGAGAATATCCACTTAATGTAATCTATAGATACGACTTTATTCATTTAAATATAAATTATGTTTAAATTTTCTGTGTGTGTAGTTTTTTACTTTGTCTTTTTCCGCGCTTAAGTTTTATCGTAGCCTGTGTCAATTTTTAGCTGGCTAGACCTCCAAAGTTATCCAAATCTCGAAGATTGTTTACTTTGGTTTTATGTGATAACTAAGGGCCCGGAATTATCTATGAGGGCAGCTTTTGGCAACTTGTACGGAGAGAAATCGATGTTATCTTTAATTAATTTGAGAGAAATCGATAGTTTTTTTTATTTATTTGTCTTTATTAAATAAAACCTGGAAAAATCCGATGATACGTACCCTTTTCAACAGTCGATGATGATGAAAAAAGTTCAACAGAAAACTCAGAGGGCTGGTCGCTAGTAAAACTATTAAAGTTCGTGTGTATTATATACCAACTTATATGGCTAATTGTTTCGTTGTCTGTTGCCCTAAGCTCAGTACCGGATTTGAAATTTTATGAACTCTATCTAAGTAATTAAGATTTAAGATTGATAAAATAATAATCTATCTAGCTACCCTATCTCTATCTCTATCCTTTATTTAACCTATTATAGTATACAAGTGCCGTGTGAAAATACATAAAATATTTCCGAACTAGCGACGCGCCCTCGCTTCGCTCCGGTTTATGTGAGTTTTCTGTAACACCCGTACATAAATCAGAATTTATTGTACTTACATAAAAACCTTCCGTGAAAAATTATCTGATGGTGCAAACTATAATGAACATCCACGCAGGGCCGAGAGACTACGACTATAAACCATATTGCTTCTGGCCTGTTATCGTATTGTCAACGTTTTAATAGAATATTGCTTAACGTCGTAGAATAGCCCAGTAAATAGTTTTTGTGATCATCGCGAACATAGAGACAGACAGACTTGGCGGGGGCTTCGTTTTATAAAATGTAGTGTTTATAATAGAGCCTAGCAATGCTTTGCTCAATGTGTGAAAATGTGGCGGAAGGTTCAATACAAACATCTTCCATCAGAAGTGACTCCAGACAAAAGTTCTTCGAGAAACTCTAAGTTTGCTCCAAGGCACTTCAAGGATAAGAGTAGGTAACTTACTACTCCACTTTGTTTTACCCAGTTTTAACCTATGTTGTTTACCAAACAATACGAATTTTTCTTATTGGGAACTGTCAAATGAATAAAACAACCATGACATTAAAAGTACCGTGGTGCTGGTGATGAGTTGATGACACATTAACTGCAGTTATGATGTAAAATATCAGCTTCATATAACGTGTTCTGTAGCACTATTTGCACTACAAATACGAGTTTACTCGACGCTACAGATAAACGTTTATTTATTACCTACGCGTTATACTTAGTTATAGATTAGTACAGTTCCGCGCGCTTACAATATTAAGGAGGAAATGCGGGTCTCCTGTTCCGCTGGTTTGTGTCCCGCCCAACTGCAACGGTTTTAAGCCAAATAAACATTTCAACATTTGAAGTACGCACATGAAAGAGACGGAAATACTGAAGCTTTCATATTTAGAATTTTGATCCATTACCTAAATGGTTTGCGCCTAGTGTATAAAAAAACTAATAAAGAGAAATCTAAGTATGTGAGAAAACTCAAAATGTATGGTAACAAATCCGACTTCATTTCTTATACGGTACAGAGAGACAGAGTAAAAACACTGGAACTTATCAACCGCATTGAAAATAATCCCGAGTTAATCTCTGAACTGCTTATCAATGTCGATCCTGCTAAATCAGCGGGCCCGGATGATCTTCCAGCTCAGTTATTGTGGCAAAAATTGAATAATTTCACTTTTATATCCATATACTGGATAAGGCTAGAAAATAATTAAAATCACAAGGTCTCGTTTTTATATTTTGAATTTTAGTTGTTATGTGTGTTTGTTATTATATCACGTTATCACCGAACACGGCCGCTGCCACTGCGACGCTGACCCTCCCCAGGATATCCGGAGCACGGCTGTCGGAGTACTGCCCATCACACGGAGAATTCAATCTCATGTCGTGTATTAATTGTAATATGTCAATATTTAGTTAGCAAAACACTGCCCAACAAAGACATTTAAAGTAACTAGCTGTTAAAGATGCGACCGATGTGCATTACCTATCCATATGAGTGTACCCGATAACATAGCAAGACTTTAATCTCTAATTATGGCACCCGATTAGAAGTACAGGCGATAAAATTATTATGCAAGTAGGAATATGTTGATTGTACTAGCTAGATACTGCGTTGAGTGATATTATTTATATTTCAGCCTTGCGAGACGTATCGTCTTATGACTCAGTGTTGTTAATTTCGTGTAGAATACACAGATTGAAGTGCAATTTTTAAACTACCTATTTAATCGAGGATACCCGCCCATGACCACAATAGAAGTATTTATAATACACTATTATTGAACAAGTAAAACCCGGTCATATGCGAATTATGTTTAAAGGGTTTCGCACTATTTTTATTGACTAACTCGGTTTTATTTTCAATACAATTTCAATATGCTGAACACGCTTCGTGTATGGATGATGCAGGGATGATGGAAATAAAAAAAGTAGATATTTGTACACATCATGAATTCGTAAGTAAGTATATTGTTATACGTTGAGGTATTGCTACAGTTTGATCAGTTAGGAGTATAATTACATACGAGTTGATCGCTGTTTACTGCCAAACAAAGGAGCACGCTGGATGTTCGTGATAACAATTTGTCAAGGTGTCAACGATACATCAATTTGTTAGCTTATGTACTGTCATGGTTATAGAGGAAATGTTAGACATGGGTTTTAGGGTTCTCCACAGATTGAAGAATTCGATTTGATTTCGATTTTTGAATAATTTGTGGTGGTACAATACAAAAACCCAAGTCTACCATAGATCATAATTCTATCAGTCATTTAGTTTGACTCACTTCAATCTAATATCTTTTATTTTACCTAATAAAATAATGGACTCTTGAACCGTTGTGACTTTCCTTTAGCTGTCCCAACCCAACCTTCCAAGAATGTGGTAATGGGAATTGGGAATACTTACTTCCCGTGTTCTTTTTATTAAATCTTCCTAAAAATATTCTTAACTGCATAAAAAAGTTACTGTAAGTTTAGCTTTGCTGTATTGATACGACATATTACAAGTATACACTTGCACACACTATGGTTCTGATCCGAAGAAGCCCATTATTATGCTAGTTATTCCGGTTCGTCTCCTATAATAATACATTATGTGGTGGGCCTTATTTTTTAAATGAGACAGTTAGATCTTTATATTATCTTCCAGTTTTCTTTTACTTCGATTATAGAATTAGACTTACGATTCAGCTAATCAATAATATTGCTATTGATTTAACTCATAATTATAGTTTACCCTTATGCCAACTTTTCTAGGCCCGCTGCCCTTGTGGCATAATAAACGAAGTTAAAGGGACTCATAAGTTTTACGCTTCTACAACTTATGTTCTTCAAGTAATATTGTAACAGCACGGAACACTTGTATTTTTTTGTAAAAAAGATATGTTCGCTGTGAAGTCCGGCATGGACTTACGTCTGTTGTTCATTGTAAACTTTTTAGCAAGTAGTAACCAATAATTTCCAGTGCGCTTAACTGAAGTCGTGAGCGGGTTATTATTGCTTCTGCGGCGCGGCGGCTGGTGACTGGAAGGCGCCGCTCCGCGGGCACTTCGAGGCAGCGTGGTACGGTTTACTTTATCAATATACAGGACAAAACGCCAGGTGACTTATGCAATTCATGTGGAAAAAATCTGTCGAGTTGAGTCACGATTTACATTATGATTATTTATGTTATGATTAGTCAAATCGTTAGAAGGATAGGAATTGTCGCGTGTGCAACATTTCTTTGATTTTAGGAAAATATTTTAGTTTATTCGGCAACACAACCATTTTAAAAACACAATAATATTTAGTATTGATGGACGCTATTGGAGAATCGGTTATATTATAACTGCGCCGAGCGTAATTAAGTACACCGGATGTACAGTGGCGCCCTCATTACTTTTATTATGTTTTCTAATAAACTAAATTATTTTCTTGAAATTGGTCGATATGTTTTTGTACTACAAATGAAAACACAACTTATATATACTTTAATAACAATTCACCTTCGAGTTATCAAAACTTAACGGAATAAAGTGACGACCTTTTCCCGTTAAGCTGACTACTCAAAGGGTAATTGTTATTAAAGTTTGTTACGTATCCCATAAATTGGGTTTTTACTTGCACTATAAAAACAAATCGTCTGATTCCAAGGAAATTCTTTACTTAATTAGAAAACACAATAATAGTACTGGACGCTCGGCGTTTGCTCGGCGCAGTCTTAAGTCTCGAATCAACAGCTGTAGAGCTGTAGCTCTCGGAAAATCATAAGAAGTCTACGACGAATTGTATGCGCCGGAATACGATACGTTGTGAACTTTGTAACCTAGCAAGATCTGATGATGCACCTGAAGGAAGTCTAAAGAGCCCTGGATTGGGAATGCGTACGAAGTTGCCGGTACAGCCAATAAACCGTCCACGTTTATGTACTCATTCCATTTAATAGCCTTAGATGGAATGAGTACGTAAACGTGGTCGGTAATACAAGATCGCTGATCTCTCTATTCCAAATGGATAAATTCAAATCTTATTTGAAATAACTGTCAAGTAAATAAGAGCTATCAATACGATAACAGGTCAAAATCTAAGTATATTGTTTTTACCGTGTTGAATAGAGGCCCTGAAGGCCTGCGTCCGCATCTGAACCTTGACTCGATTGTTCTAGTTATCCCTTTAGATAAATGCTACTGATAACCACATAGATAAAATTATTCCTCACAATGCTGTAAGCATTTGTCAATAGTGTCAATATTAATATTAATTAATCGATTGCTACAACAATAATAGTACTTGAGCCCTCGACCAAATTATTTACGTCATCATCATAAATCGAAAGCAGTTCGTTGAGACATCTTGAGATAAGCCGCGTTGAAAATTATGATAAATTATGGAACAGTCATTTTCACGCGTTAGCTTCATTTATTAATTATTTATTTAATGGCGTCTATAAAGTCAGCTTCATGTCTGTTAACGACACGTGTCAACTTTAAACCAACATGATTTTTGTTTTTAAATATATTGTCATTAAGATTCCAAGATGACTGTATTCAAACCCTATAAAGGTTTTACTGTAACTAACTCAATCCGAAATATTCTATTCCCGATAATTTCAGTGTGACTCTCTTAATTTCGCTGTGTCCGTCTGTCAGTCTGTCCGAGGTCTAGCTTAGACTCTTGGTAACCTACAAAGCTGTAATTTGACACAGTCATACATTTAAATAAAATTAAAACCCCGACAAAGGTGTAAAATAAAATCCTGAGTATTTTATTTCGGGTACCTTCCAATAAAGATAAGATTTTTTTTCGTTAGTAGGTACCTACATCAAATGAGGTACCCTTGGACAGTTTCTAAAAAAAAATGTACCTACTTACATACATACATCGAATCACGCCTGCTTCCCAGAGGAGTAGGCAGAGACCGCTTCTTTCCACCTGCTACGATCATGACAGATCTCTTTCGCTTCTTCCATATTCATACTCGTATACATCGAGTCATGCATGCACGTCGGTTTCGGGTACTTAAAATTCACCCCTTTTCCAGTATTTCTCCGATTTGATTCGAATAAGTTCGTGTAGGGCCTAGGGGTTACTTATTTAGTTGTTATCATTTTTTACCTTTCCGTAGTGAAACTAGGAACCCTTGTAGTTTCGCCATGTCCGCCCGTCCGTCCGCAGTCTAACTCAGAGATCTTAGGTCTAGAAAGCGGTTATTTGGCATGAATATACATATTAGTGACGCCGACAAAGTGGTAAAAAAAACTTAGTAAATATTTTGTAGGATACCTCCCCTACACGTAACGTGGAGATGTTTATTTTTTTCTCGTCTAAGTACCCCATAGGATGTAAAATATTGGGGGTTTGTGTACACAGTTTTTCGATTAAGGGATCCGTTTGTGAAATATTAAGATTTAAAGAGCTTATTCTTTTTAGAGTCAAGTCTATCTCCTCCCCTACAGCCAAAACTACAAATACCTACTAAAAATATCTTAAATGATAGCACAATTAACGAATTTTAAAGGAAAACTATCACGACACTAGATAAGTAGACTTGATTGGTTCCTGAGATGCAGGCGACTAAGGCTCTGTTGTTTGATCAGTAGTTAAACTAACTAATTCTTAAAATTCGGAAAAGGAATTGAAAATTTGACACATTTCCTTGAGATTCCTTCAAATTTTAGATTCCATTTTCGAATTTTGACAATTAGTTAGTTTAACTACTGATCAAACAACAGGCCCTAAAGTGTATAAGTTCCTACTAAAATAATCTAAAGACAGCACCAAATAACTTTAGGTAAATAGAGGATTATTTCATACTTGTGTTTTTTAGGGCTCCGGACCTCGAAAGGAAAAAGCGGAACCACTTTGTTGTCCGTCCGTCCGTCCGTCTTTCCGTCTATTCGTCCGAGACCCTTTTTGCTCTTGCCCCAGGCACTTCACCGGGACCTCTAGGGAGCGTTTAGGAAATATTGAACTCTAAAAGTGCATTTTTCTCTAGAGTTGCTTGTCCTGTCCCCCTCACCCCTTACATTTGATAAGACAGATCGTCTCACGCCGCGTTCGTGCCGCCAGACGACGTAAACCAAAAATACCCTTTATTTGATATGATTTAGAAATTAAATCAAAATTAATAAAACAAATTTGATGGAATACAGAAACAGACTCGACAAGATGCATTCGGTGTCTGTCATACGGTCGCGTCGAGCCCCTACGTCAATTCCATACATTATGTCAGTTTTCAGAAACAACAGTGGCCCTAGACAAGATGCGTTCAGCTCGATCGTTATCGAAATATTCGAAATTGTATAGGATTAACGTAAGCTACCAGACGGTCGGTATTAATAATATACATATATACCTCCACGCCTTCATTCCCAGAGTGGGGTAGGCAGAGCTACAAAATTACCAAAAACTCTAAAACTTTAATACTTAGTAGTATGTTCTTTCACTCTCATCAAAAGAGCTAAAAATGTAAATCGCAGTGATAAAGTGATTCAAGAGGAAGGTTTTTACGTATTATAAATTCCGCATTATGTTCGGAATGTTCGGATGCTACAGAAAACTCACATAAACCGAAGCTAAACGAGGGCGGATCGCTAGTTACACAAACAGACCTACCTCTTGTACCACTCTATCTATTGATTAAAACCGCATTGAAATCCGATTCGTAGTTTGAAAGAGCTAAGCGTATTTTACGCGTTAAAGGGGCAGACGGTGGGAAGTGACTTTGTTTTATATTTTGTAGGATGATGAGAAGATTTGCTTGACCGACGTAAAATATTTGTGAAACTGATGCCGATCAATACACTTATGGGCATATTACACTACGCGGTATTCAGAAACCCTTTCTCTAAATCGGGATGGTAGGTATAATAAGAGAAAGGGAGAATCACCATTGTAACAGGCCAGGGTGGTTATTATGACATGGCTTTGCAGTTCATTTAACGGTGAGCGTAAAGGATGGCGCTAGCGCCGTCCTTTTCTCTCAGCGTAAAATGAATTGCATAGATACGTCATAATAACCCCACAGGGGTGTTAAATATTCTCTCAAAAACAACGGACGGTCGGACGAACGAGAGAAATCGCAGCGGCGAGTCTAGGTAGTCCCAACAGAGCGACCCACACTCGTGTTTAATGCCCTTCATTAGGTATGTACCTACAGTCACATTTAAACTACTATTGTTAGTGTAATGATGTATTTTTATGATGAGACCCCGGTATCAAGCGGGCAGTTTGGTGGCTAATCTAACATTAGTGATGCTGATGTGCAATACAATACAAACCATCCAAGTCTCGACGTTGTAGCTATGTAGATACAAGAACTCCATTCTTTTTTTTCTGAAAATTGTTCAATTTTATTAGGTGGGCCAGTTGAGGCCAAGCAAAGTTTAATTTTACCCGCCAAAGTGCCCGGTTGATAACAGCGGTCTATTTATGATACAACTATTTAGTAATGTAATGTATGTTTTAACAAAGTACGAGTAGATTACAAAAAAATGTGTATTTACTAACAAATATGAATCTACACTAATATTATAAAGAGGAAAGATTTGATTGTTTGTTTGTTTGCATCGAATAGGTTCCGAAACTATTTGGACCGAATTGAAAAAATATATAATAATTCGTTAATATTTATAGAGATACAAATGCAGTGTGCAACAAAACGTGTCTATATTTAAAATGAACGCTTGGAAAAACTACAATTTAATCCTCGTGAGGGAGAAGTAGAAATACCTACTTCAGGAAGAGTTGTGGTTAATGCAAACCGATTATTATGTAAGTATTCTTTTATGTTTAGTAAGTTACATGTACTTGTGCATTTTGGTGGACAGTGTCGTGCGAAGGGAAAGTGCGCAATAGCCCAAACGGGTAGTGCTACTCCAAACTGTGCTGCATCGCGCCTCGCGGCCGCCGCTGCTGGACCCGCACCGTTAATAATAATTACTTCTTACAACATTTTTTTAAATTCCTCCTACCCTACACACACCCTACTATGATAATCTTGAAAGGACGTGTCTAATTTGACTGTGACATCCGCAACTACGGGACCGACCGCCCCGGTGGGTTACGCTTCCCGCTCCCGGCACCAAAGGTACCTATTAACCGCAATGAATGAATCGGCGCGTCGAGTATCTACTACGTAACAATTTACTCCCACCACAGCGCAAGCGCGCGGAGATGCGCGCGCATATATTCACCAGCGCTCCGTCCGACGACCAGTCAATCCGTTAGTGCGGAGCAATCGAACAAAGCGCACGCCGCACGCAACGAATTGCGAACATAATACGATCACTTTTCGCGCGACAGAAGCTGCGAAGATTTGACGTAAAGGTACGGTAAATAAGTATTTTCCTTTTTTTAATTCATGGGACAAGGCTCGGGCAAGTGGATATGGAGCGAGAGGTTCGTCGGGTCGGACGCTTGTTTTGGTGGTGCGAGCGTTCGGCGGGTGTGGAAACTTCCCGGAGCACGCGCGGGCCGGGTGCACTCGCCGCTCGCCGCACCAGACCGCTGCAGCGCGAATTGCATCAGCTCGGTGCATCCATGCGCACATCGTCGCCGACCACCCAACCTCTCGTTGCATGCTCACATACCCACCTGCTCATTTATCAAAACATCACACAAATTTAGGATTATGCGCATTTTCACCAAAATTACCTACTGATCTAGTTTCTAGTATTTTTACAATTAATAACCAAATCAGAATCACCCCAAAGATGCTTAGCGAAATGTATTCGGAAACATATACTTACCAATGACCGGGTCAATCTACTCGTACCTTTTGATACATTAAATGCCAAGCACTCTGATTTCCATACAAAATGAATCCGACTAGCGGGTTGTTGGAGCTTAATGTGTTGACCACATGAATTGTATCTATGCTTTATTTATGATCATTATTCAAATTTAATTTTAGTTAGAAATCCTTTAAGTACGTCCTTTCCTTATTCACTTAATGTCTCCTTTAGTATGGAATCGGTAGCATGTCTGTATCCCAAGATATTCACTGTTTTGAAATAATGTCCCACTTGACAAGAAATCGTGTTCTATTCATATACCTATGCAGGAAGTAAAATGGTCCAAATATCTCACTGAATAGCCCATTACACTTTTCTACTTGAATAATAATCTAATAATCTCATCTACCTAAGTACTCTTTATTTTCCGTTTTGCATTTTGTAATTACCTACCACCATGCACTTAATAAATATGAAAAACAACATAAAAATAACAACATCGTTAACATTGTGGCTGTCCAGTGTCGTAGGTAATTAGAATTCTTCATTACATTGATGCGCTCTTTATGTTAAAATACCGATCAGTAGCATGCCCTTGCTAACTAGGCTCACAAGCAAAGTAAACGGAATTTACTGAATTAATTTCTACAGAAGTAACTGAAAAAACATATCCTTACCAAAACTTCACATAAAAAACTTTCCAACAATGAAAAAAATCACAATACTACGTATCAGTTTTAACTCTTGACTTTCCAAGAAGTACAATTTTTTCTTCTCGTTGTTATACGCGCAATAGAATCAATATCATACTTAACAGAGAATTTCGGCCTCGAGTTTACAAATACCCTTGAAGTAAAAGTGGCCATAACATACAGACAGATAAGTAAACGTAATATGAGTCCTCATTTTACCGTCACATATTGAATTATTATTATTATTAAGTAAACGAAAATGTTTTTATTGCTTAGGAATAATTGCTATAAGTATTAAAAACATTTAAAAAAATCGGTAGTCATCGTCACCATGACGAAAGATTCCGTGTGCTTTACGTTTTTATCTCTTTGTGTTGGCTTACTCATTATAACGGGTCAACAACACGCATTTAATAATAACTTGCGCGATACGTTAATGCATAAAAAATCCAAGTTCTGGCAAATAACAATCGGGTTTACTTCCTTCTACTAGTAGCACTGTATAGGAAAGGGCATGTCATGATATTTGTTATTTAAAGCTTTTAACTACTTTTTATTTGTATTTTCCAAGTTTAGTTGACGATGACGCCTCGGTAGGCGCTATCAGCTGTTATATGAAATCAAAGGATGATGTTACGTCGAAGTAGTATTGAAATAGATAATTTATTTCGCGCCAAGGCGTCTTTAATGGCCGCCTCGCTTCAACGGATTATTTGCGGTGGTTTCTTTACTTACTTTATTAGTATTTTTGCAAAGGAACTAATCCGAAATAAGGTCTCGGTTGTTCCTTCAGCTCTTGTAAACGAACAAAAGCGAAGGGAAAGTCGCAGTAGTACCTTCAGTTTTTGCACAGGAACAAAGGTGAAAAAAGGGTCTCTGTTGCTCCTTCAGCTCTTGTGAAGTAACTAGTGCGAAAAAACCGCAACAGTTCCTTCGAAGAAACATCCAAAGGAACTACCGCGAATAATCCGCTTCAACAAGAGTTGGCAAGAAACTAGTTAGCGAGATAAGGAAACGTGCAGTCAGTAGACAGAAGTATAAGTATTACAATGTAAAGTTTGCGGTTTTCTTGTTCGCCTTAACCTTCATTGAAGTCAAGTAGAGCGAGGTGATGACCGTTCATTTAGCACTGTGTTTATTTCTCTGCCATTACTAACAAAACGTGGTTAAATGATGCATCCTGGCGTATGCGTAAAACTAACAAAATCAGGCACAAGTGTTGTCTTATAACTTATAAATATTCTAACTGGGTAACGTGTAGAGTTCGCTCTAAATACGACATAATTAGTTTTTAATAATTGTCATCATCATTCATACTCAAAACAGATTAGAATCACCAAAAAAAGTTAAATGTGCAATAATGTTAACAGTTAACTCTGAAGGTCATAGGTAAAGTACGAAAATGATATCGTGCCCTCGGGCATTAATTAATTGTCTTAAATAGTTACATCATAATTAACTCTCCTTCCTATCCCAGACGGGAGTTGCCAAGTTATGCTCAAATATACAGACGGTTCCCATCTTATTATAAAATTATCCATTTTAGATTCGGTTCAGCGTTTTCGTTGCCAAAACGAAGAAAAGGTTCATTTTTCGTTAACAACACTGAACGGAATCTAAACTTTGTGCTCTTTTGACATACAACACTTCACGAAGGCCTCGTTCTTGAATTCAAGATCAAGTGTAAGTTTACCTTACTCGTAAATACTTATTACATGTAAGGAAAACCGTAGTTTTAGGCGGTAAATAGCGCTGAGAAAACTTGTAGTAAGTAATTCTTGAGGTTGCTACGAAGGTTTATTATTGACCGCACAAGATACAAAGGCCATTAAATGAGCATTTCTAAAAAAGTTTGTATATTTCATTTACGACTCCGATTTGCGAAAAAAATTGCAGTTAGATAGTCTCCCAAAATGTCAAAATTAATTTGTATTTAAACTTCCTTTTTTGTTATCACGAACGGAAGAATTTTGGTATTGGCGTGCGTCACCCGCGTACATTTCTTCTTTCGTACAAATCCTGTTCTGACAATTACGAGTACAAACGCAAAAAGTCAATCGGTTGAGCCGTTCTCAAGTGACATACAGGGCTCGAAAACCTGTATTTTGTTAACCAGCTCGTCAGAATCGCCGTACATTTCAATTAGAGCATTTTCATTTCGATTCCGCTCGAACAGAATCGATATTATTTCGGTTATAGTCAAAAAGCAATGGCCGGTATTTTTCGAACCGCTCCCAAGCCCTGGTGATATAAATGGAACATACTTACTGATAGTTGCGGCAACGATTTTTTATACATACTTACTTATACATAATAATATTTGATATTTAACTTTTTTGAACTTTCAGTGTGGTGCACCTAAATGCTACCTACGTGTTATTTTATTGGTTACCCGCTCCCAGTGCGTTTTCGGCTTTAAAGTAAATATATTAAATTAAAAAGAAGTTCGATACACGCGCAGCTGGACACGCGCCCGCACCATGATAAGGACGCCCAATGCTGCGCCCGCGCTTATTCACTTTCTTTGTTTACCTATTTACCTAGTTTGAATTCACACAATCGCTGCTCTAGAACGAAAATGACTGAAGTCCATAACGTATTGCGGTCTTATCTCAATCATGTGATTGCTGGAACAAAAATAGCAATATTTTCTGTTGTGTAGATACACAGGGAACGGTGCATCAACTGCGCTCGCGCTCTACTCTGCGCTCGCTTCGGCCGCGCCATTCTCGATCAAATGTTTTGCGACTATTTTTAGATTTTATAAATTTCCGTCGTTAACCCGATTCGCTGCCAGTATTTACCCAAAAGCGTAACGTTTTTATCTACCACGCCAATAACGTACGTACGTAGGTAGTAAGTACTATAGGTATTTCGGTTAACATATTATCGATGTGAATTTTGCCATAAATGTTGACTTTGACATTATTTGTTTCCCTGCCAAAAACAACAATCGAGTTACACGTGTTGAGAAATTTAAGGTGTAATCTGGTACTTATGCCAAACTTGCCACTAAGGGGAATATTAGAGTCGTTAGGTATGAGAAGTGTTATTTCAAATGCATTATCTAGCTGTCATGGTGCTGACGGGTTCAGCCGACATGCGCCGCGCGCTGACGGCGCGGCGCCCTGTGTAGGGCGAAATAAGCCGATGGATATCTTGCATGCATAATTTAAGCAATGCCCGTTCGATAGTTGGAACATTACTAAGGTCTGATTTTTAATCCCACAGAAAAAATGTAAACAAAGGTGTTGCCGTTAACGAAAAACATTCGCAGTATTCAAAATATTTTTACTTTCCACATTTACAAGAAATTGACTTTCTATAAAAAAAACAAATATTGTAATTAAGATTAAAGAATTTAATTTGTTGATGGAAAACTTCATTTATATAAAAACTCTTGGTTGTGTTAATTTAAAACGTGAAAACCGTTTTTGTACGCATAATTTAATTATTGCACTGGTATCATTGACTCGATACACCCGTGTTAACAAGTTGACGGCTGCTTGAAAGATTTGAGACGTTACTTCACTCGCTTCACTTCACCATTCGTGCTTCCGTCGTAATCGCTTTCCAGTGACACATTTATGCGATTTCAATTTCAATTATATCTCAAATTTATTTTCATATCACGGTTCGAGCGAAATGATAACTTATTATTATATTTCTTGGTGGCCCAAACTTTGAGATCCCCTGGAATGTCACTTTGACAGTGACGTAACTTTGTTTACACTTTTTCTGTGGGAATAAAAATCCGAGTTTAGTTTAGTCGATTGGCCAAGTTTATGGTCACTCGTTTATATTTGCTGTTTACTACTAATACTACAGCATGTCACATTATCGGGGGTCCAACAACCGGCGGCTACGAGAGTCGGTCGCGCGTCATTAGTGTCATTACATTATTGAATGAGTTTCCGTTAAAATCATTTTGGTTCACTGCGACATATTTCCTAGTAACACTCGGTGTACGGCACGGCACAATCTAGAGATTCAATTCATTCAATGTCAGTACTTTCTAGGTTTTATTTTGTACATGTATTTTTAATACTCATTATGTGATCAGGAAATCATTAACAGCCTGATTATTATTTTTATAAATCAGTTTCTCGTTGCCGATATTACAAAGGAAACCAATGCAATTGCAATGGTTACAAAGTGTTTTAAATTGCACTTTCCGTCAGTTAACAATGAAACCAAGATAGTAGTTGGGTTGCCTTATTTTTATAACTGCAGGGCATTTTTGAATAGGTATCATAACCAGACCGAAGAACGCTAACGAGCTCGCGAGCAAGCTATAATAGGGTACTTATACTTATACTGCAATCCGAAAAATGTGTTGGAAAACCCCACAGTAAAGAAAAAACCGGGCAAGAGCATGTCGGACCATGCTCAGTGTAGGGTTCCGAAGCCGTAACGACAAACACAAAAAACTATCTCAAAAATCAACATGTATGAACCAATTTTCTATTTAAAGTTATTTGGCGCTGTCTTAGATGATTTTTAGTAGGTATAAACACTTTAGTCGCCTGTATCACAGGAACTAATCATGTCTACTTAGCCGTGATAGTTTTCCTTTAAAATTCGTTATATGCACTTTCGTTGAAGATTTTTTTCAGATTTTTAGTACTTGTAGTTTTGGCTGTAGGGGGGGGGGGGGGGACACTTGACTCTAACAAAAAATAGCGCTTTAAAGCTTAATATTTCATAAACGGATCCCTTAATCGAAAAATTGTTTTCATAAACCCGCAATATTTTTAAAAGACCTATCCAACGACACCCCACACTATGGGGTAAGCAAGAAAAAAAAAAGACATCCCCACGTTACGTGTTGGGGGGGTGCATTAAAAAAAAATATTTTTCAAAATTTTATTTTACCACTTTGTTGGCGTGACTAATATGTACATTCATGCCAAATTACAGCTTTCTAGTACTATGAGTCTCTGAGCTAGACTGGGGACGGACGGACGGACCGACGGACGGACGGACGGACGGACGGACGGACGGACGGACATGGCGAAACTATAAGGGTTCCTAGTTTGACTACGGAACCCTAAAAAGGCACTTACATACCTATGCTCGCGCAAGAGGTAACAACGATATCTTCAATGAAAACGCGATGGTAAGGGGTGGGGCTTGGTGTAGACTTTTTATTAGTACGAACCCCACTTATTGTGTTCTTATTCTTAACTACTACCTTAACAATGATTAAAATTCTATATAGAATGCTGCAAGTATTAAGGTTGGCATGTGACGAAACATAGCCCAGCTGGTCGTCTGACCTTATTTCCCCGGCTTTAGTTGCGACAGTCACTACTAATCACACCCATTATATAAAACCTCTTATCACTAATGGAACCACAGCACGTGTCAGCTATAAACAAGGGATTACCAAGTTAAAACTTCGTAGGTAATCCACATATCATTAACGTTAGACATCGCACCATACAGATTGAATAAGCGATCAATATTCAATCAACGTGCTATAAATGCTTTGTTTGTAATGAACATTCATTGATTTTAATGTACCAAATAGTACTATATTTCCATTTATCTGGTCGCGTTTTTTACAAAGAAAGCTAGGTTTGGGTTGGGGTGTTTACGAGATATTACGTCAGAACGTTATATCGAGGGTTTCTGTGTTTTAAAGAGTTATTAGGTATTTGACTTATTTGTTTAAAAGTTTTTGTGGAAATGGCCGTACGGGGAGGAAAACCTTATCACTATAGTAGCCCTCAAACGAAGAGACGACTGAGGCCATAAAAGTCCGGGCGCAACACAATGGATAACTGATAACGCGGACTCAAGGGTTTTATGGCCCCGGTCGTCACTTTGGTTGAGGGCTACTATAGACAACCCGCGTGACTCCGTGCATACAACCCAACTCCGTAGATATACCCCGATCCCGTCAGCGCCCCGGCTAGACTACACATCACTAGGTATATTTACTTAACTATATTTAAGTGTCATGTCATAAGCAAGAGATGAACAGATTAAATTTTAGCTTTGTTTTAATTTAGTAGATACTTCTTAGTATTTTTGTTTTGATAAATATTAACTAAAGCCCCGATACGAAACGGGAAGAAGAGTTCAAGGTAGATAAATAATTACAAAACTCAAAACTAGGCTGGTCGAAAATGGCGACCGATAAGTTTATCTTAAACGAAGAAGCTAACTTTGAGAAATACTTTACTTGTTTAAGACTAAAAAAGCTCTTCCAAAAGTTCAACATCTTCGCAGACAAATAAATAATCTACAAAGATGCTCAGGAGGTCGTCAGGAGCGTGATTGTTCAAGATTCTAAGGTAACCTTATTTTTGCATTTAAAGTCTAGTGATAAATTCAAATTTTAATTGAAATTTACGATTTTAAATTGATTTTAGTTAGATATCATTCAATTCAATTGTATTTTGGATAAGGTGACTCCATTAATTTTATCGATTGATCGTATCGTTATGACTGTTATCACTTCAGACAACAACCTAGTGACACCACGCCTTAAATCGGGGCGGTATAATCTAGTAGCCGACACTTAATAATAGATCAAATCTCAGACTGTCACTTGCTACACGCAAGTCTTAGGCAAGTACTCAATATTTCAAAATGATAACAGCATGATAACAGAGATAAAAGTATAAGGTGAGGGCCTACACCTAGAACCTAGAATTAGTACTGACTTTAGGACTGATGACAGACGCCAGTCGCTATTACTGTTTTAACAATTCTTTCAAAGTTTTGAAATCCTTTTTATCACCGCACACGCGTTAATAACAGTGATAAAACATAATGGTGCTTATATAATATCCTTACGCCTACACGTGTTAGTGCAGTAATTTTGAAAAACTAGTTTTTACCGGCGTCTTAAAAAACATTTTGTAGAATTTAGATCCTTGCACCATATTTGTATTATGTTTGGTATTTAAACACCATCTCCGTAAGATTAAAAAATAGTGTTATCTATTCGTATTTTTGTTTTTAGCATTAACGCAAGGGGCACACTTAGCGAAATATTTAGTAAATAGCGACCCGCCCTCGCTTCGCTTCGGTTTATGTGAGATTTCTGTAACACCCGTACATGAAACAGGATTTATTATACATATAAACCTTCCTCTTGAAACACTCTATCTATTAAAAAAAACCGCATCAAAATCCGTTGCGTAGTTTTAAAGATCTAAGCATACATAGGGACAGACAGCGGAAAGCGACTTTGTTTTATACTATGTAATACTGGAGAAGGGCCGAATCTTAAGTACCCGAAACCGACGTGCGTGCATGACTCGATGTATGAATGTGGAAGAAGCGAAAGAAATTTGTCAAGATCGTAGCAAGTGGAAAGAAGTGGTCTCTGCCTACCCCTCTGGGAAACAGGCGTGATTTAATGTATGTATGTATATGTAGTGATAAAATAAATGTATTATAAAATCGATAAATTAATCTGCAAAGGTAGTTTTTACCAAAACCCGTACCTACCCAAAAGGTGTCAATGGCTGGACCTATTAGTAGGTAGGTACTTTACCTACCAAGCTTCCGGTGTCCGTGCGTCGCGTCTGTCTGTCAGCGGACTGTGTCTCTAGAACTGTAACAGGTAGACAGCTTACATTTCTGCGGAATTTAAATATATTACATACAAGAAGCGTGTTTTTTGCTCGATCTAAATTGTAAGGTTATATTATACGGAACCCATTGTGTGCAAGCCCGACTTGCAATTAACCGGTTTTTAAAATGGTACCTGTTTCGAATAAAAGAAATGGGGTTTTACCCAAATTAAACTATACTTATTTCAAAAGGGGTTTTTTTGCTGTGCAGACTGACTAAATGTAATGTAAAGCAAGAGCATTCCACTATTTAGGTATTTGAAATGAGAAAATCGGGACAACGTTGTTCATAATTATCACTAAAAATACGTTTTATTGCCATTTACTTGTTTATTATTGTGTTATAATAAGAGGGTGTCACGGTGTTTCTGCTCGAGGCGTAGCGGCCGCAGCTGAAACGCGCTGATAAGCCCGCTCCTTGACCGGGCGCCGCGCGAGTTATTCGGTGCAAGTTCAAACGCACGAAGGTATCTGCACTGAGCGACCAAAATAAACTTGCGCCGAGAAACACCCAGCCGTCAGCCCAACTTAATCTGAAGTCTGGAAATTTATCCACATGGACTGGTTCGTCTAACAATGAAATTACCTTCATGCTAACAATAATGGCTTATTGAATTTTGATTAATCGAAGTGGAGTACCAAACTTGGATTTAATGTGCTCTACAGTATAGCTAAGGCAACTAAAATATTATTTATCTACCAATACTTACATACAATAACAATGTAGGTAAGGCCAGGTAACTTAACAATTCTATTTCGACCTAAATTAACCTAAAAAAAAGGGGTAGGTACCTACCTACTATATCGTTATTGAATGAATCAGCGTTTAGAGGTAAGTAAATGAATATTTTTCACATAGTAAGGTCATGTTTTCTTTGTGAAGTTCGTTCCGGTATGAACTACCTACGTTAAATTAATAGGGACATCAAGTTAACAAATCAAAATGTATTCTATAGAGTACTTTTTAATGCTTTGTTTTAATTTACGAGGTGTACGTACAAGAGCGGTGAGTAATAGCACCTAAACAAAGAGCGGCAGTTGACCTTTACCGCGTCCAACGCGGAGGTGAGTAAACCAGATCAAATGATCTAACTACGAGTAATGTCCACTCGCAAGTAACAAACATAATATTATAAGTTATTATAACTTTATAACCAACCAACATTCGGAGCAAATAAGTATATATTCGACACGTTTTTATTACCTACTAGAGACATTAGAGCGTAATCCTGACTCCAGTCAGTCTTTCAGCAAAGCGTATAGATAGCCGGTATCATTAGTGAATATTAATGAAACTCTATTTTCCTTAGGACTAATCTCAGTGAGCACCAAGTAGCCAGTTAAGTTACGTTGTTGATCAGTAATTATACTCACCGTGGTTAGTCATGTGACTAACACAAATGAGCACGAACTAGCTAATTATACATTCGTTTCAGGCGATAAACTAGTCAAGTATAGATATACCAACCTCACCTTGTATGTTAACGATGGACCACCAATTTAAGTAATCACTAGGAAGGTAGGTAGGTATGTCGGCGCTCTTTACCTTGCGTTAATACGTTAATATGATAACTAAGTACTTTATGTCAATGGCCAATGGGTTTTTATTGAACAACAGTTAGGTACCTAATAAATAAATTAATTGACCATTTGAAGAAAATATTTTCGTCTATTTTTAACCGACTTCTAAAAAGGAGGAAGTGATTCGTTCCACTATAATGTATCTTTTTTTTTATTCTTTATCTATGTTAACCGATTTCTCCGTCAATTATGGACCGATATTAAAAGTAATTTTTTGGTTTGGTATGCTTCCGAGGTGCATTTTTTGAATAAGTTTTTTTATTTTCATTCCCTTCATAGTGAATATTTTACGACGTTGTGCCCGTTGATGTATTTTGGTCCCAAAACATTAAAGGTCAAACAAAAAGTTAAAGACACATTTTAAAATCACACAAACTTATGTAGGTAGATACAATTGAATTTGTGTGAGTAAGCCTATTCCTCGAAATTGTAAAAATATGGTCTAAGCTAATTTATTGTAGGTCGATACTTATTGAAAGTCGTTTACATAAGTACATTATAGACACGGTCACGCACGATGCTTAAATGAACACGAACAATTAGGTACTTACGTATAAGCTGACCGCGCCAGTGGTAGGTAGCCCGTTAAAACTGCTCACCGTCACTGCAGTCTGCGGAAGTTTAGTGTGACTCGAAGTTATCGCAAAAATTACAATTGCATTGGCATTTGGCAATCAACGCGCTGGTTCATTGCCATTGTCAAGAATTTAGAACCTTGATGAAAAAGGTCATTGTATTTGGTATTTATATAATTCATATCCCAGTAAAGTTACGTAAAAGGCCTTAGTAGGTAAGTACACATAACTTATAATACCTATTAAAAACATTGTAGAAGAACCTCTAGATTTATAAAGTTAGATACTTACCTACGCATTTAGTTTCCAGACATAAACATCAAAGTAATAAGTAATAACCTACCTAGTCGTAACTTGCACGCGTCCGTACGTACCTACTATAACAATTAGGTAAAGCCGTTTGCGGTGTATAGGTACATGCGGAAAAATCCTCTACTATGCCCAGAGTAAGTACCTACTATTGTAAAGTATCTATACATAGTAAAATGCATTTAGTAGTTAGCATTCGACCAACCATTGGATCTGCTAACAAAGTGCTACTCACCGGAATAGCCCGGTATTAGGTACCTACATGATAACAAATACTTCGGACTTGTTAATCAAACACGCGTGGTTCTTAACCTGCGCGCGGTAGTAAGTGACCAAGTTATTTTTAGTTAACCGAGTTGTAACCGCTTTTCGCATGACGTCGTAACGAGTTACACAGATATTCGGTGATATAGGTACTAGGGTTTGCAATTCGAATATTCGAATATTCATATTATTCGAATATCCGACACAAATTAAATTCGAATACGGCAGTGTTACTTATTCGAATAATTCGGATATTTTGAATAGTACTAAAAAGGATTGAAATAGTTTCCCACTTTTAATAGAACGCTGGAATCAGCTTTTTTTCATACCTACTGAGAAATGCAAGCAAATATTAAACTGGAATGCAAATATAACACGAGACAACATGAGTTTTAAAACTAATTCCCAAATTAACTGTTGATTCCCTTCTTAGCCAGTGCTGCGCAGCGGATCGTGCTAGAATTTTAGCAGTCGGTACAAGGGAGGCTGGATACTGGCTTCAAGCTCATCCCTCGCCAAGCACTGGAACTTTCCTAGACCCTAACACACTCCGACTTTCAGTTTGCCTTCGCCTTGTGGTCCCGGTCTGCGCTCCACATCGCTGCCCCTGCGGAAGTGACGTAGATCGGCTAGGACATCACGGACTTTCTTGCCAGAGAAGTGCTGGCCGCTTTTCCAAACACGCCGCACTCAACGACATCATTCGTCGGTCTCTTGCCTCAATAAAGGTCCCGGCTCTTTTAGAGCCGACAGGCATTTCTAGAAGTGATGGCAAGAGACCTGACGGAATGACCTTGGTCCCGTGGAATATGGGACCGGTGCTAGTGTGGGATGCAACCTTTGTAGACACGCTAGCCCCATCACATCGCCACCGGACCTCTAATAGGGCTGGTGCGGCAGCTGAAGCGGCCGAAAGCATGAAGGTAGTAAAATATAGTGGTCTCGGCCCAGAATATATGTTTATTCCATTCGGTGTCGAGACCCTTGGTCCGTGGGGTCCTAGCGCTCGAAGCCTCTTCAAAGAAGTTTCGAAGAGGCTCATTCACGTCACGGGAGACCGAAGAGCTGGCAGTTTCCTCGCTCAACGTATAAGTTTAACCATCCAGCGAGGAAATGCTGCCAGCATCTTTGGTACAATGCCGCAGGGGCCATTCTTAGATTTTAGTTTTCTTTTTCAGTTATTGTGTTATGGTTGTTATATTATTTTATGTTGTTTTACTTAATTAAAGTTAATCGTATCTACAAGTTAACATTCCCAAAAAAACAAATTTAGCTCAAAAAAAAATATTACAATAACGAGCAGTGAGTGAGTTGAGTGACGTAGTTGGGTCGCTCGCTTCCTGCTACTTGCTATATTAATAACTAATAATATTTAATTTGACCACGGAATGCTATTTTTTTTTTAATATTTAAGGCCTATTTATTTGATTTTACAACATTAAGCCATTAATTCGTTTTGTTTCAATAAATATTCAAATTATCCGAAAAATTCGAATATTCGAATATCGGAAATCGAACTATTCATATTATTCGAATATTAAAAACCAACGAATATTGCAAACCCTAATAGGTACCTACCTTGTATATTGTAAAATATGAACAAGAACATTTCGTCACTAATTAAGTTGAAGATGCATACACTACTTTTCATACTCATATTAATCAGCAATCATGTTGTTGCTATGGCTGCAAACTAATTAAAAACTGATCTTGCATATAATTAATGCATTTATACCTACGGGGTGTAGCCATATCTGTACATAGTTAAGTGGTTACTTGATATAGCAGAGACAGCAGGCTAGTAAGTCGGTAGTAGATTTTAATTAAAACATAGATAAATAATTATTACATGTAAGTAAACAGGAAGTACATATGTAACGTTCCTAGTAAATTAGTCGAAGTGGCATATAGAAAGCTATACAAACTACAATATATAATCACTTGTTTCACTAATGAATGATGGACGGAAAACAGACGGAGTAAGAGACATCACCGGGAAGATATAGATTATGATTTTAAATCAAGCAGAACGGACATTGGTGAGAAGCAACTTAGGTAGGTACCTAACAAATAAAAATAAAACACTTTTTGTAATAATAAAGGTGCCTCTGACCTTGGGGCTTTAAATGCATAGATCGTTTCTACTCCTGAAACTGAACCACTTTTCATTTGTAAAAAATATGTCCAATTTTTTTTTTTCATACAATTTAATTAGGTACTTACAATTTTCAATGTACGCGATTTAATTCTCCATTTTCCTTTACTCCTCGTACCTACTAAGGAAATGTCGCCCCCGTGCCATGAGTGAGATAGTGATAATATGGCCACTATTTAGGTACTACACTGAGTTTACAATTAGACTGACATCAATTAGTGGGTTTAATTAAATCTAAACTTAAATTGTTTTTTAATGTTGCAGAACAAAAGTAGTTCAGATCAGCGAGTAGAATCGATCGTTGCATTTAAAGTTGCGTCACTGGTCAATTGGGTCTTTTATGAATCTTCAACTCGGGTGCGGCACTAACGTATCTATACTCTGTAATAACATTGTTAAAACAATGATATTACAATATCACTGAATTAAAATAAATATTCCATTAGATCGATCCTTGAAGTTACAAGGTCAATATACAATGATTACTGATTGAGGTTGGTTACTTTGGATACCTATATTCAACTTACCTACCACTCGTATCTATAGGCTCCAAAGGAAGTGTCTTTGATTTCTCACAATAGGCGTAGCAGTTGATTATTTGTCGCGGAGATATTATAGACCAACGATAATCATTCAACTAGATACTTAAAGGTAACGAGTTCTCGACCCGTTCGACTGGACGATGCCGAGTTAGTTAACTATCTAAAATTCCGCAAATAGTACCAAACAATTGAATATTTTACTATTGATGATGATGAGGCTCACAGTCCTCAATGTCAAAACGGTACTAGGTATTAATAGTCGATGGTTAATTATAATTCGGTGAGACAGAATACTTATATTAATTGTGTAGGGTTCTGAAGCCGAAAGCTGTGCCTTTTTTTGTTCCCGATTTGTCATATTCCCAACTGGTCACACTTCCAACTTGACATTTTCCCAACTGGTCATACTCTCAACTCGTCACGTTCCCGATTCGTCATATTCCTAACTCATCATAATAATTATGTACCATGGACATTTGATTGCACAAACTTATTTATTATAGAAATCGTCTGTTGTAAATGATAAGAACCTCCTTAGATAGATGAGTGTTACTTGTTTATCATGAAGTTAATGTCATTGTCACTATTTATACTGTTTCATACAAAATCATTTCAATCGGAGAAGATGGCCTTGCAGACTTGTAATAATGGTACGGACGAAGAAAATTAATAATATTATCTGTTAATGATTTTTTATTTAAATTAGAACAAGTTTGACAATAAATTTAGGTTATGTGTGAAGTCACACAAAGTTTCATTATTTGCCATTTGTGTTTTGGTGTCCGCCTTAAGTTAATTATTGTCTAATTAACCGTATTAATCTGTCCTAATGGTTACTTATTTAATCGCGTAAGCACGTGTTCGCGATTTTATTTGACTGTGCAACGAACGACGACTTAGGAATATGATGAATCAGGAATATGATGAGTTGAGAAAATGTCGAGTTGGGAATATGACCAGTTAGGCATAATATGACGAATCCGGAACAAACCTTTTTTTTCAAGTTGCCTAATTAACCTGAATGCGCTAAGTTAATAAAACTTGCTAGCTACATATTACACCATATTTTCCAAGTATAATTTTACTGACTGCGTTCATGGTGTCAATAGGTACCTACATATATATAATAGAACACATATATATATATATATATAGTAGAAGATGACTATTCCAAGTTCCTTCCCTACGTATTTCAAAATGTCAAGGCAGAATATCTTAGGTAGTATCAAAAACATGGTATGTGTTCTGATGAGGTGTTACAAACCGTTACCTTTGCACGGCACAATGATTATGCCTAGATATGTTTTGAATTTCGCTCCTAAAACATCCAATACTATTGTTACTCAAATGGCCATGCTAAGAGCAGGTAGGTACTTATAAGACGAAAACTAGCTATACATTGACGGCCGCAAAGCCGCAATGCATGGCTGATTTTCGGGTGTCCCTTGGAATCCCTGACAACGTTGGCCCTAACACATCGATTGCCCAAATTTTCATTTGCGCTAAACTGGTTTTCAGATGAGTAAGGCCACTTTTTAAGTTTTCCAATTACATATATCTGCGGCTCGGTTTGGTTAGGTTAGGGTTGTATTATAGCAACATTTTAAAAGCTTTAACAGCTTTAAAATTTAAGCGGAATAAGGGCTTTAAAATAAACGAAAACTCGGATAAACGATGCATTAGGATAAATGACGATTAGGGATTATATAGAGAAACCATTTTTGTCACAAAGCTGATAAAGTTATAGCTCCTTAATTTCAGACCTTAATCGGGGTACAGTCGACGTCAAAGATGTGTATATACATAATAAAGATATACATTATTGGGCCTAATTTCAATGGAATAGGGTGAAAAAAATTAAACATATCTTTGACGTCGACTGTACACGTTTTTAGTGAAAAGGCCCATGTATAACAATAGCAAAAGGTATTAAAGTGTAACATGTTTTTGAACGACGAAATCGGAGACAATTCAAGCCACCCTAATACGAATCATTTGTTTCAGGTTTTAAGGAGCACAGAGCAGGCAACAAAATGGGTGACGGAAAGATAGAAGGTACGCGGACACTAAATTACACAGCTACCAACATTGATTTAGTATATACAAGATACACAATCCCGCACAAAACGTTACTATAAACTGTCCCAAATGACATTGATAGCTGCATTCAGATACATGCTAACATCGCTATTTTTTACCTTAAACATTCATGCAAAAAAAAACTCAATATACTAGCAGTCAAGTGTCATATTTGCAAACTAATATTTTAAAATATTTAAAACTCTTTAGTGAAATCGCCATTATCATACTATTTATGACAAAATTGGACATCGAATGAATGGAGACGAATTTCTCTATTTATATTGTATTAGTTTTAACGAAATTACAAATTACACAAAAAAACTTTTGACATGTTTAATAAATGCTGTCATTGTATTACACAACTTAAGCTATATATATACAATAATAATAATGAATAAATTAATGTAAAGCAAAGTTTAAAAACCCGTCGATTGTTTTTATTCAAATTTTAACGTTTAGGTATCCTTTGTCACCTGGTATGGTGAAATGATTCTAACGATACCACACACATATAAATTGGCTCAGGTGTTTAAAGTTATGTTGGAATAAAGAATTATACATACATACATAAATGAACCATTAAAACATTACACTTTACTCCAGACAAGACAAGATCTTATCCTATCATAACCAACCTAGCCTAACCGGTTACGTATCATAATATGTACATAAAGTTCAAAATACATAATGGGTCATAATTCATAATGGTCATAATATATAATGTTTTTTTTTTGAAACCCTGAACTTTTCAAGATTGTTATACAACAAACCTAACCTAACGTAATGGGTTCTATACAATGGGTTTTTAAAAATATTGAAAAGTTTACTTATTATGACCATTATGTAATATGACCCATTATGTATTTTGAACTTTATATAAAGGTATTATGATGCGATCCAAACCTAACCTAATTTCCTTGAAATAAGTTTAATTTATTATATAATTGTCTTTTAGACCTACATTTACTTAAGATACTTTCTTTTTTTGCAATGTAATGCAAACGGACGGTTAAATATCGATCGGTAATAGATTTAATCAACAGAATTCTATGACTATTATTGTGGCCTTCTTCCATAGTCGCATTAAAAATATCTACTTCCATAAAAGTTTTTAGAACATTTGATCCTATTTTGTGATGGTTCTGAGTTTCTCCCGCTCGTATGTTGTTTCTAATGAAAGCTTCTGTTTTCTTGCACACAGCAAATACATCTTGAGATGCGTAAAAAAGCCCACCTAAGTTTTTGATGTCAATTAATTTATGAAAATCGTGCCTTTCCTTAGCTAAAATAGAATTTGTGCAAATGTTGCATCGAATCGATTTTATTAATTTCCGAACTACGTATCCGGCAATATATCCTATGACTTGTTTGATATAATCACAACAATTTCCAGACTCATCGAGATCTGAAGACATTATGTCACAGTTTGCTTGAATATTTTTTTCTATCGCTGATTCTTCCTGTGAATGGGTATTCATTTCGCTTTCGGTATCCTCGCGGTACCCAACAGACGTAATGTTTAAATGAGACATTGGGTTCTGACCACTTAAAATTGGAATATTTTCCAAAGGAATGGCGTTACCAGAAAATTTGGTTCCAAGTTCTAAATGCATTAAAAGCTTTTTGTAGGCCGCCTTGACTTGCACGGTGTTGGGATTGTTATTGTATCCTCCCTGACTACGTATGTTGCCAAAAAATAATTCGATATGATCTTGGCTTAACTTATAGGACAAGAGAAACGACATGCTTTGCGATTCAACGACAAGAGATCTGTACAAATATTCCATGCTTTCTAGACATACAATAAGTCCGATAATGCCCGTACCCGACTGAGATTTCCAGAGCGGTGTTTCTTCTGTAGAGTAAACAACCCGAGTTTCTTTTTTTGTTTTGATTGTCCGTTTTCGCTGCACTCTAACAGTTAAGGAAGTAAAATAACATTTGGCTTCAGCAATATATGCAAGAATATCTGCGGCATTGTCTTTACCGAGTGGTTTTTTGAACCCATGGTCCTTGAGATTTCTTGTGTTAAGAATGTCAAATATATTATTTACAAACATGATAAACTCAACGGTTGCCCCGGAATCTTTGAATTCTGATAAACACAGATCCTTTTCACAAAATTCCATTGCCTTTGCTACACTACGACTTAATAACTGTGTTGCCAACTTAACTTTCATTATTTCGTTTCTAAAAGCTATGTGCCGATGTGTGAGCTTGTTAGCTAAATGCAATTCCTTATTTTCCTGTAAATCATGAAGAGCAGGAATGAAATCCCATTTTATAGGCGTTTTATCGGCGTTGTAAAAAACTTTTTTGCTCTCTAGCGTGTTGCGAATCAATTTAATCATGTGACAGGCATCCAGTAAAACTACCACATCATAATCAGCTGAAGGGTGTTTGAAGTGAGTTTTTATGTTTGCAGGGTCATCAAAATGACAACCTAAAACTTTCATTGTTGAAGTGTTCGTTTTGCACCCATCAAAAGTAACGGAAACTACTTTGACACCTATTGAATGACACTTTTCCAAGGCAATATTGATTAAATTTGCCTTCATTTCCGCTTTAATACTTGAGACCAGAAAGTATGCAAATGGGATTTTAAATGGGTCATTTAACCCTACTAACATCATGACATATACCTGAGTCGCAATTTCATTTGAGGCGTCCGTTCCTAAACCCATGTCGACCAGCCCTTCATAAAGATTACCCGACTTATGAGTTTTTTGTGGTCTTATGTGCATTTCATCAGCAACCAGAGCACAAATTACTTCTTTTTTGCTGTATTTTACTTTATCTTTAAGTCTATCAATAGTTTCAGCTGTAAAACCAGGTTCCGCGTCTATACTTCTGTACCAATTGTATAAAGTATTCGGATGAGGCAAGCATGTGTCAAAAATTTTTCGCATATACTTATATGCTGCCGGCGAGTAGAAATTCAATGTCAATGCAAATTTCCTGGCACCTGGCGGATATTTAGCAAAGGGCCTCTTTTTAAGTTTGATATTTTTTAAATACAAAGCGTTGAATGTATCGGCCACTTCTACGTGTTTTGATAACTCCTGAAATACAGAAAACTCTATATTTTCGCGTTTATTTAAAATTGACATGAGATTCTTTAAACTGGAACATTTTTTTTTTAATCTCTTGTTTTGTTTTATTAAATTGTTGATTGTTTTATTTTTATCTTTAATCACTTTACGGCAAAAGCGGACTTCATTCTTCAGAATTGTATTTCTAGGGCTGTCTAAAACGGAACCGATACTCAACGATGTTGATGGTGTTGGGCTCTTTATTGGAAATGGTGGGATACTTGTTTCCCTTGATCCGGAGGCAATAGAAGCAGTCTATGAAAGAAAAAATATTATTCTTGATAAAAAAATATAGCTCTGGGACCTTCTACGTTTATAGGAATATTTATTTTTATACGTACTTGTGAAATTTGGGTGTCATTTATAGTTTCACTATTTGATGTTTGAACCTCATGCACCTGCGACATCTATTAAGCAAATATGAGAAAAAAAGTTAAACGACGGATCAACTTAGCAATTCATCTCTAAAATATCTCTCTTATTGTCGTTAGATTTCGCCCTTTTCTTTAAATAACGAACAGAAAGAGCTCACTTTAACAGACAGATACTTTTATCCGATGATTGTAAAATCAAGCTTTAATGGTCGATTGTATGTTTTGAGATTAATATGACAACTATTGTGTGACATTTAAGTAGGTACTCACATTCAAGACAGGTATTGCAGATTTAGTCAGTCTACTAATGCCTTTATTTGTGGTATATACGTCTGTGGTACGAAAATGGGTCAAGCACACAACAGACGACTTATTTGCCTTGAATAGTTGATCACCCCTATCTCGTGCTAATATTGCGACCCATTTTGCACGTCGTAAAGGATTTCGTGGAAAGCTTAAATTAAAAATAAAAAATATTAAAATTTAAAAAAGTAATAGCTACTCCATAATAATTTTGTTCCCTGGTAAGTCATAATTTGTGTGCACAAAATAAATTCCTAAAAATCATGAAAACATTATAATTTTAGCTAGAAACGTTTATAAATAAATAGAACTTACGTAAAATAAGACATTCCATCCTTTTTATTTGTTTTTTTGTTATTATTTTTGCAGTTTTTCACCACACATTTTGTCATGATTGACAACTGCCACTGTCTGTGGTCGGAACAAAACTAATAGCAAAACGACTGCCCAAGTCCATTCAGCAGTCGTTTTGTCTTGCCATTTTTTCGTGCTGATTGTGTATCTAGTATATACTAAATCAATGGCTACCAATTATTAATATTTTTCTATTAAAACCTTCATGTACTTACTGTCACATTTAGTTTATGCAATGAACGCAAATGTCAAGTAGGTAAAATGTCTTTATTTGTACATCAAAATTATTTGTAGCTTATTATGTTAGATATTTTATGAAATTATCGAAATCTTTTGTTTACACTAACTTTTACGCAGCTGTCAATTGAACGTTTCGAGTGTTATAAATATGAAGTTCTCAGTATACAATTAGCCTTATTTTTCTCTCGTTGAATAAAACGTCATGGCTGACCCTGTTACCGACCGACGACCTAGTAAGATTTAAATGGCGCAGTATATACAAACTAGTGACCGAATGTAATGACCGTGTGTTGATTCAGATAACCCCAAGATATTGTCCGGGCCGGTGCTGACCAACTCGCCCAACGCCGTGCTGAACAAGACGCTGCTGGGACGCTACGTGGACTTGCCGCTGCCGGCCGACCGCGTGCTCGCCACCTACATCTGGATCGACGGCACAGGCGAGAACCTGCGGTGCAAGGACCGCACCTTGAATTTCATTCCCAAGCTACCTAATGGTTAGTATTCAACAAAAATGACTACACTGTCCAATCAAGACATTCTTGTACTCTAAACGACTAAGTACTCTACAGATTTTGTCCCTTAACTAACACACATCAAATCAAAGTAAGACGAAATTCCAAAGATCGAGTTTCTATGCTTCTGCGTAGGCCTACCCAGTTCAGCGTTTTTGAGCAATAGTGGTCTTTTGCGTAATACGTATACTTAGGTTATATATGAAGTAACCGTGGATTGCATAGCCTGCGCGCGTGCGTTTATTGACTATAAATACAGTAATCAGTTAAATTGTAATGAAATGCGACACATCCTGTGATCCAACAAGCTGTACTACATCCTCATTAGCAATTATAATTAGTATGGCTGGTATAAAACGTTTAGCCTTCAGCGACACGGTCCGGTCGTTAGTATACAAACAACAACATCACATTTATTAGAAGCGCGCGGCAACGCGAGCTAAGGCCGCGAAACTGCGACACCGGGCCGGTTGTTAGCGCTATTAACGTACGACTCGTGCCTATACCATACAAACGTACTCTGTCGTACGATGCAACTTTTACTATGGAGGATGGAGTAATTGGTGTTCATGCGAGGTTTATTACGTTGGAATGCAGTGCAGGCAAATTATACCTCTCAATTGGACGTTTCTCACAAACGTCGGTACGTTCTCTTATTGTTACTACACAACGCAACTCCGGTTACCTGGCTTTGTAGAGGTAGAGCAAATTTATTTATCCCACCTACCTAGTACCTACGTTTAAAATAGTCGAACAACTGAACGTTGTACTTGTAACGATTAATTAATCGGCCTCAGCTTTATTTTTCAATTTCATGCGAGCAATATTAACGTAAACTTTATTATAGATAAACTGGTTGAGCTGTTAGAACAGATGAGTAACCGATACAAAGCTGAATTCCTAAAAGAATTGAAGTGGACACATACCAATGAACAGAAGCTCCCATATTTCTGGCCGGAGGATCTACAAAATGTGTTCAAAGTCCGCTGCAAACTGCGCGAGCAAGAAAATAAGAATAGCTTTGATGAGAACTTGAAAGGTTTCACACTATTAGTAGAGATGTGCTCCGTACTCGTAGAACCGCCAGATACTTAGCTTTAGTGAACTTGTTTGCTGTACGTGTAATTCTTCCTCGAACGGTAATTTATAGTAAGCTGTAGTATATAGGCACATTTGTGCCGCAGGCAGTATTTAGTGTTGTTATAGGTGGTTGTTGCCAGGTCAAGATAGTGATCACTGATCATTAGACGAATGTTCGGTTAACAACAGCAAGTATATTTATATTTACATTCTTAGTTTTAAATTATATCACAATTATGTATGATAGATCAGTCCAAGATATTTTGCGCAATGAGCTACACCTAAACACTACGGAGTCGATGCCGGTTATAACTAGTTTTTTTTCAATTCCATTGCGCCTCCGTATCATTCATCACTAGTCATTAACTATTTTAATTTAATAAATATAGGTACCTAATATGTAGATCCCGTAGGCTAGGCTCGCAAACATTTTATGAGTTAATATTTTCATTGTGGCGTCTTAAATGTTTTCGTTTACATAAATTGAATTATTACGTAATTACTCAAAGGATACATCCACCCATATAGGTACTATGTATGCATACTACTATTATACCTAAATGCGGAAGTAACTCTGTGATTAGTTTGTTACGTACGCTTTCCTTCTACTCGTAAACCGATTTTAATGAAATTTGGTACTGATTAAAATATATTTATTACTATTACGTCAATTTATCGTCTATCTAACCTTATTTGTGACATCACGAGGCCTCGGTCTTAATATTTCGCTGGGAGGCGATATTTGATAAGTTCGATTTATATTATTTTGAAGGCTTTGATGCTTCACAGTCTCACAGCACAAATTAGGCTCTCGTCTTTACTATGTATGTATGTATGTAAACTCTTTATTGCACATAAACAATTACATGTCACGTTTGCATCAATATAAATAATGAAAATAGGCGAACTTATCCCATATAAGATATAACATAGGTATAAAAACAGTTGGCAGTGATCGATGATAATTTATTTTCAGATTTGCCAATATGGAACTTCGATGGTAGTTCAACAGGACAGTCGGACGGGCACAACTCGGACACATTCCTGGTGCCTCGTGCCTTGTACAAGGACCCCTTCCGCAGGGGCAACCACGTGCTGGTCATGTGCGACACCTACAAATACAACATGGAACCAACAGGTGCTTAGACACGGTTATCCGCAACTTACTACATAACTATTCACTCTGTAATACGGTAGACTAATTGTGCGTTTACTTGTTTAGAAAGCAACCACCGTGTTAAGTGCCAGGAGGCGTACGATAAATGCAAAAACGAAGAACCATGGTTCGGGATTGAACAAGAGTACATTCTCTTGGACGCGGATCTCAGGCCTTTTGGCTGGCCCCCAGGCGGCTTCCCCCCGCCGCAAGGCCCCTACTACTGCGGTGTCGGTGCCAACAAAGTGTACGCCAGGGATCTCGTCGACTCACATTACAGGTAAATCAACTATACATAAATCGTAAAGTAGCGAATTGGCAGAAATCAATCGATCATTTAATGGTATTATTTTCCGTAATAATAATTTATGTTATATTTTGCGTATTTACACAAATCGTTCATTGAATACAAAACAGACACAATCCAAAATGAGTCAGTGTTGCATTTTAAAATTAGAAGCTATTCGTATAAGATTTTTAATGCAAGAGCAAATTATTTTGGAATGTGTCCGTTTTGTATTCAATGAGCGAAATGTTAGTCGTTTTTGAAGCAGTTCTAACAATATTTATTAATCAAACATGGGATACTAATGGTCCACAAAACGCCATTACTGATATGATACCCATCCATAACGTGCGTTACCATGCTTACCAATAACAAGTCGAGAAATATTAATTAAGTATCTTATCTTAATGATTAAATAACATTTGTGTCCTCTAATGTGTGTAATGACAATTTGTGAAACGATTTACATATTTTTACACAATACAATGGTTTTTAGATAAGGTCCGAGAATATAATTTAAAAGTTAGGTTTCGTGTCAAAGTCATGTTATCACCTTATCACGCATTGGTTACGCTATGGTTCTAGTTCAAAAAATATCCTACCATAAGAACCATAATTATTCATTGTCTTAGATGCTGCATCTATGCCGGAGTGCCGATCTCTGGCACCAACGCGGAGGTGATGCCCTCTCAATGGGAGTTCCAAGTGGGGCCATCAGTGGGGGTCAGCGCCGCTGATGATCTGTGGGTTGCGCGCTACATCCTCCACCGGCTGGCCGAGGAGTACGGAGTCATAGTCACTTTCGACCCGAAACCTGTGCAGGACTGGAACGGCTCTGGGGCGCACACCAACTTCTCAACCAAGAAAATGAGAGAGGATAACGGTATCATGTAAGAATCATATCTCGAATACAATATGTTTTACTCACTCCTCCAGAGTTCTACTAGTTAATAATATTCTTACTTTTACTTTGAAACAATGCCCATGAACAAGAGTTATTGTAAGTTTGTATAGGTTGCGTTGTCTGCTTTAGTTCGAATGACAATACCATTTTTTGTTTTCAGCGAAATCGAGAAGGCGATAGACAAGCTATCTAAAGTACACATGAAGCACATCAAGGTGTACGACCCTCGCGGAGGCAAGGACAACGAGAGGAGATTGACCGGTCTTCACGAAACCGCCAGTATTAACGACTTCAGCGCGGGTAAGTTTAATTTTCGAAGCATTGTTTTTCTCTCTGTCGGTTAATCAATAGTTATTTATGTGACTGGTGGATAATCCCTATTTATGCCCACAGTCGCATAAATAACTTTATCTACATGCATATCATAAGTTTTCTACAATATGAGACAAACCTGTATTTATGTCGTTACCCTGTATCTTAATGATCACATTAAAGTATAGCTCACCGATAGTTTAAAGTGAACATTAAGATGCAAATAGAGCGATACTTTAATGTTAACATTAAGATGCAAATAGAGCGATACTTTAATGTTAACATTAAAGTACAACCACTTATACAGGTTACGTAACTTTGGGCATTTGCTTATCGTTTCTGAACATATTATATTGATGTAGATAATAGTTATTTATGTGACTGGTGCATAGAGCCTTATTATGCGTACAGTCGCAGACTTAACTTTATCTACATGCATATCATACTACAATATGTGAGAATCCCGTATCTGTCGTTAGTAACGTCTCGTTACCCTATATCTTAATGTACCTGTATCTTAATTTTCACATTAAAGTATAGGTCATAGATAATTTAAAGTGAACATTAAGATATATTTAATGTTAACATTAAAGTAGGTACAACCACAGATACAAGTTACTTAATATATATAGAGCAGTTGCTTATCGCTTCTGAACATATCATATTGAAGTTATGATATGGATGTAGATAAGGTAGGTACTTTATGATACTTTGTATTGTTAATATTTCAACTGTCACTCGGTTTATGCCCGGTTCCTACGAGTATATTCAAGAAACGAATCGTTTTCCTTACGTCTCGTTAAAATATGACAATTGCTACGTACAAAATGTGTCAAATTTTAACGAGATTCGTTTCTTGAATATAGGAACCGGGCATTAGTCACAGCTTATATTTGTTTCGTTTTAGGTGTGGCCAGCCGCACCAGCAGCATCCGGATACCTCGCGCTTGTGCGGAGGACAAGAAGGGCTACCTGGAGGATCGGCGCCCGGCGTCCAACTGCGACCCCTACTCCGTCACCGACGCGCTGATGCGCACGTGTATTCTCAACGAATAACAGCGGGGCCCGGCCGACTCGCGCCCGCCGCCCACCACGAGCTCCGTCAAACAACCCCCCCGCGTGCCCCTTTCATTCCACAACACGAACACGCGCCAATAATGCTGGTGGGCAGGAGTTCTCAACTGAAAGTGTGTGAATAATTTACAAACTGGATAATCGGATGTAGTACCTATTAAGGTAGTGGAGCGCTGGCGCGGCGGCCACAAGTTAGTCGAGCCTGGAGACCCAATTGTCATGTGGCATGCTCGAGTAGAACCTACTGACCGCAACAGGAGTCCCTCGAGCGTGCACTTAACACTTGCCATTGTCGAGGGGCTTTGGTTACGTTTACTAATCTCATTCTATAAAAGCGCACTTAGTTAAAAAATAAAAATCCTTTTAAGGGCCTATTTGCCATTGATGTAAATAATTTGCTTACTTCAATGCTATTCGTGCATAATATGCCTACACGCACTCGAATAGTTTCTTATATTTTACTGCATAACTACTAGAATGTGACCGATCTGCAATAGGCTTTCTTGATAGCAAAACGGGTAGTTAATGGCAATAAAATTCACTGAGGCACAAGGTGTGAGGAAGACGGAGCGTGGCGGGCTAGTGCTTTATAAAGGACCACATTTTATTACAAGATATTATACATTTTATTAAAGAGAATATTTTTACGAATATTACGTGATATTTAAAATTAATTGTTACTTTGATGTTTAATAGTTGAATTGTATACAAGTAATCACATATCATTATTTCTAACATGTTCATTTACATATAATATTGGATATATGAGAATTAGTTAAGTGAAGTTTAATGAATAATAGATTATTTCGCCTGGCATCATAGCAGTAGCAGTATGCGTAGTTGTAAGTCCCGAACTAACCTCACCTCACGAGTCGCGTGTATCTCGGGCTGCCCGGGCCCGGCGCCCGCGCACTCGGGTGCGGCGCCCGCCGCGGGCCTCGTGTTTAGTTTAGTTTAGTTTAGTTTGCACTCGCAGTTACTGAGTCATTATATTCATACCAGATACTTATCCAGAGATATTACGATAAGAGCCTTATAACCATTTGCATAGAGTTAAATATATACATTAACATTATACACATAACTATTGATATATTTACATAACGTAGTTAAAATACACCAATAATAAATTATGACAACACTAAAGTACCTACATTCTTATGACAGCATAGATTTTTGTGATAATCTATGTGTACCAAGTAATCATTATCATTACGTTCAGTTACAAATAAAAGTTTATCTTTATATAGAGCATGGAGCTATTTTCATAAAAGTTATAGGACTTGTTATGGCATGCGTTTTATTTTTCAAATAATATTGTATACTTATTGCATGAAATTATTTAAGTTCACATTAAATATATAGTCATTATACTTATTTGAATATGTTATTATTAATATGAGGATGAGATGTTTAGATTTGGAAAATAAAGGAAACATTGATGTAATTAAGATGTGTTGGTTTTATTTGCAACTACAGGCCTAACGCATAGACCCCGGATTCCTGTGGCAATGACGTCACAATAGGGTAGTTTGGGGAGTAAATGCAACGGTGTTAATTAAAACAATTTGTTAGTTAATACATTTTTTAACTGAATATTCTTTACTAACTAGGTATTCACGACACTTACCGCCTGTTTCACAATCGACAAGTAAAGGATATTTGACGGATAAGTTTAGCCCTTTCTTTGTCGTACACTTGAAAATAGACAAGGAGAGAGACAACTTTATGTGACAGATAAATTTACTTGTCGATTGTGAAACAGGCCCTAAATATTATTATTACCGCGTCATTTAGAACAACTTTTGATCTGTTACGGTAAGACAGTTAACGAAAGAACAACGTCGATAAATTGATTAATTGACAATTGACTTAGGTAATTTATATCGTGGATGCCTGATAGTAAAATTTTAATTCCGTAGAGCACCAATAGACTAACAACTAACACCAATAGACTGACAGACTAGGTTGCCACACCGGTCCATTTACTCCCCAAATTACCCTATTGTGAGTATTGTGACGTCATTGCCACAAAGATCCGGGGTCTAGGCATAACTGAGTATGTTCCTGACTTGTGGGAGCGGCACGGGCGGGGTGTGTTTACGGAACGCCTAACGCCTCATAACTTCAGTCGGGCGTCTCAGCCTTGTCAAGTGTCGCCAAATACGTGTTAATTGAACAGGCGCTTCAAGTAAAACGCACACGGGATTTGCAACCACGGATGAGTTCTCCTATAAAGGCTTAAACTAAATAAGCTGTTTAATAAGTACACAAATATTTTAAAATAAAAAAAAAATATCCCAATTCTGCTGATCATAAACAGGGGCGACGGCTTTTAGAAATATTCGTGGGTGCTCCTGATCTTTACATGCATATGCCTTCATACCTATAGGAACCTACATATATTTTAAGTGTGAGTGTCTAAATAGTGTATTATGTTAACAAAAAAAAAAAACTACATGATATGGTGTGTAACATAACCTATTTTTAGCAGGAACAGCCACGAGTTTAACTCGGGAATTACCTGTGATTTTAGTTATTATAATGGTCATGATGGTAATGGGTGCTATAACTCTCATGGATGCTTGAACCGCCGATCACCCACGGAGTCGGTGCCCTTGAGCATAAAGATGACATTAAAATACATAAAACTGTTGCCATGGCGACTTTCATCCAAATCGGTCCAGCCGTTAAGGAGGAGTTGGTGACATACCGACAGCAGGACCACCTACCGGGTCCAATTGTGTTTTTAAACCATCCAATAATCCACTGAAATATACCTACACTCAAAGAGATTGTACATCCTGAGGAAATGTGGAGGTCGAGGCATGTTACTTGCTAAGAAACTCCACAACCGCGAGGTGTGCAATCTCAGGGATTCTTTCCTTGGCAATGTGTGTGGGATGCAACGTATGGAATAGCAAGGAGCTACACGGACGCTTCTACCGGGCCCTAACAAGGCCCGACGTAGACTTTTTAGCGTTCGTGAACTGGCTACGGTTTGGTGACCTCTTTGGGGACACCGAAGGTTTTCTCTGTGCAATTGCTGACGAGGTCATAATGACGAACAATTACCGGAAATATATGCTGAAGGATAACACGGTCGACATTTGTCGAGCGTGCCGCTGCCCCGGCGTGTCCCTCAGACATATAATTTCCGGTTGTTCGCATTTGGCCAACGGCGAGTACTTGCACAGACATAAGCTCGTAGCCAGGATTGTCCACCAGCAACTTGCTCTTCAAAATGGTCTTGTTCAGTCTGAAGTGCCGCACTATAAGTAACACCGGCTCTATTGGGATCGATCCGTCATCACGGACAGGACTATTGTCGCCAATAAACCTGATATCGTGTTGACAGATCGATCTCAACGCCGGGCAATGCTCGTCGACGTCACTATCCCGCATGATGAGAGCCTCGTGAAGGCCGAGAAGGACAAGCTCAGCAAGCACATTGACTTGGCTCACGAGGTGACCGCCATGTGGGATGTTGACTCGACGATCATTGTCCCGATAGTTGTTTCGGCAAATGGTCTTATAGCGAAGAGTCTCGACTAACACATCAAGAGACTCTCGTTAGATGGCTGGGTCAAGGGCCAGATACAGAAAGCAGTACTCCGCGACACGGCACGTACCTACCTATTGTGAGATTTCTCTCTGCAGCCCTAACCACCGGTAGCTTGAGCCCTGCCCCTCTGCCGGCGGCATTCCCAGGTTAGATTTTTTACAATGTTATTTTTTTGTATTAGTATTGTTATTTTACTTTAATATTTAAATGTTTATTGTAAAAAACCTAATTTACAGAAAATTTAATAAATAGAATGAAAATTAAATAGATTAATAATAATGAGGTCTATGACTTTTTTTCCCCGTAGGTACATTCAACGATGAGGGTTTCCTCAATGGAACCACCAGGACTTTTATTTCCAAGTAGTTACATTACATTACATTACATTAAAAATGCAGAGTTAATTTAAATAGACTGTACCTAAGCTGTTACTCAGTGCGATTTATGCCGGCCTTACACTTGGTAAGTTTACTTACGTAAGTATAGGGACGCAGTTATTTCTTAGACTAAGATAGAAAAATCTTTTTCTCATTCTAACAGATAGCCGTGTCCCTACTTACGTAAGTAAAACTTACGAGTGTAAGGCCGGGCTTATAGCATGGTGATATCTCAATTGGGCATTGTATAGTAAAACTTAGTTCATTAGGCCATGAAAGTCCATTTAATTTTATTAAATAAAACCCTGCATTATTAACGTAACTACTAGGAAAACAAAGTCCAGGTAGTTCCGATATAAGGAAACCTCTTTGTTGAATGTAACTACTGGAAAAAAGTCCAACTAGTTCCATCAATGGAATTGATAATGGAACTAGTCGGAATAGATCAATGATGAGGGCGCCCTGGACGCTCGGTGCAGCAAGAGCACTAGCACGGTACGATCGGTCTATACGGACATTGCCTAAAATTTATGTATACCGCCAGAGACCTTATCGTCGTTTCCGTGGCTTACGGGCGGATAGTTATTTTTCATTGCGTCCACCAGGATCGCTTAGCCTGATCCCCCAAGGGACTCATTCATAGAGTCAACAGAGCTCCGCGAAAGCGATATTTCTGGGTGTTTTGTCCCTATCTATGGATTCTATCTTCTGGGGGATCGGCCAAAGGGATTCTGGTGGACCATAGTTCATTCTTGACGCCTTGGGGACGTATATAGATGTATATTTATGTCGTTGACTGTACTGCGGTATACCACAAGCAATAGGTAATATTTTTAATAGTTGCCTATCGATAAAATTGCTAGAGACGCCAAGAACTACTCATGGAAATAAAAGATTAATTTTAAAATGATTTCTTTATTTATAACATGCAATCTCTAAAACGACATTTCTTTGTAAGACATTGTTTCCGATGAGATTATAATAATCATTTTAAACATTTAATGAATCAAAATTTCGTCTAGATGATTATATAAATATCAAAGACATCATTTAGACTATTGTAACTTAACGTAACTGTACGACAATTGATACCAATTCACTAATTGTGGGAACAAACTATTGAATGTGCATGTCTATGATTAATAATAAAATTTAATGGTAGTGTTAGAATCAGGCTTAGGCACGTGCGGTTCTCCTCTGTTCACGCTACACCCTATGCATGTCAGTTACTAGGATTACTTTCCCATCTTTTGCCGACGTGAACAAGACAATAGAGGGAATGCGAACAGATAAGAAAAACCTAGGCTTATTTGATTTTGCTGTAACGAAATAATTGGTAATAATAATAATCAATCAAATATCGTACTATTGAATATAAGCGAAGAAAAACTAGTCTACAGCCTGGGTGGCAATACAAGACAGACGCGACAGGCCCGCGAGTCGGGCCTCGCTCGAGGCGGCCGGCACAACTTGCGATAACAAAGGACTCACTGCGCGACTAGTGACACTCATCACGTGGAGCTAGCTGTGAAGGCATCGCGAGACCAGTAAGAGAAGGTTATAGTTAGAATAATTAGGGCGCTAAATAACAGTTTCGTAATTGCATTGATTGGAATGGCTGTTACTCGCTTTGTGTATTTAAAAGGACACGTCGCACTGTGTAAACAAGCGCTGAGCCTGATAAGTTACTGTTCCAGCCTTCTTCAAAGATAACTGAACGAGATAAAATGAGAATGACATAACTGTTATTGTAAAGTGCTCAATGTATAATATATAGTGAGTAAATTCAGTAATGTTTGTATTCTGTTCTGTATTCGTTCGTCAGCAACACACACTGACAGCTGCACGACATAAGCAAGCCCTTTGTGCCTCGAAACAATGTCCGCTCTCGAGCAGCGGATGTCCGTCGATTCCCACGACCTATTCCAGATAATAACAATTCACCTTGCGGCGGACCTGCCTACGCTGCGTCTCCGGATGTGCCGTACATTTTGTCACTCAAGACACTTCTACAATTATATTATAACTTAAGAACTTAAAAACGAATATAATTGTCAGGCCAAAATCAGGGATCAAATAGTATAAAACTGATCACTGTAATTAAATAGTAAAAAGATTATCAGTCATAGCCACTTGATTGCTCGCGGAAATTTGATCGACCTTATTTAAAAGCAAATAAGGGCTGTCACTGGTAACTCTGGTTACACAAAGCACGCGAGTGGTAAAATTGCCTTGTAAATGATCGAGAAACTTATACAATTAAATCGATTTAAAGGTGCTAGTGATTCATCGCTTAAGTGAATAAACCTGCTTATTATAAAAATACTATACACACAACAATGTGGAGTTTAAACAACGACGATCCAGACATATAACGACAAAACTGCCTTGGCTTCTTAACGATACTAGAGCTGAAATAAAATTAACAAGAATTAACACTATCATGTCAACTGTAAGAAACAACAAGCGTTAGTGGGATTTTCACCAGCGTCGCTACATGAGAATAAATACTATACATATAATTAATTGATAAAATATTTAGCTACCGAAGGATACACCCAACAAGACGCGCAGTGTTACCACACCGCGCTAGTTTAATAAATTACACGAACGTTTTTTTGTTTGCAGTGATGTGAGCAACTTTTTTAATTTCTTGCCCTTTCGTACTTTTTTCCACGCTGAGCGCAGATAAAGTGGCAGTATTATCAACCTTACACTAAAAGTATAAGTTGATCTTCCGCGAATACAGGGACCAAGGTATAACATACAGGTTCTCTCTTTGAAGAACATGTTGTGCACTAGGTTTAGCTAGCACCAAAAGGTTCAACTGCACAATGGAATGGGATCGAAATATAAGAAGAGGTTTCGCGAGAGCGCTGACTTATAGGCCGGATGTTCCGTTCGTTTAGGTTCGTTCTTAAACTGAACATAGGTAGTATGGGAAAGTTGTTGCTATATGGTTTATGTTACGACTTTATCCGAAAAACAAACACCCCTATAATATGTTTCCCTTTTGTACCAATCGAAAATATATCGTCAATTCATCACAATCAAGACTAAATACAGACAGTTTTTAAATGCAAACGATTCAATATACGTTATATTTAAACATTTGTGTACTTCGATATTTTCGTTGCACACACAAAGCCTTAATTAAATTAAACGGAAAATAAGTACCGTATACTTTTTTTAAGATGCGTTTACATTGCCCTATTGTAAGATGCGTTTAGCAACGATTTCCCAGGGTTAGTATACAACTTGGCAGGCTTTTATTGGTATATCACCAATCCTGCAACCTTGTCTATTATTCCCGCATCTTGACAACTTTTGGTGCAACTTAACCTAGCGCTTCATTGAACTACGCTTTGTTAATAGAATTATCTTCTACAGTAATTTGGGACGCCCTGGAGCGTTACCCTACGTCCCCTCTACATGCGAGCAGTCACATAAAAAAACATGACTATCATTATTTCAAACTCAAAAACATAAGTATTTAAAACATAGGACAGTTTATAAATATGTCCTGATAAAATAATTTCCAGTTTTTTTTTTTAAACAACTGGCGTATGGGTATTAAAACTACTATTAAAATATACACTTTATACTACGTATATATACGTAGGTTTAAGAACGTAAGTGTGACAACATTTTGAAAGTTCTTTTCCCTAGCCGGGGCCGGCGCTCGCGCGCGACGCATACGGTGTGCTCTCTGACCTCTGACCAGAGAGAGAGTAACCTGTATTTGACTTTGTATCTGTCTTATGCTGGAGATATTTATTACGCTAATGCGAACTAGTATTCGACTATATCGCGACAACTTGCATATTAATGAAAAATGGATATATGGCAGATTGCAGAGAAAATAAAATTAATCATGGGCATATTCAAACAAGACCTCTAAATCCTATAATGTTATACAAAACAAAAAGTACTAGTCATGATTAAAAACATCATCGACATCACCGACTTTAAAACCGTAGTGATAAGGTTTGTTGGTACAGGAGTAAGGACCAAAAAGTTGTCCACGCTAACTCAATAATTTAATTTTCTATGAAACTTTTCCGTTGTGACACGAAAATTAGCCATACATGTAGGGATACTTTTCGTCGCACAACGAAACTTTTCTCGTCTTCGTCGTTTGTACACCGTGTTTTTTTTGATTTACGATAACTTTAAGGGAACGTTCTTTAGGTCAAATAAAGTTAATTTCCCAAAGACAGACAAATGATAACTCTTACGGTACTAAGATATTTAATTTTTAAATTTAATCAGTTAATCACGTTGAACTAGTGTAAAAGGCTCTTAATTGATAACAACAATTTTCTTTTAATTCTTATGAGCAAAGAGTTTCCAATTGTTAGGTTTGTATACGCGTCCATGGAATTAGTAAGTACTAACGTACATCTGGAAGGTGCACCATACCGATAATGAGAGCCGAAAGAAATGTACTAAAGCTTACTGCGTTCCTTTCTAGTAAGGTGACCATATTTAAATTGCAATTTACGGACAAATTAATTTTACAAGCCGGTGGGGCAGTAAACGAAACAATATTTACTTATTCAACTGATTGTTTCCAAACCCGATATCTGTGGATCTGTGTGGTCTCGGACAGCTAATCCGTGGATAGACTGAGAAAAAGTAGCTGCCATCTTGAACTTCTTAATAAGAGCAGGTAGAACAAAATGCAAGCATTGAAAGCTTTCAAACAAAATCTAGTATTAAGTTGTCATTCAAGTGCCATTTTTGTATTATACGAGACCACACAGAATACACAGATCCCCAGATCCACATACAGGTACATTTCTTTCGGCTCGCGTTATCGGTGTAGTGAATCTTCCAGATATAAGTTAGTACTTACAAATTCCATGGTCATGCCAACATTGACGTATTTGACACTGACTACCTATTTGTTAACTCTAAAGGCCCAGAAAAAAAATATTTTTTTGCAATATTTTAAAATAAAACCTACCACTTACTTTCTATGGATATACCTAGTAATATGGCGAAGATATCGTAAATCAAAAAAAACACGGTGTATAACTGCGCTTAACTGCGGTCGTAACTTTTTGGTCCTCACCCACAGTCGACTACAAAAACATGTATCCACTTTTACACCTTATTGCATCGGAATAAGGTCCAAAAGTGCGATTAACTACAGACACGGCTTTAGTTTGCACAATGCTTAATGGAACATATAGATCGGATGTTGCTAGTTAATAGTATGTTACTTAACACGTTCATGGAGGCGCTTGCCATAGCAGGCGTTTATCGTACCGGCTACAGCAGGCGCGCCGCAAAGACGGGGGCCATGAGCGTGTTAAGCAGACTACCAGGTCTGCAGCATGTGGCTTAAATGTGGGTGTAACATTTGCAATGAGCGTGCAACTGAGACGCGGTGAGGGTCGCGCTGTTGTAGTCTTTATCAAGTACTTACATGACGAGCCTAGCTAGGTCATGGTATTACTTCTTATTCGAAAGCCATTAAGCGACTTCTGCATGTTGTGTTGAGCAATAACGATAAATAACTTGCTTTCCAGCAAAACAAATGACTAAAACTGGTTATTATAATATCTCACAGAATAAACACAGTGGCGATAGTTATCGAACGCCATATAATTATGTAACCAAACTGACTTCTACAAAACAACAGCTTCATCTATACCCTGCCAATGCGTGCGATTGTAAGATGAACAATGAAAGAATAAACTTGATAATAGTACATTGTGCATCAAGGGCGGTAAGAAGAGGATTGCTAACGAGAGACTATTAGAAGCCCGACGCCGAAGGCGGAGGGCTTTTAATGACTCGAGTTTGCAATCTCCTTACTGCCCATGATACACACAATGATTTTCATCACATTAGCGAGGAAATAAAAAAACAAATAGAAAAAAAACCTTTCTTTAGATTTCGCTGGCAGCAAATCATTGTTGAGTAGTTGAGCCGCATTTAACAAATCAGGTGGTGTTTTTTACAGATTCTTCCGATGAGGAAGTCATATTTAGTTTGTTTTTTTCGTACCTTTAAACAAAATACGATTCGGAAACAACAATCAAACAAAATTAAACGAACTCGATTCGCTAAGCTAAAAGAGTTTGACAACTTTTTTTTAGTCTTCCACAGATAATGCTTAGAATTGCTTTTTTTAAACTTGTCAAATACAGGCCATTCTGCCAGATTGTAAAAATTTTCAAAATGAAATTTAATAAAATAATTGCGAATGTCTCTGAAATAATGGTAAAATAGAAATATAATGCAGACAAATGTGCCGTATAAGTTTAATTAAACAGTAAAATTGGTTTGTAGCCAAGTTTTGAATATAGGAAATAAACCTTGACTGATTTTACACCTCCTTGGTCTGAAATGATGTACAAGTGGATTCTATATTTTAAAACTAAACTCATAACTCCCTAGGGAGTTATGAAAATCTATAACTCCCGCGGGAGCTAAGTCGGCTATAACTGCCCTAAACGCCTGCGTGTTATAAAACCCTTTCCGAGCAAGTGTGATGAAAAAGCTATTAAATAACCACATTGGCAATTGGCAGGGCAGCCCGGACCGTCGCGGCTGCTGTCTCAAACGTTGTAGGCGTTACGCACACAACGAAGCCAAAAGCGATAGTGCGTTTAACGATAGTATTTTCTAAAACGGCGCAACAAATACAACTAGAAAAATCGTCTAAGGGCCGAAAACTCACCAAGGCCAAATTTAAACAAACTGTGTCACCATAATGTTGGATCAAAAAAACCTGGGCTGACCGATTTCAGTGCCGTTTTATGACTCCACTGACTCGTGCATGTCACATGAGCTCATGTCCATTTTGGAATTCAATTTACATACGAACCAGCTAATTATCAAGCCGTATGATTAAATGATATTATGCAGCTCAAGACATTTTTTTTTCACTCTTTGAATACCTACCACTCTAAGTAACATAATTTTGTTAAAAGGACAGAATATAGCGACGATTTGAATTTTGGATACAATAACAAGAACATACTTTTAATTTATAACATCAAATTATACAAACATACCTATTTTAATTACAAAGATTATAGGTTCAATGTAATATTTTAATACTTCTTTTATTAATGAATTAATTATTGACGAGATTAAATTAAATATGCCTACTTTGTATATACACAATACACTTAATAGATTAACACACCATAGGGTTAAATTCAACTATATAACGTGGTTTATAGAAAACCTGAGTAAAACGAGACGTCTATCTATGTAAATAGGGTGTCTAAACCACGCCGCGACACGAAACAGGTGAAACAATCGTTTTCTTATTAGGGACTTGTATGAAAGAGTGTTATTTAACTATATTATGCCACTATGTTAAATGTACAGGGCCGCCCGGGAGATAGTGGCCAACCTTATACGTGTTATATCATTTTAGAATCTCCATTAAACAATTTTTTTTTAATAAAGCTGCAACGGATTTTATTTTTTTTTTGCACCGCGTGGTGTCTTTCCGGAAATAAAAATCAAATTCCGAAACTGATGAACTAAAGTTTTCAATAAATTTCTTTACAAGAGTCTTAAAGCAAATTTAATCAAATTTCTTTCACATGGAACGAAACTAAATATTCTGAAAACTGTGGTCGTCAGAAAAAAAACCAGGGTACCACATTTCCAAGATTTTGAGAAGTTGAGAATTTTATTAAACGTGATTCATTCTGTTTGGGACACTCCTGAGCCGAGCCCGCCAGCCCCGCGGTTGGCCACTATCGATGTTTGCACAGCCATGTCCACTAGCGTCCTATGTCCTATCCGAACCCTGCCTATCACTGTTCACAGGTAGCCAAAATACATCATATATTTTATATTTCAACTAGCGCTGCTTGCGTAGTTCACTTTTGCGCGTTGTGTCACTGTCGTACTTAAGTAATTTTAATCTAATTCGTGTCCAATATTTAGATCCTAATAATAAGCTAGACGATCTCTACGATACTATTTGAACCATACAGAGCTAGACGGATGTTGCAAGGTACGGTTAAATTAAAAGTTTCGCTAGGCGACTAATGTGTACGACTACGAGTCAGTAACGTCGTCACTCGATAATATTAGTATTTCAACAGTTTACTGAAAATCTGCCTAATCTTTCATTTAAGCTATCTATTGTTTAAAATAAGTTTTATGACACTAAACAATCTAAGGGCCACTGGCATGAAAAAGATAAGCCTAGTTTGTCTTAATACTAGATTAAAATTTAGCCTAAATCTAGATTTAAAACTTACGTTCCATCGGGGTTAAAATTTATGGAATTCAGTCTAAATTCGAAGACTAAAACTATAGAATAACCTTTTTCGTGCAAGTAACCCTCAGAGTGGCGTTAACGGTATCTGGTATTAAGGGATTGCTCAGCTTAGGCAGCCGTATAAGAGATAATTATTTTATTAAATTATTGAGTAAACTGACGCGAAACATTTAGGTAAAAAGGATTTAAAAGGGTTTAGCCTCATTTGTGTGCCGTATTGGTTAATACTATTAACATTAAATATAATTAAATATCTACATGAACCTTACCATTTCTTATTAGAATATTACATCTAATTAGTAAGCAATGTCCAAATCATATAGCTAAATAATAATAATATAAATTTATGTTATACAATCAAAAGTTTCTTGAAATAGATTTGTTTTCAATACTCGTCACAAGTAGTTACGATTTAAAGATAGTCGTCACAATTATTTGGTCACAGAGTTGATTTACACGATTCTTGTCTCCTACAAAAATTCGCCGGCGCCGGGGCAGGCGCGCCACACGCGGCCAGATACGTCTAACGCTTATAATTTGCTTAAACTAACACTGAACCGTGCATACGATACGGGTTCTAAGTTAAATTCGTAATATGTAAATAGTCATTTGCTTAGGAAAAGAGCATTAGCACTTCGCGGATCACTCGTGATCGAGGGTTTCACATTCGGTAGGCGTAGATGGGAGGCCGAGGCCCGCGGATAGTGCAGCCAGCGTCTATTCCAGTTGAGGATAGATTTCCTCAAAGTACTCCATTAGTTAATTGTCCGGCGAGACGGGCGGCGGGGGCGAGGCGGCGTCGCGGTTAGTGTAGCGCGCGCAGTTGCCTATCACGACGCAGGCCAGGTCCTTGATCGTCTCGTACGGCGTCAGGTGGGTCAGCAGCTCCACCAGCAGCTTGAGCCCGCCCTCCGATTCCACCAACCCGCAGTACTTGTCGGCTGGAATTTCAATTAATTCAAACTTAGTGTATATCTGGTAATATATTTCAACCTCACGGAGGCCTCGTAATGAGCCCGAAACAAAACGTCAGTGAAAGGTGATCAAACAAGGGTTACAGCTTGTGAGGGATTCTACCCGTAGGAGGATAAGGGGTGAAAGTTTTAAGGGAGGTCGGCAATCTTTAAATTCTAATCGTTTACTAAACTTAATGATGACATTTAATAGGGCGATGTGATAAAATTTTAACGTAAAGACTGACCAAGCGGACAAAGTCTAATTTAATCGTTAGTCGTGAGTTATGGAATTTACACGAGGAGACGTAATTAATATCGGGAAGCTACCTTTTTTAGATTTCAGTAGCCAACAAGTAAACCTTATAGATTCGCCATGTCCGTCAGTCCGCCTGTCCGCGGTTTAACTCGGAGACTCTTGGCACTACAAAGTTGTTATTTCGCATTGTAATACTAACATTTAAATTACACCGATAAAGTTGTAAAATGAATTCTTAAATATGTTTACGGATATCTCCCGTATAAGTAAAGCAAAGTAATTTATTTTTAGGGTTCCATACCCAAAGGATAAAAACGCTATTACTAAGACTTCACTGTCCGTCCGTCTGTCTGTGGGTCACCAGGCTGTATCTCATGAATCGTGATAGCTCGATGATGTATTTCTGTTCCCACTATAACAACAAATACCATAGAAGAAAAATAGTTTTTTTGCCGTGTTCTGCTCGATATTAACAACGGTAACAGGTAGACGCTTGAAATATTCACAGAATAATTAGTTGTATAAGCGATTTAAAAATAAGTAATTAAATTAAAATAAAATAAATGTTTCCGGAACCTTTCGTGCGCGAGTCCGACTCGTACTTAGCCGGTGTTCTCAGTTGTTCACATTAAAACATCGAGTGAGGTATCATTGGATAGGTCTTAAAAAACATGATGCACATTTTACCATATTTTTATTGATGGACTGTTTATGGGCTCGAAAGGTGTAACTTTCTCTAGAGTTACGTGTCAACAACCAAAACTACAAGTCATAAAAATCTGAAAAATATCTTAAATGAGATCACATTATAACGAACATAAAAGGAAAACTATCACGGCTAAGTCGCATTGATCGGTCCCGGGACACAGGCGGCTCAGTGATTACAATCGTCTAAGACAACGTCAAATAATTCTAAATAGATAACTATTCAATAGATAAAAACCCATCGGGGGGTAATGGCGACCCCTTTCTCAGAGCTGATATGATATCTCTTAAACGGCTCAACCGATTTACATGAACCTTAGCTAAGAGCCATTTCGATTTAACTACCTTACTTTAAAAAAAACCCGCGTCACGAGACCCTTACCTCCCTTTTTTGTTTAGCCCATAAAAAACCTCAGAGAAATGAGCAGAAACTTCCGCGGGCTCCGAGCACGTACATTATAACAAGAAGGACTTCGTCACTGATTTCAAGTATGTATTATTTAAAACTCTCGACAAAATGGGGTCAGGGCTCGTAACTTTATACGGTTTAATGAATCTAAGGAAGGAGAACACTCTTGATTAAGTCACCTTTCGAATTAAGAAAACAAAATCGGTCCATCCATTTACGAGCTACGATGTCGCAGACCGATACACAGATACAAACGTCAAATTTATAAGTTTGTGTCGGGGGTGGAAAAATAGCTGATACAGTCATGTTGTTTTTTGAGATATTTATTAATTTGTTGTACCGGCTTCGGAACCCTACGTTGAGCTGGTCCGACATGCTCTTGCCCGGTTCTTATATTGTGTGTTCGAAATTATGTTAGATTAGCATAATTAATGATCAGGATATTTTGCAGAATGTATTATTTTATTCACTTATATTTAATAAAAAATTAAACACCAACTTGAAGTTTTATTTCAGCATTATTAACATTTTCCATTACGTTATCGTTGCAAGAATTATTTTTATAAATGTTGTAGAAAATAAATTCATAATTTAAACTATTATGATATGAGATTAAAAGCGATGAGTTATTATTAGATTGACATAAAGGGTAGTTACGGTAAACAGTGGTGAGGTTAGCGAGGGCCCAGACCGCCCAGTGCTGGCACTGCGGCGTGTGGTGTGCGTGCAGCAGACTCAGTATCGGCTCGAAGGAGCGATAGTTAATGTTGCGCTCGGCGCTCAGGTCCCAGCGCTCCACGGCGGCGGCCACGCGCTGCAGCACGGCCTCGCGCGCCGGCTCCTCCACGGTCCACGCCTTGGGCCCGTCGGACGCCATGTGAGCGAGCACCCCTGCGGCGTTGTAGCTCACCTGCAACATTTATTACTTTTTCACAAGACGTACGCTTAGGTCCAGTAAACCACAATTAAAATTTACAAGTACCAGGTAACCTATTCCTCCCATACTCCTTAATGGGAGTCCTTTAGAAAGAGTGAGGAAATTTAGGTATCTCGGTCACGTGATGGCGGCCGACCTCAAGGACGACATGGACATCGAGCGGGAGCGGAGGGCTCTGTCGGTCAGGGCGGACATGATTGCCCGCAAGTTCGCGCGTTGTACGAGGGAGGTGAAGTTGACACTATTTAGGGCCTATTGTACCTCCTTCTACACGTGTATCTTGTGGTTGAAGTTTTACGCAACGGGCCTATATCGACCTCCGGGTCCAATATAATAATGCGTTCCGGGTGTTAGTGGGGCTGCCCCGCTTCTGTAGTGCATCGGGGATGTTTGCAGAAGCGCATGTGGACTATTTGTTTGCATCTATGCGCAAAAGAGCAGCATCGACATGTTGCGGTCGATTGCGGAGGCCGGATTGTCCGTATTCGCGGCATTGCGACGCACTACCTGCCCCTTGCAGTGCTCAAATCATAGCTTTTAAGTGTGTGTATACTAACAATAATATGAGTCCTATTACTTGAAATAAATTATTATTATTTTGTGCGAGTGTGGTCTCGAGGAAGGATCCCAGGATCATATTTTTGTCAATTATCCCATCACTCCAGTTTGTCTATATTACTTTCTTCCTGATTACATCTCTCGCCCAGCTAGCCTTAGTTACGTCCTTTTGTAAATACTTCATTTGTATATATTTTAGCTAAGTATATTATTGATTTTAATATTAAGCTGTCAATTTTGATTTTAGTTTTAGTCTTTGTAGTTGTAGTTAATGTTTATAATTTATTTTATTTTTAGATTCCCCAAACGATGAATCAGCATCTGTTTCTGGAAAAGCATTTTCACCGATCACGTGTAACTTCCAACCTTGACACTGGCAGAATTGTCCCACTGGACAGTAGCCATTTAACAAAGAATTGAACAAGAAAACACATTTTTTTTTTTGGAAGATGGTAGGTTTCTGCCATTGTCAATGCCATTTTTCCTAAAAAGGTTTTACAAATCGTTTTTAAAAGGACTTCTCAAACAGCCCTCGTAATTTATCGTGACAGTTGTCAAATGCTATTGTTCAAATTATTTGCACATCGGTTAATTTACAAATTAGTTACCTCTATTCCGTCGCTAGAGGACTCGAGTAGTTCGTAGAACACAGAGAGGAACAGCTTGTTCATGAGCTGAGGCCGCAGGTCCGCCACCTCGGCGACGTTGCCGAGCAGGCCCATCATGTTCCGGAGCAACTCCTCCCTGTCCGGGAAACTCTGCAAGGAACAACTTACGTCAACATCAGAGTCAATTATTCTTAAGCATATATACAAAAATCATTTCATTAGCAGGTACCTACATTGTTAGTTCAATACATTTTGACTATGCAATTGACGGACAGCACTCTTATCGACCTTTAGCAAGGGAAAATGTAAAAAAATACTGGGATATTGGGTTTAAAGAGTCCTTTACGGCATGTGAAAAGGGTATTTAAAAAACCGAACCTTGAGGCAAGCAAGGAAGAACTCCATGCCGCGGTTCTCGAGGAAGCGCTGACAGTTCTGCGGCGTCTCGTCGGTGACGTTCCACATGGTCGACCACGCCACCTCCAGCACGTCGTCGCAAAGGCGACGCTCCAGCCGGTCCGCGATCAGATTCAGCATTTTCTATAACACCATAGTTTACAACTCAAATAAGCTTTAACGGTGGTTCATTCATACAAGGGCTCTTTTTATGGAAGGCAAACGCGAGAGATGCCACCTGATGGTCGTGAGATCTCAGATCCACAGACATTTGCTATCTCAAGATTGCTATCCTAAGAATGCAAATGCATTGCAAACCCTAAGGTCTAAGATGGAATGCAAGTTGTAACGAGCCGGACGGGTTACCTTTGTATGGGCGAAATATGTTTGGCAAAATGTATCGTTTCCCAGCCGTTTCATTTGTCAACCCACTTTTTTTTCTACAACCGTAAAATATTTCAGGATTTTTATAAACACTGACCTAACCCATAGGGTTCTACACGATGCTACTGAAATAACTCCTGAAACATTTAAAGTTACAGTAAAAAAATAAGTTGGCAAATAAAAGGTTGGGAAACTATAAATTTGCCAAACATATTACGGCCAAAAGGCAGGATACCGACCCAGACGAACCCTGCACCCCTACTATCACTACATACATAGTAATCCTAATCTATATATATGAAATTGAATGTTTGTCTGTATGTCCTTTATAGAATCGTAAACTATGCATTTGATCATGTGATGATCTTCAGCAAAGTGTTGTGCATGAGTCTACGAAGGTGCATGAGTCTACGAAGGTGTCTGAGTTGGTACGACGTAACACCGCGCGCAGGGTACAGCTAGTCATATTATAAATTCATTCTAATCTAATCTAATTTTATATAAAAGATTACCCTACCGGTCAAATTAACATAGCACGATTGGTCGATATGGGCCTGGTGCCTGCCGTATAAGAATTTCATGTTTTCTTCTTTGCTTTTTAATTTTTCTTTGTGTGGGGTTAAAAATAAACGTATTCGTATAATATTGTATCCTATTGCCGTACACACACACACACACACACACACAGACACCATTGCATTATCCTTTGTACTCAACTTCAGTAGATCTTGGCACCGGCCTCATCTAGCCTTTTGCTTAGTTAAATATTAGCAATAATAATAGCATGTATTTTTAAATTAAATAGTTAAATATTGTTTGCTATCTTAACCAGTACAAGGTCAGGACTTCTGCGAGTGGTAACCATGGTTCTGGCCCCACGAGACAGGCGTCTCCTAGTGTGGCGGTCATAAGTAATGCATTTCGAAATGTAGGTACATACAATAATGTTTGGTAAATAAACATATTTTAATTTATTAATTTTTATTATGGATTAGGAGAAAAATAAGTTTAAGACAAATGTTTATGAATTACATTTTTAACAGACTTAAAAAAAAGGAGTTTCTCAATTCGATGGGATATTTTTTTCCCGTTTACTCATAGAACATTGGACCGATTTGAAAAAAATAAAATTGTTTGAAAGGTTTTTAGGCTTTCTATTTAGTTGGTCCCATTGTTAACACGTCAGGATCTGATGATTCGACCTTAGAGAAATCAAGGGATCTCCTCAAATATTATAGCGATTTCGGTATTTCTCATTGAAACTCGTGCTGGAAAGCACAATTTGGTGAAGTGGAACTGATGATGAAGACCACAAAGGGCCACCGGAACTCCTAAACGGTACTTGTGTCAAGGGTGGCGATAAGATATCTCGATTAAGATAGTATAATTGAGCAACTATGACGTCTATGACGAAGCACATTATGACCAGAGGGCAAAACTTTGATGCCGGTGACAGCCGTATGACGTCAAGCTTCATACAGAGTGTTTTTATCTACATTATAGATAATCACTAACAACTTATTGGCCTTTTTAGTTTACGGATATTTTATTGACACTTGAGACGGCCAGTACTTATAAAAAAGTGACACCTAACTGTCTTTGTCATATTAATCAGAAAATTGTCGGAGACAATAATAATGTATATCCGTTTAAATAGGTAGTATGTTTTATTTGTGAATTTAAGAACTGTGAATTGATATAACTAAAACATAGGCATCGCTTGACCATAGTCGCCATGGAATCTATGCATGCAGCCGTATTTGAAGACGTATCCTTTTTTGGTTGTTAAAGATGAAACAATGTTTTGCTCCTTCTGCCAGCAAAATTTAAAAGCTAAAGCAAGTAATATAGAAACACATTTAAAAAAACAAAAAGCACATTGAACAAGAAGGATCAAAAATGGCACAACGTGATTTTAATATGGATTTAACAAATTTCATGATAGGTTCAAATATACCTTGGAAACAATCGCAAAGAACTTTTCTGATTTTCTTCAAAATGCATAAGCGGTGCAAATACTGCGCTGTGATACTATCAGAAGCAAACTTAAGACAACAGTATTTACCCGAGACGTTTCAAAAGGCCTACGCTTCCATACGTCAAGATATCGGTAACTCCAATATTTATGTAAGTGTTGATGAGACCCAAGAAAGATTACAGCAAAACGTTGCAAATGTAATTGTGGGAGCTCTTAAGGAAAGTAACGCGAGCAGGCCGCATATAATAATGACCGGAACGAATAATGCCACCATTACTGATTGAGTTGTTAACTCGTTGAACTGTTTGAGAGTGATAGTTATCATGAAAGAGTGGGCTTATTCGTCACTGATGGAGCTCCGTATAAAAGCAGGCCGCACACTTAACGGCATTTTTCCTCATATGACGCATGTAACATGTGTAGCCCACGGAATTAACCGAGTTTCAGACACAATTCGAGGTTCATACAATGATGTTAACAAATTAATAGCAAGTATAAAATTAGCATTCTTAAAATCGCCCTCAAGAACTAAAATATTGAAACAGCTTTACCCTGTCGTGCCACTACCACCACGAGCCATTATTTATTTATTTATTTATTTATTTTTCTAAACGTACAATTATCATTACAGGTTTATTCTCAATGCGATATTGTTGCAAGGTTACAATTTAATTATAACGGGTTGGAACACCTGGATAGAGGCCTGCTTGTACTACAGGACATACTTTAATGAAATCACTAATGTTATTAATGCTCTAAACGAACGAAATACAGCCGAAGTAACAAGAGCAAAATTAGCCCTTAGCAAACCCAATGTGAGAGAGAACATAATTATCTTTCCTAACGGAAAACTGCAGCATTTTGGTTGAATCTACTAATCATCTACAAAACTCGAATAAAGCTGACATTAAGGGAGTCATTTCGTGTGATTAAAGCTGTTACGGCAAAACTATCTAAGATTAATATATATATATATATATATATATAACAATATTACAGAAAAACAGGGGACTACAAATTATGGAAAATATGGCTGACTTAAATGACCAAAAGGAAATCTGTCTCTTTGAATCCTCCGAAAAAATTAACTCAGTATAAGTGGAGAGATCATTTTCAATTTTGAAGTGGGTTTTCACTAGCACGCGGTGTAACATGACTCCCCGTAGTTTAGAGCAGATTTTGATTCTCAATTTCGAAACGAAATATAATAAATGAAGAGAACTTCTTTCTACCTAAGTCTTACTTAGGCTCTATCACTGGCAGTTGTACAGAAGAAAAACTTTAGTCTATAAATAAAAATTAAAAGCAATATTGTCACTAGTCTTTAAGGATGGATAAAAGTCATTCGGTTCCAAATTTATTACGAGACATTGCAATAGAGAGAACTGCCAACATATTGAATCGAAAACTTCTTCAGTACTTAGATGAGAAAGATGAATACCATTTTACCGAGAAAGTAAGTTAGGTATTATTAAAAGATAAACGTATCATAATATTACGAATCATCTATATCACTATTTTAATTATGTTGTGTACATTTTATAAAAACACTCAATATGTCAATTTACGTAATAATGACGTCACCAGCATCAAAGTTTCGCTCCCTGCTTATGACTGTGACATTCCCGCGGCGTAGCTTGCGGCGAGCTTGAAATGTTCTATAGTTTCTTATTAATTGAGAAGTGGGACTTAATAATAGCGTAATGGGTATCAATGAAAACTATAAAATAAAATAAATGTAAAAAAAATCAAAAACCCGCCTTAAAAAACGCAAGAAGCACTTCTTTTAAAATGGTATGTAAACCTGACAAGTTCCTATTTAGCCCTCGCTATGTTGCGGATTTTCAGTGGAACAAATTTATTTTAATGGCAATGTTTTTTTGACAACAGACGTTGGAAGTCATTGATTGTCACCGATGTAAACAAATCGATTTTCCAATCAAAATTCCCAAAAAAATTCACCTCCATGCATTTTTGTTTATTTTAAATACATTCAAATGGTTGCGGCAGAAAAAGGACGAAGGATTCAGCAGCATTCCAATAAACAATGAAATTTGTTGTTGACATGACGGGTATGATATTCATAGTGCGGTTGTAATGTAGCTTGGTACTAAATATGTATATTAATTATTAAATCAATTTTTTTTTCTCATTCTAGGCATCTGTATTGCTACAATTAAAAATACATACAAAAAGAATGAGCCGTTACCGCCATTATCATCGATACCAAAAAATATCTACCAAAAAAAGCATACAAATAGACGACCTCGACAAATGTGCCATAAGGCACAAAATTCATGCATTCTATGCTGTGCGAAAGCAAGTACCAACTCTCAAGTCTGTTTACCGAATTGAAAAAAGATATGGGATTACCAGGTATACTGGTAGGGAGTACTTGCGATTTCTATTGCACAGTACGGGGTTCAAATACAAAAAATGCAGAAACCAAGGGTCCATATTGAATGAGCGTTCGGATATAGTGGTTTGGTGGGAAAGTTATTTAGACGAAATCAAAGAAGCAAGGGACAAAAATATACCTCTTGTTTATTTAGATGAGACTTACATCCATACTTCTCTTAACCACGCAAAATGCTGGCAAAGCGAAAATGAACCCGGTGTGTCGAAATCCGTTTCAACGGGCAAACGAAATATTATTGTTCATGCCGGTGGACCATCGGGATTTGTTCCCAATGCACGCCATAATATATAATGATAAGGAATAAAAGCCGATTATCATGACTTCACAATCTATAAGTGCACGATGCCAATACACACTGTCCCGACTATTCATGACGTACACGTATTATTGCTATATGTAATCTGTTTGTAGCGACACACAGTGATCCGCGTAGAACAAGCTAACAGGACAAAAAGGCTTATCGAATTTCCTTGAAATTCTTATCACGTTATGTTAACAACATGTAGTCATAAAGAGATACATTTTAATTATTTTTAATTATAAGTTTCTAATGAGGAGTCATTAGCATGGAAATATAAGGTAAGGCAAAAATTTCTTACATTTATTACAAAAATTGCATTCTAACTGTTCACTTACTGTGCTTGTTTACTAAACCAAGTGATTTTTTTTATATGATGGCGTTGGAACTAGAAGGTAAGGGCTATTTATTTTCATTGTTACCACTGAATTAAACTTAACATGTAATATTAAAAATGCACCTCAATTTTAGGAGTTGAACTTTTTACCATCATTTTGAAATTAAATAGTCATAAAAATATATTACCCCAAGTTACTCCAGTGTAATTTTTTTATATGTTAGGCTTATGCTATTGTAGTTTTAGAAAAATGTTGTTTTAACCCTCGGAACTCATCGGATTTTATTTTTTCAGTTGTTGTTTGTTGTTGCTTATACACGGTCCTGAAATTGTAAAGTCTGCCCTTTTGCCCATTGGGCAACTTTCTGAGGAAGCTCAAGAAGCCCGTAACAAGGATTGTAGGAGATTTCACCTTAACAATACACGAAAGCAGTCACGTATTGCCACGAACAGAGATTTGCTTAATATGTTACTGATACCATCTGACCCAGTTATTAACAGCTTAAGACCATCGAAATATAATAAGTATGGAAGAGTAATCGACGCTCAAAATCTGCCCCACTGACTTAGTGCCGGCGGGGGTGGAGCTATTAATGAGTGCCGAACTGTCTATCAGTCGACTTTCTGACGTAGTGTCAAACAGTTGTTTACAATCACAAACGAAAAAAATCGATATTAATGATTACCAGATTTAAATGACGCTGCAACCATGCCAAGTTGCATTGTAAATTGGTGCAGGACCCACACAGATGCAAAACAAAGCGATATTTATTTTCATTAGTAAGTTATTGAATTTTTAATATTCCCATACCAAAATGTCATGGCCGATGTTATGCAATATATCTTTGAAAAATGTGAATTACAAGCAACTACTTCGAATGAATAGGAAATTAAATTTTATGTCATCTTTACTATCGTTAGTTTATGTACATAATAAAAAAAACGAAATAATGACCTTTTTAAGTTTTCCAAAAAATGAAGAACGCCGTCTGGTTTGGGTGGATGCAGTTCGTCGCGAATTGCGAAACGAGAATTGGATGCCTAGCAAACATTGCAGGATTTGCAGCATCCATTTTGATGAATCGGATTATGTCATCTCAAAAACTGGAAAACATTTTTTAAAGTCACAGCGGTCCCAAATACTACTATTAAAGACTACTCTTACAACATAATATCTTCTGATATACTATTTTACAACTTTATAATAGTGTAACATAAGCATGTTAAATGATTCAAGGGGAACAATCATTCAATCATATAAAAAAATATTAATAAAATTCATTATTCAATTACTGTGTTGTTTTTGTATTAAACCATCCACGTCAAATGTTGAAAGACATGGCCGCGTTCAAATAACCCTTATGAAAAAAAATATTGACAAATGGAAATCTTGTGTCAGAGAGCTTGTAACCAATTGCAGATTTTTGTCTTTCAAACGGTATAAAACCTTACTGAAATTACTGTCTACTCAAACGTTATACCAGCATCTGACATAAATGACTTCATACCTTAACTCAATTAATATTTAGTTGATTATTGAAACCACTCGATACATAAGATCTTTTCATTTCAAAAAGCGGGCGTTTTGGAGCGGATTTGTCAATCGTTTTTGTTAGACGTTACTCTTCCATACTTATTTTATATTTCGATGCTTAAGACAGGTCCCACATAAAAAAACGGGTAGTTTACCCGTAGAAGTCTTAGATTTGTTAATTTCCCCTAGCAATATTGTAAATAATGTAATTACTAATAGTACCGTTGTCACTGTTAATCATGACTATTCAACAGACGATTCACCTGATGAGATGGATGAGTAATTAGTTAACGAGGTTAGAATAATTAGCTATAAGATTAGAATTAATTGTAAATAATGATAGAATATTTTGCTATAAGATTAGAATAATTAGTAAATAGTATTAGACTAAGTAGTTATGCTAAGTTATTATTTTTTCCTTGTCACGTAAATGATGACATTATGAGACATTATGCATAACATTAATGAGAATGTGATAAAAGATATAGTTTCAAATGCGTATGTTATCATCATATTACAGGGAATTAATATACATTTAAAGTAGCCTATTGGGTACGCCTTACACCAGCACTAAACATTATCAAGAGATAGACGAGTGGATGAACGAAGTTATATCCAAGTTACTTAAAATAGGTCCCAAAGTAAAGGCGATAGTATCGGATCAGGGATCAAATTTCGATAAATGCGCAAAAGAAATTAAGCAAATAACTCCAGAACAGCCTTACTTCAATAAAGAGATTGTAATCACATCAAAAGGAGCAGAATTTACTTCTCATTTCAAAAATAACTGATGCTCATATTAACCACAACAACTTTGAAAAGATGCGAGTTAAATACGCCGCACATTTTTTTAGTCGAAGCGTTTATGGCGCACGTAATACCCCAAATTACTTCAGAAGACGTTAGACCAACCGCGGAATTTGTTAAAACGATGAACGACTTATTTGAAACTTTGAATTCCAGTAAAATCAAGAATCGTAACAAATGTCAACAAGCAGTATCATATCATCAAACGACGGTCGAACCAATGTATTAGAAGCTGCACAGAAAATGTTTAAAACAATAACATCCACAAACCAAAGACTGGCAGTGACAATACTAACATAATTAAAATATTCAGACATAAATATAACTTTCAGACATCAATACAGACAGTCCTTATGATGTGTAAAGATTTAAAACAGGAAGGTTTAACCCTTTAACCGCCTACAATTTTTCATCGAGCATGCTCGTGTCGCCGCCGATACGAAGATGCACCACGCAGAGTAGGGCTTGAATAATCCATGTTACGATATAATGGATTTATTTTGAAATAAACTATTATCTTCGGTAAAAAAATATATTTGTCTACCTACCCTATCACATAATGACACTACATATTATTATTATAATTCAGAACGTTATCTTATTAATTTATCCAAGAATTAAATGAATTATCTAAGTTTATATATAGTCACAGACATTAACATTTTTATCATGGTCGCATCACTATATTTGAAATTTTACATCTCTGACGTCAGAAGCGGTCTACTAAATAAGACATTGGCGTAGAAAACATTATTCATTCACTTTATTAGTTGACATTGTTGACATTACTAGGGAAGCGATTAAATATATTTGGAAAAATATCGAATTTAAATAATTTTATTGTTGATATTGTAAGTAGTATTGCATTTTACTTTATTTAAAAAATATTTGTATAGAATAAAAATGTGTACCGTAAGGGTACCTAGGTATTACAACTATAGCATATATAATTACTTATAGAAAGTGAATAGTGGACTGTCGTATTATCGACATTGTCGCATCACTACGAGTATGACTTTCATATCTCTGACGTAACATGCAGTCTGATAAATAAGACGGCGGCGGACAAACTACGGTCCCTTATTGAGGTAAGACATCATAGTGTAGAGTCGGGCTCCAAGTTTCATCGATAAAATCGAATTGATCATCGAAGACTTCACTACGTCGATAGCGACAAATAAACAATCGATATGGTTTTAAAAATGTATTTGAAATAAAATAGAAACTTCTTGAATAAAAAAAAATGGTTGGAAAGACTACTAGGTACTCAGCGATTACAACTTAAGGTATTGCGTTACCATACCTTTTTGATACGTCATTCGCTATGCGAACGGTAACGGCCAGAAAAGCCCTTTTAAATATTTCTTTTAACGTTTGATTACGTTCAAAATACTCTTCGGCCAAAATGTCCGCCATAAAGTAGGTCATAATTAGGTTAATACTATAATCGATAGTAATACCTACGAGTATAATCGATAAGTACCTACTCGTAAGGGAATCAATCATACGAATGATTTCATCACATTACTAGCGTCTTATAAATCAGACATTGGCTGACTGCTTCTTATGAAGTGTTGTAGAAAATTAATGGAATTTGGAAATACATATTTCATTTACACCTTAAAATTAAAAGAAAGAACCAGTTTTATTATTATTTATTTAATAGCCTAATCTTTTATGCATAAATTAATCTAAATACATTTTCCGAGACTGGTATATAACCTGTAAAAACCAAACCTTCGAACTTAGTCTTATTTATCAGACTGCGACGAAATGACCCGGGTGTGTTGTGTCTTATATATCAGACTACGGCGGTTAAAAGGTTAAAATTCATTTTATTTGTGTAATTATTGTAGATTTAGTTTTTTAATTTAGTGTGTTTGTGTTGTAGGGTTGTGTAGCGAAGATTCCGTAAGTATTAATTGATGTTGGACTAGGAGCCGCCTGATTGTGGCGGTGGGGCTTCTGTCCCTGTAGTTGATTGGGGGCAGTTAGTTCGCGCAAACGAGGTCCAGAAGACTCTGGTGTTTCGGATTACAATAGCAAAAGGGATGCTAGGATGCCGGCGCCTGCCTCCATACAACACTTTTACGGTTCCCGAGTTCGCTCCTGGTTCAAAATTAAAATATGGCTCTGCTGATTCTGGCCCTTGCATGGTCCACGTTACGAAGACTGTGGAGGATTCCTCCATTGGTTCCACTTTTCGTACTCTGAAATTCACTGAGCTAGTTCACAAGTAGAACATAAAGGGTATTTATAAGGGTGGAATTAAAACTGGCAGTCGCAGTCGAGTTATTGTTGATTTTACGAGTGCAGATGCAGCTAATGAATTCTAGGAGAGAGAGCCCTGTTCAAAGAGAACCCTCTATTGACCTCTACCTCAATTTCACTCAATTAAATGGCTGTCCTCTCAATGATTCTGACCTGATTTTACTGCGAACGATAACCTTATTAAGCTGCTTATCAGCACATTAGTGAAACTTCTTTCGAAGTTCTCTGATGCTATACCGAACAGTGTCTCAGAACTGCTGAATCAATTGACCGTCTGTCCTCATGGCCAATAATGGCTTATACAGCCATTTAATGGAATTGTAGAAGCATTCGCACAAATAACATGAAATCATCCATCTCATTAACAAATTGAATCCCTCAATTCTTGCTATTTCGGAGACATGGTTAAAGCCGGGTGCCTTTTTGTCAGGTTTCTCATGTCTTCGGGATGACATATTATAACAATGATGAAGTATAACATAAAGCAGAATTAAACCTGGCAGTCGCAGTCAAGTTGTGACAAGCGCAGAGAGTGCCCTGTTCAAAGAGAACCCACACTTTACCATTGCTTCAAAGTTAAAATCTTTGCCTAATAAAGCGAAGTACTGCACTGTAGTGTTGATGAGATGGTATTGAAACGTAATTTATATAACGATATAAAACATTATGAGATAATTAATTGGCTTGCATGACATTAATGAGAATGTGACAAAAGATATATCGGGTGTACCAGAAAGTATGAGCACAGATTAAAAGTGCTGACACTTTTTTCTACAATACTATTTTACGAAAATAATACATTCTAATTAAGAATCTATACTTTTAGTAATAACAATTATACGTCACAAGCATGTCACTCTGTTTAAACGCAAAATGCGAGGAATTTCTGCTGAAAGGCGTAAACGGATCGTGCACAATTGGTGCTCGATTGCTAACATAACTCTCAAAGAGTTGGCAAAAAGGGAAGGAGTCAGCATCGGAGCTGTTCGCACAGCCATACGAAATTATGGCGAGAGCCTAACCTTTCACGACAAGCCTAAATGTGGGCGGAAACCAGGTCCCGTTAGCCGAAACTTGGACCAGAAGATTGTACAGGCATATAACAGGAAAAAGGACCTATCTGCAGAAAAAGCCTAAGCGAAGTCATAAACAAGCGGCATCCGTTAAACCGAGGGCTCGCAAGCTATATGATCATCTGTTGTGTCGAAACCTTAGCAAGTAAATCAGTAAGGTATATTTTACAACTCGTTGAATTTGTTAGTTACGCGATGTTGCAGTATCACCGACGATATGCTGAAATGCGTAAGAAATAACATCATAACAAAGGATTTTTAAATAGCGGGACTTAAAATCATGACACCATACCGGGTGACTTTTAAGACATGAACAGAAATAACCGTTTTAAACTCTTAACCCTCGGTATAAATACTTGCACATAATACTTTGTGAATCTGAAGACTTGAATTTTTCCTAATTAAATTTTGTTAAATCTTATAGGATTTTGTTATAAATTTTGGTCACCCTATGTTTGATTGAAATGTTGACTATGAATTAATTAAACCTTAATTGGCTGGAAACTGATGACAATGATAAATATCATTGACGATGACGTTGTGTTATACGTCAGAACATTTCTGTTCGGATTGAAAGTTAAATAAAAAGAGTGTAAAATATACGACAATTCAACGGTTTTGATACGGTAACTTTTTATGAACGCACAAATATCCTGAGTCACCTGTACCGACCCACAACTTATCCGTCGCATGGTTCAAAATATCAGAGACTTCGGTCAATTTCCTGTTCCGGCTCATGCACAGGCATTAGGATGCGAGGTTCAACATCTGCAAAGGTTTTACCGAAGAATACGAAACTTTTTAAATAGGAACCCACAGGCAAGTACTAGACAAACTGCAAGACCATTCAGAGTAAGCGAATATTACGTGTGGTGTCGTGTCTGCTTAACGCTTCCGGCCTTCAACCATATCACTTTCAACCAGTGCAGGACCTAGTGTTGGCAGACTACTCAAAAAGGGTAAGATTCTGCCAGTGGCTATTGCAGAGCCCAGACACAAATGTGTTATGGACGGACGAAGCAACCTTCGTGAGGATTGGGCTTTATAACGTGCATAATGAACATTGGTGGAGTGTAAGAAACCTGCATGTTGTAAGGAAGAATGCGTACCAAGCAAGGTTTAGTGAGGGTTTGTGGCGTGGTGATTTCATCGGGGGTAGTCAAAATGAAAGAAACTATCTTGAGTTTTTACGAAATAACCCCCAAAAAATTTGATTACAGGCGTCCCGGAGGAGTCTTGGACAGACTTGCACTACCAACAAGATGGTGCGCCGGCTCACTTTCAACGAGAAGTTCGCAGTCACTTGGACAATGTGTACCCTGGACGACGGATAGGTCGAAGTGGACCCGTAGAATGGGCGCCACGTAGCCCGGTTTTAACGCCTATAGATTTTTATCTATGGGGGAAACAAAGAGAAGGGTTTACGAGCATGCGTCGAACACAGTCGCATAGCTTCGCTCAAAAATCTTATCCGCGTTCGAGGAAGTAAAGGCCGATGCTTTTGTTCTATGGCGTGTTAAAGACAATCACAAGCCACGGACACAATTGTTCATAGAGTTAGGAGGCGAGTATTTTGAACACTTATTGAAACATGTGCAATTTTTGTTTTATTAAATTACGTTTACGAGACATTTGTTACAATATATTTGTTACAATTATAACTATTTACTCCTGTAAATTAGTTTATGCTAGATTGCAGCTGACAGGCCGCTTAGTAATATTAATATGAAATATCTGACTTACGTGCATAATGCATGATATTGATAACTTTGCACTTATGAAGACATCGCATACAAGTCACGTCTGGGTCGAGTAGGGTGACCATAGATGATGATAAGTAGGGATTGATACTCTTAATTTGTTTTAATTAATTAAGGTGATGACTAATTGCGCTTACCACTAGCGCTCCGTGTTAATCTTGAGCAGCTTGGTCGGAAAACGTAGTTTCTGTTCCCGACTTAGAAGTCACCCGTTATAAGGAGATTGTACTCACAACAAAAGGAGCAGAATTTACGTCTCATTTCAAAAATAACTGATGCTCATATTAACCACAACAATTTTGAAAAGATGCGAGTTAAATACGCCGCACATTTTTTTAGTCGAAGCGTTTATGGCGCACGTAATACCCCAAATTACTTCAGAAGACGTTAGACCAACCGCGGAATTTGTTAAAACGATGAACGACTTATTTGAAACTTTGAATTCCAGTAAAATCAAGAATCGTAACAAATGTCAACAAGCAGTATCATATCATCAAACGACGGTCGAACCAAGGTATTAGAAGCTGCACAGAAAATGTTTAAAACAATAACATCCACAAACCAAAGACAGGCAGTGACAATAGGTAGTAACATAATTAAAATATTCAATAACTTTCAGACATCCTACAGGCCTTATGATGTGTAAAGATTTAATACAGGAAGGTTTAAATTTCATTTTATTTGTGTAATTATGCTGATTCTGGCCCTTGCATGGTCCACGTTGCGAAGACTGTGGAGGATTCCTCCATTGGTTCCACTTTTCGTACTCTGAAAATCACTGAGCTAGTTCACAAGTAGAACATAAAGGGTATTTATAAGGGTGGAATTAAAACTGGCAGTCGCAGTCGAGTTATTGTTGATTTTACGAGTGCAGATGCAGCTAATGAATTCTAGGAGAGAGAGCCCTGTTCAAAGAGAACCCTCTATTGACCTCTACCTCAATTTCACTCAATTGAATGGCTGTCCTCTCAATGATTCGGAACCTGATTTTACTGCGAACGATAACCTTATTAAGCTGCTTATCAGCACATTAGTGAAACTTCTTTCGAAGATCTCTGATGCTATACCGAACAGTGTCTCAGAACTGCTGAATCAATTGACCGTCTGTCCTCATGGCCAATAATGGCTTATACAGCCATTTAATGGAATTGTAGAAGCATTCGCATAAATAACATGAAATCATCCATCTCATTAACAAATTGAATCCCTCAATTCTTGCTATCTCGGAGACATGGTTAAAGCCGGGTGCCTTATTAGGGTGTCAGGTTTCTCATGTCTTCGGGATGACATAACAATGATGAAGTATACCATAAAGGGTAATTCTAAGGGTGGAATTAAACCTGGCAGTCGCAATCGAGTTGTGACAAGCGCAGAGAGTGCCCTGTTCAAAGAGAACCCACACTTTACCATTGCTTCAAAGTTAAAATCTTTGCCTAATAAAGCGAAGTACTGCACAATATGTGTTGATGATTCCCACTACATTTTTTTAGCAGACGCTATATAGAAGTATTATATACCCATGTTACTTCGACAAATTAAGACGAATCGAATGACACCTCGTATGTTAAAATCCGTCAAGGCGCTTAGGCTAGTATACCTGACTGTAAAATGTCTTTGGATAGAGGATGAAATAGTGATGAGAATAATGTTACCTCTTATTACTTTATTAATAAGGTTGAATGTATATGTAATGGGTACGACAGACGCGAAAACCTCTCATATCAATCAAATATATCAAAACATCCCTACATATTCATGTCAAATATATTTCGAAAAAACAAAATGTATATGCATTAGTCAGTGTCATTGTAATTTAACCGAAAGTGCTTTTCATCAAAAATACAAGATCAAATAGAGATTACTACCTCAAAATAAACATGAAGACAAAACGACTCTGAATGATTAAGTATACCTACTATAAATGTATAATATGACCATGCTCAACCTTCAAAAGTACGCGAATATGGAGTAGCAATGGTAAATTTACTTGTTTATATGTGTGACCGAATGAAAAAGCACGACTATACAGACTGGCATATCTTACTACAGCATTTAACAATCCTTATTATATGAATATCGAAACAACCTAATTCGCATGGCTTTTAAAATGTTCTAAACCGCAGATGCTGATATAATTTTGAAAATAAAGCAACTTTGCTTATTAAAAACATGATATTTCCAAAGTTCCCTTATACAAATACAAATACAAATACAAATATGTTTATTTCGCATAAAATGTGGTACATAAAGATGGCAATAAAGTTGTACAAGTTTCGCACATTTAACCAGAAACTGGCATGCAAGATTTATATATGTGTCAATAAACTCTAAATCGAGCTAAGACCGCATAATTAAAGTAACAACAGAAAAACAATCAATTAAGTAGCAGATAATTCACATGTCATAATTTTTATTTAAAATAGTCAAAATATTCTTCGACTGAGTAAAAACATTCCTTTATCAACCATTTCTTAAGTCTACTCTTAAATAACTTCAGAGGTAATTTCTTCATGTCATCTTGTAAATAGTTATGAACTTTAATTGACATGCTATACGTGTTCCGACTATACAACTTCGTCTGTTTGACAGGTATCACGAGTTTGCTAGGGTGACGTGTATTGAATTTACAAATGTCTTTTTTTGTTTTAAAAATCGAGCTGTGGACTTTTACAAATAAACATACCTCGTATATATACATGCATGGCACTGTAAGCAGTTCTAGTTTCCTGTAGAGTGGCCTGCACGAGGTAAAAGTATCGACGTCACAAATAGCTCTGATGCACTGCTTTTGTGCTATCAACACTCGTTTGGCTTGGCATGAATTTCCCCATAGGAGAATTCCGTACCGAAGTTGGGAACAAACAAAACCATGGTACGCCTGAATCGCGATTTCCTTGGATGCGATTTTTGGAAGTCGCCACAGAGCATACGCAAAAGAGTTAATTTTATTGCACAATTTGGTTACGTGTTCATTCCATGAGAATTTGTCATCTAAACTTATACCCAAAAAATTTATCTGATTGGATTCACAAATTGTTTGACCTGCTAGATTAACAGAAAGGGTGAATTTACGTGCATTTTTATTAGTAAATTGTATATAGGTTGTTTTGTCAATATTAATATTCAAATTATTATCGTGAAGCCAAGTAACAATTTTCATAATTGTGAGGTTTATGTCCTCATTGTAGGTTCTAACATTATGACATGGTATTACAATTGATAAGTCATCAGCAAACAGTGTACAGTCATGTTCTGTCATGTTTGGAAGGTCATTTACATATAATAGGAATAACAGCGGTCCTAAAATACTTCCTTGCGGTACACCAACCCCGTTTACTTTAGTAAGCGAAGTATGCTTAGTTTCTACCTTGTCAGAGTTAATTTTAGTTATTTCAACAAACTGAGTTCTTGCTTGCAAATAGTCCCTGAGCCAATCATTCGCTATACCTCTTATACCATAGAGCTCGCATTTAGCCAAGAGTAGTTCGTGTGATACAAAATCGAAAGCTCGGCTCATATCGAAAAATACCGCAGTTACTGGAATACTCTGATTCATGTTACCTAAGATGTTATTAGTCAGACAGAATGCAGCTAACGATGTTGATTTTCCCTTCTGAAAACCGAACTGTTCGGGTTTTATTATTGAAAATTTATTTAAAAATGACCATAGTCTTGTATGCATTGCCTTTTCAAATATTTTCGACATAATAGGTATCAAAGAGATTGGCCTATAATTTTGCAAAATTTCTTTGCCACCTTTTTTATGCAGCGGTTTAATAAGGGACTTTTTCATTGGCTCGGGAAATATACCGTTTGAGAAAGATAGATTTACTAAATAACTAAGTACAGGCGCAATTTGAAGTTTACATAGTTTAAGAACATTTGTTTGGATTTCATCGTAACCAGTTGATCTAGTTAATTTTAGAGAATTTATTATTTTGATTAACTCGTAGTCGTCAGTAGGAACTAGAAATAAATTATTAGGTCTTGAAGTTATGTGAGAGAAGTCAGGTTTATTATTAGTATTATTGTTTGTCGTATTTGAGTAATAATTATTAAAAGCATTTGCGATGTCAGAAGGGTTATCTAGAATTTTGCCATTAATTTCTAATTTATCAATAGTTGATTGGATAGGTTTATTTTTAGTCGTATCTTTAATGACCTCCCATGAGGCTTTACATATATTTCTAGAATGCGATACGTATTTGGTATTGGCTATTTTTTGAGCTTGGTTTATACATCGCTTTAGGGTTTTTGCATAGTTTTGATAGCGTATTTTGCAGGAGGAAAGATCCGCGTCTTTGCTAGGTTTCTTATAGTAACTAAAACGTAAATTTCTTTTTGTTTTGATCGACAATTTAATACCTCTTGTAAACCATTTCCTAGTTTTATGTTTGATAATGATTTTGATTTTAGTAAGGGGAAAACATAATTTGTATAAGAGCGTAAACATGTCATAAAAGTTCTTAAATGCAGCGTTAGTATCATTTTCATTATACACAAAATGTAAGACTTTGCGCAGTTTCGTGATCCGATAAGCCTATGTTGTATATTTCACTATGTGCTTCCGGCATGTTTGAAAGAATTTGATCTAGACATGACATTCTCCGTGTAGCACTCTGTATATGTATCCTAAAATTATTGTTCGAGGTTATTCTATAAAGTTCATCTGCATGTGCGGAGGGTTTTAATATGTCGATGTTTAGATCTCCAGCAATGACCGTTTTATACTTTGTTTTATGCTTAAGTCTACTTATAAGCCGTTCTATTTTTTGAAGAAATAGAGACAAATTTGATGTCGGCGTCCTATAAATGCATATTACTATACATTTAATACTAGGGATCTGTATGCCACAACACTCAAATACGTAATCATCTGAAAATTCTTTTAAATAATCAAGTTCATTGGTTTCAATGTGGTTTTTACACAATATGCATGATCCTCCCCTTCATGATGCATTCGTTTCGTCGACCGCGCGTACGGCCAATACGTTGTAATTTCTAGTTCACAGGAAACTGGGCACTGAAGTAAGTAGAATAAGAAATGTGGAGCCAAGAGAGTCGCTCATTATAAATGGAGTAGGCGCCGCCCTAGATTAAGCCCCATGTGGCCGGGCGTCGGCCACAACCTAATTGCTATCAATACAATAGTCATTCGCCTGGCGTTTGTAAAATATCGCGCGCAAAATGCCTTGCGTTGCACACTGTAATACAAATTAAATAATGTGTTCACTTTATTCCGAATGTAATCAACCAACTGCTGTCGAAGCGCTTTAGCTGTCGGAGAGCTCTAAACTAATATGGTAAAGATTGTGGCACACAGCGGTAGGCACATAATTAAAAATGCTTGCGTTTACTCTACAAGTATACCTCATCAATTTTGACAACCAATCAGTAAGTTATTGACCAATTTTATTATCAGTCATGACTTTTGTTGAAAATAAATTACATCTGATGGTACTTAGTAACCAGACAGTTTTTAACTAATGTGATTACGATGTGAGTATGTTTTTACGTAATTATGTTCCGTAAATATATAAAAATAAATAAATAAAATCTACGATAATGCATTTCATTTGTTTCTTTGTCTTTTCATAAACTACACTACATTTATAAAACTTAGCAACGTTCAGTAATGTAAATAATTCATCGCCCCTTAATTTATGCCTAGCTTGCCATATAATAATTTTTGAAAGACCAAGTCTGTCACGGAAGTCAACCTACGGTGAACCACTACAACACTATTAAAAAAAAACAGGTTGTGTAACAAAACAAAACGACTCGCAACGCTTATAACTTATAACTAATACATCTTGATTTTACAAAACAATATTTTATTTGGTTAAAATTTAAACACTTGTTTTATCTCGCTCAGCCGAAAGAAGGTTCGATAATTTACGGCATTAATAAAATTGTAAGAGAAAATTTCCCAAGCCTGCACCAAGCGAGTGGTGCACGAGTAATACAGGCAAATTAGCAAAAAGTATGGACGTAAGTTGTGTGTACTTGTAGTTTTTTGGACTCGTAAGAGGGCCCAACTCGATGGTTCCCACGGTTTGCACCGTTGCTATTATGTACAGAAGGCCGTTAAATGTTATGTATAAACTTTAAAGTGCCATAATTTTTCATTATGTTAAACACCCGGCGCTAATTTACCCATGTGTGTCTGTTTTTCTATCTTGGATTGCGGCTCGAGGATATTCAGTCAGTTGGTATAAACTTAGTTTTTTAAAGTATTTGTAAACGCCAAGTTCATTTTGCACCCCTGGGCAAATTATGAAACACGTATTTTTGATTATTTTATAGATTACTTCAGGCCAAATTGAGGTAGTCGTGAAAATTTAAAAACAAAAACCGGGCAAGAGCATGTCGGACCATGCTCAGTATAGGGTTCCGAACCCGTTACAACAAACACAAAAAACAACATGTATGAACTAATTATCTATTTAAAGTTAATTGGTGCTGTCTCAGATGATTTTTAATAGAAATAAACACTTTAGTCACCTTTATCTCAGGAACTAATTAAGTCTACTTATGCGCTTTCATTGAAGATATTTTTCTGATTTTTAGTATTTGTAGTTTTTGCTGTAGGGGGCGAGGACACTTGACTCTAACAAAAATTAGCGCTTTAAAGCTTAATATTTTTTAACGAATCCCTTAATCGAAAAATTGTTTCCACAAACCTGCAATATTGAAAGACCTTTCCAACGACACCGCACACTATGGCTTAGACGAGAAAAATAAACATCCCCACGTTACATGTAGGGGAGGTACACATAAAAATATATTTTCAAGATTTTATATTACGACTTTTTTGGCGTGATTAATATGTATATTCATGACAAATTACAGCTTTCTAGTCTAGTACTAAGAATCTCTGAGCTAGGCTGCGGACGGACATGGCGAAACGATAAGTGTTCGTAGTTAGACTACGCAGCCCTAAAAATGGCACTTTTTTTATAATAATGGGAAGATTGTCACTTGTAATCGCAGCGAACGCCAGGCGACCGCTGGCGGTAGGATGCATGATCCCGATAACAATGCCAATTTTTTATGCGGTGCGAGTTTATAAATAAAATGAGTTGTAAATAAAATGAATACGATTGTGACAATTTTCAATAGTTTCTAAATTTCCCCAGAATTCCAAAGACCGTTAAACGTGGATAACTACTTTCCGGGGATCGCACCCGGTGTAAATTTGATATTGTACATAGATCATTTTACTAATTATTTTTCTTAATTTGCACCGCGTTCTATATTTTCCCCTGAGCCGCTATGGCCAAAAGTAAGTTTTTACTTATTTTTTTATTTCGTAACTTAGATTATTGATTTAAATAACACGTGCAAATGTAGACTGAGATTTATTAAAACGAATGCCAAATTGTACAGTCACGAGATTTAATTTGGTACCCACCTTAGGTGCAAAGTAAATATGACATTATACAACAATAAGGTTGAGTATCCTAAAAGTTACAAATGACTTGACATCTCTAATGACATTGACGACTCCAAGCATATTTTTCTTGAAATGGGTTTGGGACCCATTTCAAGCTCGTGACCGTAACTAGTACACTTTTTTTTCTGTAGCAGGAGGATTGGTTCATACAAAATAGGTTAATAGAAGATATATCTTGATGTCCTCTATCGAACTGCTTCGTTTGATCCACTCCTGTTACACCCTGTATATGCTATACATTCTGTTTTAAGCTCAGGGGGGTTATTATGACATGGATATGCAGTTCATTTTACGGTGAGCGTGAAGGACGGAGCTATAGGAGTTACATAACTCTGTCCTTTTCTCTCAGCGTAAAATGAATTGCACAGATACGTCATAATAACCCCACAGTGCAGTCTGAACAAAACACTCTTTGTAACGTTGAAATAAATAAATACACGGAACTTTCACGGACCAAAACCACACCTCTGTAATAAAAATACAACTATAAGACATAATAGGATTTTAATTTATTCCCTAGATGTCATATTACAAGCATATAATACTGACCCGGATTGCGCCATTGTTGCCTAGGAACTGTTTCTGAGAGCCGTCGACCTGGCAGGCCAGTGAGTTGAGAAGATATATCGCTATGCGTTGCACGAATCCCTCCTGATTGACGTCGGTCACTCCGTTCAACAAGATCTGCACGACTCTCTCGTATTCAAACAACTGAAATGTGACGGATACCAAATTTGTAAACAGTATTAAAGAATAATGCAGAAATGCGAAGAACTTATTTACATTGCGTTTTGTTATTACAGTGTAATGAACCGTTTTTAAATCTAAAACGGGATTTAATCGCGTAATAGTAGTTTATGTAACTGATACATAATGAGAGTTAAAACACGAGTGTGGTTTTATGAAACGAGCCAAAGTCGAGTCAAACCAGTCAAAGACGAAATAATAAACATGGCAGCCGGACAATATATTGGCAAACGTATACAACGTTCACGCCACGTCACATCATTTATTTCAAGTAAAAATTGTTACCTACATCTCATATATTCTTTGTGTTTGCTTAATCCTATGTTAATAAAATACACTTCAACTAAATTATTAATACTTATTACATGGAGCACGTGGCCCACACCATTGCCGCAATTACTGCCGTACTATCACCCCGAACGCGTTGTTATACTGGACGCGGAGGTCTCCATAGGCCCGTTGCATATGCCACCTTTATAAGCTGCACGATTACAAGGAGGTACAGTATGCTCTAAATAGTTTAAGCTTCACCTGCCTCGTACAGGGCGCAAACTTATGTTAGCCCGGGCCGACAGAGCCCTCCGTTCCTGTTCCATGTCCTTATGGTCTTTCAGGTCCCACGACACTAGATGCCCTAAATATTTGAAAACATCAACTCTGTCAAGGGCTGCCCCGTTAAGCTTGATGGCTGGAACTTCAACTGTCCTGCCACACCCGACCTCATACGAGTATACCATTACTAGTCGTTCCTTCAGCCATCGCTTCATCCATTTTCTTTTCTGTCCTCACTAGCGCACAAAAGTGCTAAAGCTACGCCAACCTACTGAAATTTTGAAAAGCATGCCAATTTGTGTGCACTGCAGTCGTACGATGCGTGTTTCCTCTCCGCGAGCAGCAGACACACTGCTGTTGGCAACCGTGTAGATGGAAACGCGACGGCGTTAGCAACCGAACCCCAAACCAAGGTCACCTTGGTGGAGAGCTTGGTTGCTCACCGTGTCGCAGCCGCTTATTATTATTAAAGTGATACTTATAAGGACGGGTAACCCTGACCCACCGTGATACAGTGCAAACTAGTACGGGGGTCAGTTGAGACTTACTTTTGGTTTTCACCATATACTTAAATAATAATTGAAAATGTAAGTAGCAATGTGTAGTATTTCTTGCGATATAAATATATTTTATTTTGATTTTGATTTTAATTATAGGGTAATCCGTACTTTATGAATCGGACTTATTTAAACAACTTATTTTTGTTACTTGCGTTACTTTAGAGACAACCTAAATATTGTATTGTTTAATTGATAGCTAGCAACAAACAAACGAATTATGAAGGTATACTTCACAATTATCGAAATTTTCTCTCTACAATAATAAAATGTACTTATAAATAGCTTTGAATATTTTTTACTAAAATGTGTGTAATACTCTGGCATTTATTAAAAAACGACTATTTGTTGTTAAATGTTGATACGGTAAATTGAACTTAATTCTGTTTCTTTACACTAGAATGAAAATTACAATACAATGTAATAGTTGTATTGTTGTTTTGTTATAACAATTTCACTTCGTGTAATAGGTCTCTTTTATTGACACAGGATCTATATATCTTTTGTTCGTTTCTTGAGCAAGAAAATGTCTATAGCTAATCGCTCCCTCGTAGCCGGTGGGACAATGCTTAAACCCTGTTTTAGATTTACAACCGAACGTGTGCACGTCGCGAAACTTGAAAACAAACAACCGTTTTTTGTTGAGTCTTACACAGATACAGAGATCAATTAAGGTATTTTTTACGTTAATCAATAGTAGATAATGTACGTGTATATGTTTACAACCCAATCAAGTACTCACAACATCCATGGGTATTTTAAACTGACACAGAGTCAGGCAGCCATTCCGCATCATTGTGTCGTCACCGAGGTGCGCCTCCATGCCATCCAAGAGGGCAGTGATGATTCGCTTCTTAAGCTTAATTCCAATACGACCTTTCTCTTTCCCTTTCACTATGTAAAACAGTGTAGCACTGCAAAACAAAACAAAAGCAAAAACATTAGTTGTTAATTGTAATAAATAATGTAGCATTTTATGTGGGTAATTTCATACCTTCCAGATATCTGTATGTGTTTTTCTGAGACATGCTGATCCATCGCGTCCAGCACAACAGCAAGGGCCCGACTTATGAACGCATTGTTCTCATAGCGGAACAGATAATATAGATCATTCAGGACCCGAGTTAGAATGGCTGGTCTTTCCATGTAAGCAGCGGCAGCTGTTAAGATTTGCTCCACATTGGCATCCCCCGTGATCTGCAAATGACAGTTTAGGTTACCACTGGATTGTTTTACTAAAAATATCACAAATCCAATTTAGAAATGAGCTGTAAGTTGGCAAAATACGAGATGTAAAAGAAGGTTATAGGTGATGTAATGTCATTTTTATAATGTTTTTATATTGGTTGTATTATTTGTAAACATATTGGTTTTACAACCAAGGGCCTATTGTATAATAAAGTACAAGCCCATACTACTAGTAAAAATCCATACAAAACCACTAATACCATTAGCTTAATATATTTTTTTACTAGACAATAATAACGGTCAAATGTAAGCAAGGGCCGGGACCAAGCATGATGCGCTCTATGGTCTTTTGTGCAATCTTGAGTTTGTTTACCAATTGCATGGTCAAATGACATCTGTTCGTCCTCAGGCCCATTCTGGGGGAGATCCACCATGAATCAGGCCCAGTGGAGGAAAATTGGAGATGATAGACTCCGACAACACCTAAATGAACTAGCCATTGTCCTTCTAGGGACAGGCAGTAGGTACCAGCTTCAAAAGACTGAGAAGACATTGTGTGCCAAATCTTAGTAGAAGATTCAACAACAAATTATAAGGGCAGGGTCATTGGACCTACCTTCCCTTACCTGAAAACCCTATGATAGTTTAAACCTGTCAAACAATTGCATTTTTGTTTTTCTGAACATGTTGCCAAAAACCTGCGATACAAGAAAAAAAAAAAACAAGCAATACTAACTGCTGTGCTAGTTCTCTTCATAATTGGTTACTTTTATTGAAAACAAATAAAATATGTTTGATACTAAAAATAAACTTATTCAAATTATAACACTAGCTGTAGCCTGCAACTCCGTCCGTGCAGAAAAATAAAACATAGCCTATGTTCATGAGGGATAGGTAGGATTCTAATGGTAAAAGAATTGTTCAAATCGGTCCCGTAATTTCAGAGCCTATTCAATGCAAATAAACAAACAATCAAACAATCAATTAAATCTTTTAGTGTAGACAAATATTACTAAAGTTCTTACACACCCACATAGTATTATGACTATTATGAGACAATCAACTGAGTTTAGTAAAAATGAGTTAAGTTTATACAGGGTGTCCCAAAAGTACCACGCCACAGTGACACCGGAGGTAGGTCAGCTCAAGAGGAACCTAACCAGCCTAACATGACCTCAGTAAAAGTTGCACGGTTTTCGAGTTATAAGCGAAATGAAAATTTTTAAGAATTTTCCCCTTTGCTTTTACATTTTTAGTACCAGTATCGACTTGGACAGCTTTTAATAACAGTTTTTTATGTGTATAAAATCACGAATAGCTAATTTAGAAGTCTGAAGTGTTATTTTGTCAATAACTACTACAAGAATCTAAAAAAAGTTCGATTTATCTCGATTTAAATTGTCACAAAAACATTAATTTCAACTTTGATCATCTGCCACAAAAAAAAACAATTAGAAACGAAACAAACAAGTAACGCCAATAAATTAGATACATTATTCAGATTCAGAAATGGTATAACACATGTATCTTACTACGAAAACGATAAGCATTTTTGTCATTTTAGTGATGCCTCATGGAACTAACCTAAAACTTGAGCTTCGAAAGCAGTCACTAAGTGCTACAAAAATGTTGTGGACAGCGGTTTTGCAAAATATCATGAGGGCTAATTTGTCACTCTTTTGAACGTTAACTTATTTTAATTTCAATGGGCCGGATAAAATGGCAATGAAAATAAAAACAGATTTTTTTTCATTCATTTATTGTACTTAAACTTAATTAGGTTACATTACAATAAGTGTTCAAATTGTCTCCCATGGACTCGAATGCACAAAAAATATCGTTTTATAAAATTTCGGCTCAATTTCCGTAAACTGACTTCCGATATGGTACGGGCAGCATCAAATACTCGTTGCCGCAATTCTTCCTCAGAACGTATTGGTTTTGCGTAAAATTTGTCCTTCAAGCAGCCCCAATAAAAAAAATCCAGTGGGTTCAGATCTGGGGAACGCGGTGGCCATAAAATTGGTCCCAATCGACCAATCCATCTCTCAGGGAATGTTTCACTAAGATGCTCACGGACTACTCGAGCGTAGTGTGCCGGGCAATCATCTTGTTGGTACCACATCCTTTGTCGCAGTATCAATGGCACGTCTTCTAATAAGCCGGGCAGGTCGTCTTGCAAAAATTGTAAATAATTTCTACCATTCAGAATAGGAGGCAACTCGACCGGTCCCACAATTTGTCCATTTAAAATTCCACTCCATAAATTGATTTTGAACTGGTATTGGGACCGATCTTCTCGTTGTTCATGTGGGTTTTCTATCTGCCAGCTATGCACGTTATGTAAATTGAGATATCCATCCTTTTTGCATGCCGATTTATCAGTCCACAATACTTCATTAAAGAAATTCGGGTTTTGCCTCCACATCTGTATCATTTTTCGGCAAAATTGAACACGATGTGCGTAGTCTGCTGGAAGAAGAGTTTGAACGCGTTGGATGTGGTACGGATGGTATTGATGACGTTTCAATATTCTTTGTGCCGAGGATTTGGAGACGCCAGTGCGGCGTTCCACAATTCGTACAGAAGTTCCAGGCTCCGCTCGTACTTCTTCCAATACCGCATCATCGTCCACAGTCTGAGGTCTCCCTGCTCGGCCATTCGCTCCGGGTAGCCTTCCCTCTCGATAAGCGACGACCACTCTTAAAATAACTTCATGCGTCGTTGGATTACGATTCGGATATCTTTCAGAGTACAATCTTGCTGCCAATCTTGCGTTGTACGAAACATTGCCTCGATTTGAGACGTGCCTCGTTTCTCCTTAAATTAAGTGCATGTCGGCGTACTCACTATGCAGATACTGGTGATTAGCCATTGTTGTAAAACAGTTCCGCAAGGCAAAATCAGTGTCAAGAAGAGCGACAAGTAGTCGTTCAAACAGAAAAACAAATCAGAATCCGATGAAAAGCCAAGTCAATTAAGTTCAAGAAATCACAAATGGAGCACTGAGAACACAAGTGTCGCACGAAACGCAACGTAACGGACTGACTAGGCTCGAACTACCTTCAAAATGACGATAAAGTGAGACAAAAGTACAGAGTTTGTAATAACACTAATAAGTGTCCAGGTAGCAGACAACTTGTGCGGGAGTGTGAGCAGTGATGGCGTGCAGCATCAGGAAGGTTACAAAAATGCCTATCTTTTCGCAGTAAGATAACATGTGTTATACCATTTCTGAATCTGCATAATGTATCTAATTTATTGGCGTTACTTGTTTGTTTCGTTTCTAATTGTTTTTTTTTGTGGCAGATGATCAAAGTTGAAATTAATGTTTTTGTGACAATTTAAATCGAGATAAATCGAACTTTTTTTAGATTCTTGTAGTAGTTATTGACAAAATAACACTTTAGACTTCTAAATTAGCTATTCGTGATTTGATACACATAAAAAACTGTTATTAAAAGCTGTCCAAATCGATACTGGTACTAAAAATGTAAAAGCAAAGGGGAAAATTCTTAAAAATCTTCATTTCGCTAATAACTCGAAAACCGTGCAACTTTTACTGAGGTCATGTTAGGCTGGTTAGGTTCCTCTTGAGCTGACCTACCTCCGGTGTCACTGTGGCGTGGTACTTTTGGGACACCCTGTATGTTCAGAAAGAAGATAAGATATTTACATGATACTTTTTTTTTTTTTTTTTTTTTTTTTTTTTTAATATTTTTAATCTGCAGTCAGTCGCAAGACTTTAATCAGATGTTTTGAGAGAGAAGGAGATTTATGGCAAGATGGGGCCAGTGCCCTAACTTCCCTTATCAGGCTAGCACAACGGCTCTTTTGAGTCTTTTGACATGGTCTGGCCCAAGTAGAGAAGTGGTCAAGGGGTTTGGGTGGTTAGATAGACGGGCCTTGTAGCTTGTTGCATATAATTTCGCTTCTTCAGTGACTGTTGGCATTTCCAAGTATTCATGGATTTCAGTGTTACGAACATACCACGGTGCAGCAGATAAGACCCTGAGAATGTTATTTTGGGCACGTTGGAGGCAGAGAACGTTCGACTTGCTAGCTGAAGACCATAGTTGGATCCCATAGGTCCATATTGGTTTTATGATGGAGCAATACACTCGTAACTTGTTGCTGAGGGATAGGCATGATTGTCTGCCAAGTAGCCATAATAGGTTTCTGAATCTATTATTAACTTCGCCTCTTTTGTGTCTTATGTGGTCTTTCCAGGTCATTCTTCGATCCAGGTAGAACCCTAGGTATTTGACGCAGGATGAGTGTGGCAGTATGTCTTGACCCAGCTTGACCGGTGGGCAGGTTCCTCGTCTTAACGCAAAGGTTATGTGGTGTGATTTTGGAGCACTTGCTTTTATGCGCCACTTGTTCAACCAATCGTAAGTATTGCTCAGTTGTGTTTGGAGTACTCTACTTGCTTCGTTTGGATCATTGTTGCAAGCAAGGAAAGCAGCGTCGTCAGCAAAAGTAGCAACATCGACATCGTTTGAGTTGGGTAGATCACAAGTAAATATATTGTACAATATCGGGCCAAGAACAGAACCTTGCGGAACTCCCGCGTGACAGGTATAGAGGGAGGATCTGGCATCACCGTGTTTTACTTGAAACACTCTGTCTTTGAGGTAGGACTCCATCAGGTGGTAGAAAGAGTGTGGTAGAAGCTTTTTTATCTTGTATAAGAGCCCTTTATGCCAGACGCGGTCGAAGGCTTGCTGCACGTCGATAAACGCTGCTGAACAGTATTCCTTTTTTTCGAGGCATTGCCGTATTGTGTGGTACACTCTGTGCATTTGTTCGACTGTGGAATGTTGCTTTCGAAATCCAAATTGATGATGGGGTATGACATTTTGTTCGTCAAGGTGAGATTGTAGTCTAGTCAAGACGATCCTCTCCCACAACTTAGATAAGACTGGAGTAAGGCTGATTGGCCGATGTGACGAGGCTTCGTTAGCCGGCTTGCCTGGCTTGTGGATCATAACGATTTGCGTTGATTTCCAAAGACTGGGAACATGGGACGTCCTGAATGTGGCGTTGATGAGTGTGGCAAGAAAAACAATACACTTCTTGGGAAGCTCCTTCAGTATTCTCGGTGTAATCAGGTCAAATCCGGCAGCTTTTTTTGAGTCCATCTTGGATATCTCTCTACCTAGTTCTCGGGGAGAAGTAGGTCGCAAGGGTAAACAAAGTTGTAGATCTTGGTTTAGTAACAGGTCTATTTCTGGGTCCTCCGGTGTGTTTGGATCATTTGGCTTGAATACATCAGCTAAGTGCTTACCAAATGCCTCAGCTTTTTCAGAATCTGTGCGTGCCCAAATGTTACCTGATCTGATGGGAGGAGAGCATTGTTGCGGCTGTGGGAGATTCTTTGTAGCTTTCCAGAGGGAATGGCATCTACTGCTGGCTGTAGGAGACATGCTTTCTAATCTACGTTTAAGTGTTTCGTTTGTCGTATCAAGAAGCAAGTCTTTTAACTCCTTAATTGCACGATTAAAGCGAGTCTTGTCTTCCGTATTGCGGGAAAGCTGCCAGGTTTTGCGGAGTCGACGTTTTTCTCTGATTTTCTTTCGGATTATAAGTGGTATTGGGGTGTTACATGGTGGTGTCGCTAACTCGGGAGAACTGTTCCAGGCAGCCACTTGGATTAAGTTAGTTATATATAAACATGCATCATCCACTTCTTCAGGGCTTTTAATTTTGATTTTCAAATTTATGTTAGAGTTAAGGTGATCCCTAAAACTGTCCCAGTCTGTTTTGCGATTGTAGAGGTGATCGTTATTGCTCTTGTGGGATAGGATAGTAGAGCTTAGCGTAAGTATAACAGGGCTGTGGTCTGACGAGCCATCTAGGCATGTTTGTATATCTAAGTACTGCTGGCATATGTTTTTTGTTATAAAAAAGTCCAGAAGATCAGGCGTTTTACGGCTGTCTGTGGGCCAGAACGTGGGCTCACCTGTGGATAAAGGTGCCAAGTGGTTCAAGTCGACACTATTTTTTAGTTCACGCCCCCTGGTTACTGTAAGTCTTGAACCCCAGTAAGTGTGCTTGGCGTTCCAATCTCCCCCGGCGATGAAGCGATTGCCCAAGGTGATAAAGTAGTCTGAGAACATCGGTTCTTTTATAATGTGACGTGGTGGGCAATATACTGCGGAGAGATTTAAAGGTCCAGATCTGTCTACTACCCTTATTGTTGTAGCTTGGATGTATTCAGTTTTATAGCAACCCAAAAGGCAGTGTTTAATATCACTTTTGACTACAATAGCGGAGCCCGCATGGGCTCTACCATCGGGGTGAGGGGTAAAGTATACGCAAAAGCCGTTTATACAAATTTGACTTCTTGAGGTTACATGAGCTTCTGATATTAGACAAACGTCGAGCAGGTTAGTTTTAAGAAATAGTTCTAGTTCGTGTGTATTGGGTGCCAGGCCATTAATGTTCCACGTGGCCACGCGTAATGAAGTCATTTGAGTAGTTTAGTGACGAGTGTTGTTATAAGGCTAACCAGCGAGCCTATTTGTTGAATTAGAAGATCCATCTTTTGACTTTGTTGAAGAAGGATATCTTCAAGTGTGGTGATGTTATCTTGTTGTATATTTGATTGATTTAGGCTCTTCTGGTTGTTTGAGTCCTTTCCCGAGACTGCTTCTGCAAATGTCTTTTGTGCAGTGGTGGTTAGCTCACCTGATCTAGACAGGGTTGTAGGTCGTTGGTTATCTGGAACAGTTGGCGCAGGTGGGTTAGGATGGGTCGTCACATTGCCTTTTGCTAAGAGCTGCCTGTTCTTACGAGCCGCAATCTCTTTATAAATTTCACATCCTTTGAAGTTAGCCGGGTGGTCGCAGGAACAAAGGGCGCATTTAGCAGGGGTGTTTCGCTCTTTCTTTGGACAGTCAGACGTTTTGTGTCCTTCGCCGCATTTAACACACCTGTAAGGCCTCATGCAGTTGTTCTTGCTATGTCCGTACTGTTGGCACCGGTGACATTGGACTATTGTTTTAGATTTTCGTGCATCTTCAATTTTTATACGTTGGTGGTAGATGTAGGCGATGTTTTTGAGTTCCTTGTTTAGGTTGCTTTGTTCAACATTAACAAAGAATGTAGTTGTAGGAGTTTTCTCATGGCCATAACGGCAGTTAATTAATTCGCCACTTACTTTATTTCCAGTAGTCTCAATTGCTTCGATGATGGCAGAATGGGGAAATGATACTTGACTGATGTCTGATGTTAGTGCTTCTTGGATAAGTACAGTAGCTCTTAAAAAGACCCTCCAGGCCAAGGGTTTGCACCTCTCTCATTCTCCCCTGTCGGTACGCTCTTAAGGAGTCTAACCAACTTTACCCTAACCATACCCTAATTATTAGAAAATTAGTTCCTGGCAATTAGCATGCCTTGCATTAGGTTTGAGACTAGACGAAATAGAGTAGTTTATGATAAAAAGGAAATTGCGAATGCGGGGAAGTTTAACATGTTCGCCCCCAGTGATACAACGTGTGTGACCAAAAAACTCTTACTCCTATGCCAGAGACACACCATGTGTGTTGTGTGTCCAAAAATTCTTACTCCTTTGCCGGTGTCACAACATGGGAGTCCATAAAAACATGAAAATCTTACTCCGCTGACACAACATTTGTGTCCATAACAAATATAAAAATCTTACTCCTGTGCCAGTGACATGACATATGTGTCCATAATATATGTAATATAAAAATCTTACTCCTAAGCCGGTGACACACACATGTCATGTGTGTTCTCATCAATTTCGGCCGGCATAGCGCAAGTGCTCAGTGAAACGGCACCGAGGGTGAATGTGTTAATGGAATTTTACTTAGCCCTATTAAATCCTGTTTTATGTTTGCATTTTCTTAAACAAAATAGGGTAAAGTCATGTAGTTGATGTTATATGAGTGCGAAGAGTGGAAAATATATTGTTCGTACTCTTCCCACTCATACAAAGTATAAGCAGAGGTCGACTACAGGTCTATGACTGACCACTGGTGACTTTAGCTGTTTTTTAGAATAGTTGATTTAAATTAACATTTAACTCGGAAATAAATGTTTAGAGCAGTGGCATGATTGAGAGTGATGCAATTCAATTCAATACAAAATTAAGTTGCGGCCACACCAATGCTTAAAAAACGGTGTCGGTACGGAATCGCAATGAGAGAGAGAGAGAGATCCGATCATACGCGACGTTTCTAACACATACATTTTTAAGCATTGGTGTGGCCGCAACTTTATGTGATCACCTAGTTCATTGATTTTTAAAACATTCCATTTTTATAATCATTACTGATGAGGACCCAATTGTATTAATGAAGTATAACTTACAACTTTAGCAGGAATGTCATGCCGTTTGCAACCTCCATAATAATCATTACTGATGAGGACCCAATTGTATTAATGAAGTATAACTTACAACTTTAGCAGGAATGTCATGCCGTTTGCAAGCTCCATGGTGTGTTCCATATAGTCCCAAAAACTCCAAAGGTCGGTTTACCCTACCGGCGAGCCCTGGGATATCACAGCGCACCTGATCAATTTCAGACGCACCCTCACTAATAGAAACTGCAGCTGCCCCTGAGCCTGCTAGATTAGTGCCAGATATATCCAGAGACTCCAAAAGTTTCAGACTATTTACAAGTTTAGCCAAAACTTCATTAGGATTGAAATATTTTCCATGTCTGTCATTTGATTGAGAAATATCTAGATGCCTTAGAGTGTGCAGACTGGCTATCCATTCCACCACATCCTTAGACCAGTGCACGCTATGCAAAATTAGTGAACGCAGATTTTTTAAATCTTTCAGCACCCAAACAGTGCTAGCAGATGTTGTCTTAGACAAGTCCAAATGAGTCAAATTAATCAATGATTTCAACAGGAGCAGTGGAAACACTGCAAGCCCTCGTCGGGTGAGTCTTCGGAGATTGGGTGCATCAATAATATATCCTCTCTGGCGGAACAGTGCGTCATCTTGAGAAAGGACGTAAGTGAGGGGTCCCACTTTGAGTGAGATGAGGTTTTGGCTGTTACTGTTGATGATATCGAGTGAGCCAGGGCTGAGGTACTCGCACTGCACCAAGTCCAGTTGCTGTGGCTGGTGCTCCATCAGGCACCGGAAGCCCTCGTCAGTGATGCGCGAGTTACGCAGTCGCACCACCGTCAGCCTCGTGCGCGTACGATCGCGAAACAAGTTCGCAATGTTATCGCTCACTCGGTTGCTCTTCTGATACGTTTCTAGAAACCTCTCACAAATCTCCGAAGGCAGTATCACATCGTCTTTCAACTTGCGCCATCGACTAGTCATGTCCACTGTCGAAATAATATTTAGATTGTTCACGATGTAACTCATAGTAATGTCGAACAGCGTATCTGGGGAGCTGTCGTACAGAGAGAACATCTCCTGTCCGGACGACATCATCGTGGCAGAGTTGAGCTATATTATAACAACTGGAGTGGTAGGTAGAACACTATTTAAGAGACAGAGAAATACGTAGCTCGCGGAACCATCGTTGCGTTTCTCTTTACAACAGACCTTTTTTAGATTACGTTAATTAACACGGAAAACGAAACAAGCAATTATATATATGATGTTAACTGTAAGGATACAAATTTAACAATCACAACTGAGATCGCGACGCAACAGCCCAATCCAATCCAATTTTTTTAGACTGCAAGCAATCTGTCATGTCACATCACAAAACTGTTTGGTATGGTATGGTATGGATCACAGCACAGATTATAAGGGTTAAGGGTATGCTGTATGGATGGTATTGGGTTGCCGGTTGGTATAGCAACTCTCTATCACGGTTTTAAAATAAAGTACAAGCAGAATACAGTCTGTGGGAGTAGTAATGCTGCGGCCATGTCTGGCGTCTCTTTCTTTAACCTAAAGACAGAAAAGAACCCTAACAATTATTGTTCCACAATTTCCACTAGTGTGGCCACAATGAAAAATGTTACACACCGAGAAAATCGTGCATACAGGGGATTCTAGGCGGAGACAACGATATAGTCTTCATCGTAATCGTATTATTATGAATAGTAATGGGGGCTAAAAAGTAACGTAAACTTACAGTTAAAAACAATACCACAAGAGGGGCCTAATTATGCCTGCCTTTATCGCGTGACAAAGTTTGGATACAAGAGAGTGATGGATGCAATATCCACATTTGACACGCGATATAGAAGCAGCCATACTAGGCCATACAAGACCACACTAGGCCCGCAGGTCTAAGTCGATATCAGTAGCGTGCGTAGCGTGGGGCGGGGGCTGGGGGGGCCATGGACCCGGGCGGCAGACAAAAGGGAGCGGCGTGGGCAGCGTATGGAAAATATTAAAATTTTTAACGTATAACTAATAATTAATTACAATGTTTAAAAAATGAAAACCCGCCGTCAAAAACGAAAAAAATAACTTCTTATTAATGGTAGATAATAGAGGTTAGTCCAACTGAAGTCGGCTTTTGGTTAAAACGGCCATTCTCAGAATAGCGAATTTTTCCATGTCCGGCCCAATATTTAACCCTTAACGTGGTCAGAAATAACTGCATACTTAAAATTTTAAGATTATGGTTTTATCTAAAGGTATTCGAATTTATTAGCTCTCTTATTTAATTATCATAGGTACTTATTTTATTTTTCAAAACCTTATTCTCCAATTACCGTAGCCTGCCCGCACGCTAGCTAGGTCTCCAAATTTGCTTCTATCTTCAATGAGAAACGGTTTCTATGTGTGCCATTTTTAATCCTGGTAAGCTAAATGCTGCCTGTATAATCAGATTAATTTATAATTCTCTAGGACCATTCCTTAAAAATATATTATTGAAAAACTGTCCGTCCAGCCCGAACATATAATTACCATAGCCATTACCGAAAGGCTCATCCCCAAGTACCTAACACAATATTTTTTGATTAAAATTGCATGAGTCGCGAGCTGAGGGTTGTGCCTCGGTACTCAAACAATGTGAACGTATCAGGTTTGTCGTATTTTGCCACAGTGCAAGTAAGTGTCTAAGTAGTGTAACTTTGGTATACAAAAGTTCTCTGTCGTTGTTGCCAGTTTAGACATGCCTTTACTACCAAAGTTATTAGCATCGGCAAGGCTAGTGCCATACGAGTAGTTTCCACGGATACGTCATAATAAATGGCATACTAAAAATCCATATAATTTCAGCTCCATAGTCTATTACTTTTTGTATTCCCATTCTCCTATTAATAATTCTACCCTAACGCCATAACTTTAGTAAATAAAAGTTGCTTAACGTGCCTCTGCGTGGCTTTACTCCTTCCAAAGGTCAAGAACTCTCATTATCAGTCCCGTGAACTCCGGTGATTGGTAAAACCACACGTCAATATGAATGTAACATTTCTTTTTAACCTCGCAGGTTCATTTATATCTTAGTCTGACTTGGATCGGTGCAAAAGGTTTCACTACATAGTATAAAACAAAGTCGCTTCCCGCTGTCTGTCCCTATGTATGCTTAGATCTTTAAAACTACGCAACGGATTTAGATGCGGATTTTTGTAATAGATTAGATAGAGTGACTCAAGAGGAAGGTTTTTATGCATAATAAATCTCTGTTTTATGTACGGGGGTTACAGAAAACTCACATAAACCGAAGCGAAGCGAGGGCGGGTCGCTAGTATTAAATAACTAAATGTTTAACCGAGTTGGTAATTACCCTGCCTACGAAGCTAGCGATCCCGGGTTCAATGAGCGCGGAAGTAGATTTGACTCCTCTTTCTCAGTGGAGGAATTGGGTTGGGATACACCATTTTTTGACAATGTATGAAAATTTAAAAACCATTTCGAGGAATAGGCTTCTCAAATCGACCCCTGTAATTAGATTAAAAAAATATGTTACAATCACTACCTACATAGTATAAAACAAAGTCGCTTTCCGCTGTCTGTCCCTATGTATGCTTAGATCTTTAAAACTACGCAACGGATTTTAATGCGGTTTTTATTAATAGATAGAGTGTTTCAAGAGGAAGGTTTTTATGTATAATAAATCCTGTTTCATGTACGGGTGTTACAGAAAACTCACATAAACCGAAGCGAAGCGAAGGCGGGTCGCTAGTTATAATTATATTAAGAAATTACCTTCATTTGGAGCTTTAATGCCGGTCCAAATTGCGCTATATCAACCTCTTTGTGGTTTTACATAAAACATATGAAACGTCTCCAGCGGGCCTAATATGGCTGCGTTTATCGCGTGATAAATTTTGGATAAGGCATCCGTCACCTTCTGACAAGTAAATAAGTACACGTGTCAAAAAGTGACGGATGCTTTATCCACAGTTGACACGCGATATAGACGCAGCCATACTAGGCCCGCAATACTTTATTTATCTATCCAAATATCATAAACCCTCCATGATGCGTTCAAGAACCGCGCATTATGACCACCATAAAAATAGACTATTTTGTTAGAGCAAATTTCTTACCTGTAAAAATGTTATTATTACTAACTAAATAATAAAATCGATTTCGATGATATTATTTCATTCAAATTTCGAACATCTCTGAAAAACAAAGAAATTTGATTTGATCTCTATTCATAATACCTATCAGTCGGACGAGGAGATGACTGAGTGCGTGATAAATATAAATGGTGAATTAGCAGAACAACTGAGCGAAATGTGTACCTGGGAAGTATATTTACAAGAGATGGTATCTAAGTGTGAGAAGGATATCGAAAGGACGGTGAATGCGGGGAATCAAATTAATGGGGCCATGTACTCCTTTGTGAGCAGATAGGAAAGGACGGATGAAAGAAGATTACGTCATGTTCCTAATCCTAGTTTTATTCAATATTATTATAAATACTACCTAAATATAAAAGGTTATGGGAATAATTAACATGAGTAAAGTACAATAAAAATAAATAAATAGTCAAGGGACGTATTAAATGCGGTAAGTTGTATCATTTAAGTATTTCAGCCACAACGGTGAAAACAAAATGATGGCATCTTCCAATCATAGCATTATGCCACAATTGGATGAAAGGCAAAAATTTTCCAATTGGAAATTTAGACTAAAAATATTACTAGAAGAAAAAGGTGTAGCTAACGTACTAAAGGAGAACTTGAAAGATGCGAAAGAAAAATAAAAATTTATACAAAACGATGCGAAGGCAAAATGTATAATTGTGCAATATGTGTCAGATAAATTCCTAGACATTATAAAAAAGGCACAAAATAGCAAAGAAATGATAAGCAAATTGGAAGAAATATTCGAACGAAAAAGCGTTTTCAACAAGTTATATCTAAAAAAGAAATTATTGACACTTAAATGTCATGGAAACTTGCAAGACCATTTTTTAAAATTTGACGCCATCTTAAATGAGATGGAAGCCGCGGGCTGCAAATTAGATGAAAGCGACAAGGTTGCTCACTTACTACTCATTATACCAGACACGTATGAAACCGTCATAACGACACTGGAGACCATGAGCGTTGAAAAAGAATCGCAAGAAGACTTTGTAAAGGCTCGTTTATTAGACGCAGAACTTGAAAATTACGGGAAAGCTCAATCATCACAACCGGAAGTGACCTTTTTAGCCTGTTTTAAGTGCGGCAAACGAGGGCACAGAGCAACTGATTGTTTTAGCAACAATTTTACACAACAAAGAGGTCGAGCTCCTCACCGAGGCTCAAACTCATATAGAGGACAGAACAATTATAGAGGAAGGTCGTATAGTGGTGCATCTAGAAGAACATATTATAAAGATCCAAGCCCGAATAATAAAGTATCATTTATAGCAATGGCCGCAATTGAAAACACAGATAATTTTATATTGGATTCGGGAGCAACCAACCACATGCTAAAAAAATAATGTGAAAAATATGTAAATGAAATAAAAGAATTGGCAACACCAATAATAATTCAAATTGCCAACGGAGAATCTATGATTATACGAAGAAAAGGAATTTTAAACGCCAATTACCAAAACTTAGAAATTGAAATAGAAGTGCTATTGGTTGAAGGATTAAAACACAATTTATTATCGATTAACAAATTAACTGAAAAAGGCTTCAACATTACCTTCAACAACAGAAATGTACTACTGCAGAAAGGCAATATTTATATAAATGGAGATAAATTTAACATTTACACTTTAAAACTTGACTTAAATATAAAAGAAGATTGCTTCATAAGCGCAAAAGAAACATATGACTTATGGCACAAGAGACTTGGTCACATAAATTATAATGATTTGAAACTATTAAACTTACCAGTACCCAACAAGGCCTGTGTTACCTGCATCGAAGGTAAAAGTACAAGAAGAAGTTTTTATTCACAGAAGAATAATAGTAAACAAATCGGAGATCTAATACCTACATTCAGACCTATGTGGACCAATAGATCCAATAGGAATATATGGCCATAAATATTTTCAGGTACTCATTGATGACTACTCACACTTTGTGATAAGACTATTGAAGACAAAAAATGAAGCGGAAAACAATATAAAAAAATTCATTAAATTTATAAAAACCCAATTTGGACTTAAAACCAAACGAATAAGAGTAGTTAACGGAGGAGAATTTAGTTCTAACGAATTTAAATATTACTGTGACAATAAAGGAATTCAACTCGAATATACGACGCCGTACACACCCCAACAGAACGGAACGTCAGAAAGGATGAACAGAAATATCCTAAACAAGGTACGCACTAAACAAGCGGAAAAATTTTTGCCTAAATACCTGTGGAGTGAAGCAGTCACAGCATCGGCTTAGGAAATAAATAGAAGTCCAACCTCAGCATTAACCCAACAATGCATACAGTGACAGATATGTCACAACCAGTTTAATCGTTAGTAGCTAAAAATAATGTAAAGGCAGCGACATCTTTTTTGTATAAAAGCAAACCTAGAGGGCACTATATAAGTGTAACACAGTAACAATCCACTAGATGGCATTGTTATTGGATTACCAAGGGATTTATACAAATGTTGCTGTTCTCCGTGAAAAATTGATTTATTTCATTTACATATTGCAATAAAAAAAATACATATAATAAAAAATCGAAGAAAAAAATATTTTTATGTGTGAAAATCTTTGCGTAAGTATGCTGTAAATATTATATACTGTCAATGATAATCTATATGCCTATATAAAGTTTTTTCCAAACGTTCCAGATCTGTCACACCATGCATCGACGGCGTGTCCAAATGTTCCATATATGTCACTACATGCAGTAATTTTATGGATTTTTCATAAGTACATGAAATATTTTACTGTCACATAATGTGAAAAATGTGAAAATACTAAGAGAAATTTGTTTATACAAATACAACAATTATTTCTAAAAGTTTAGAGTCTAATGAAATGAAGTATAAATTAAGAAATTGTTCCATAATAATACGTTAGTGTAACCCAAACCTTATATCATGGTGAGCCATAAAACGGTTTATTAACTTATCATGCGAGAAATACTAATAAAAATGGTTTAAATAATGGAAACTAATACTATTTCTTTAAATTAAGAGTCTACTGAAGTTTAAATAAAAAATCTAATTCATAATTAAATATCAGTGTAACCGACACCTAATAGCATGGTGTACCACATATGGAACGGATTAAAAAAAGTTAATTTGTCCTGAAATATTACTTATATTTTTTTTTCATTATTTTTTCTCTTAACTAAGCCCTAAATAAAACCACATATATTTATTTCACACAAATAAAAAAACTCATGCATTGTAGTGTAGGGTTAAGTGGGGATACACCAGCAAAGATATGGTTTGGTAAAAACAATTTAACAAAACTACGAGTTTTCGGAAGCCAAGCTTCGGCTGTAATATTACCCAAACCAGCAAAGATAGAGCCAAGAGCTAAGAAATGTTAATGGTTGGATATAGTGGCTCGGGATACAGACTATATGATCCCAATGAAGATAAAGTAATAATATCAACAGATGTAAAATTTAATGAACTTGAAACCACATTAAAAGTGGATAAGACGGAAGGTAATGAACATAAGTTTGTACCTTACATGAATTATGAAGAAGATGAAATTGAAATAATCAATGACAAAATAACAGTTAATGATAAAGATACAGACGATGATGATGATGGTGATAATGAGATAGATGGAAATATTAAAATTGATATACATAATGAAACTTTAACAAGGCATGATAGTGAAGAAGAATATAATAATAGTGGAAATGATACTGTAACTGATAAGAAAATGAATCCTTTCACAGCATGAATGAACCTGTTATTCATGAAACAACAAGATCAGGTAGACAAATAAATAAACCAACTCATTTAAATGATTATGAAATATATATGGCATATTGCCTGGTGAGTTTCGAAGATCCAGTAAGTTTTAAGGAAGCAATGAAAGATAAAGGATGGCAAGAAGCAATTGGAAAATAAATTAATTCATTAGAAAAGTTACATACTTGGGAAGAAGTAGAGGCGAAAGGCAAAAAAAACCGGGCAAGAGCATGTCGGACCATGCTCAGTATAGGGTTCCGAAGCCGTAACGACAAACACAAAAAAACTATCTCAAAAATCAACAATGAACCAATTTTCTATTTAAAGTTATTTGGCGCTGTCTTAGATGATTTTTAGTAGGTTTTTAGGAGGTTAGGTAGGTTAGTCGCCTGTATCTCAGGAACTAATTACTCGTAAGTCTACTTAGTAATGATTCTTTTTCTTATAAATTCGTATATAATATCTCAAACAAGGGCCAAGCTTTTAAGTGTGAGATCAGTATACCTATGTAGGTAGTTAGGTATCTAAACTGCTTCAAACCGACTTTAAATTACAATAAAAGTTAAATCTTTTATATAGTAATTAATAGAAATTGAAAAAAAAACAAGGTCCAGTAAATAGAATTTTAAGTTTTCCAAACGATAGGTACTCAACTCAAATCAATAATCTAATCGAAAATTTGTAAACTTTCAGATCGCAAATCGCAAACTTGTAGGTAGCATTCCGGGGCACGTCCAAGCAGCATCTAGGCGCTCGCGCTTATAAGCGCGGCTGTCGCTCGATTTGTTCCTTGGACAGTTTGACTCCCCCCGCGCGTCCCGCACGCCCCGTTAACAAATTTTTCTATCAAAGTTATCATAGGCGATTTTGATAGGTATAAACACTTTAGTCGCCTGTATCTCAGGAACTAATCATGTCTACTTAGCCGTGATAGTTTTCCTTTAAAATTCGTTATATGCGCTTTCGTTGAAGATATTTTTCAGATTTTTAGTATTTGTAGTTTTGGCTGTAGGGGGGGGGACACTTGACTCTAACAAAAAATAGCGCTTTAAAGCTTAATATTTCATAAACGGATCACTTAATCGAAAAATTGTTTCCATAAACCCGCAATATTTTTGAAAGACCTATCCAACGACACCCCACACTATGGGGTAGGCAAGAAAAAAAAAAGGCATCCCCACGTTACGTGTAGGGGAGGTGCATTAAAAAAAAATATTTTTCAAAATTTTATTTTACCACTTTGTTGGCGTGACTAATATGTATATTCATGCCAAATTACAGCTTTCTAGTACTACGAGTCTCTGAGCTAGACTGGGGACGGACGGACGGACGGACGGACATGGCGAAACTATAAGGGTTCCTAGTTTGACTACGGAACCCTAAAAAGCGATAGATACAAAATGGGTCTTTAGAACCAAAGAAAGTGGACTCAAGAAAGCTAGACTAGTAGCAAAAGGATTCCAGCAGAAAGAGAGTTATTTTGGAAATAATTACTCACCAGTAGCGAGAATGAATACAATTAGAATGTTTTTAGTACATACAGTACAAAATGATTATCAAATATGTCAGATAGACATACCAACAGCTTTTCTAAATGGAGTATTGGAAAACGAAGTATACATAAAAGCACCAGAAGGAGTGAACGTCAGTAAGAATAAGGTACTAAAATTAAAGAGAAGTTTATATGGATTAAAAGAAAGCCCAAAATGCTGGAACGAAAGACTGAACAATTTTATAACAAAGGAAATAGGACTAAAACGATCCCACCATGATTTTTGTCTGTATTATAACAGTAAAGTTTGGATGTTAGTGTTTGTCGATGACATATTAATTACAGGAGAAGAGGAAGAAATCAAAAAGGTGAAGCTCCAGTTATTTAAAGAATTTCAGGCAAAGGATTTGGGATCAATTAATAAATTTCTTGGAATAGAAATAAAAAGATCAGATGAAGGAATGAAGATCAGTCAAACAAAACATATCGAAAAGTTATTAGAAAAATTCAATATGAAAGATTGCAATGGATCTAAAACACCAATGGAGAAAGATTTACAGGGTAAAAGAACAAGAGATGACAAAGATGTCATAGATGTCCCCTACCGAGAGATAATAGGGCGTCTCATGTTTTTGGCAACAGTAACCAGACCAGATATTAGTTATGCAGTGTCATACTTAAGTCAATTTTTAGATAAACCTGACACAATGTTGGAAACAAGCGAAAAGAATTTTACGATATCTAAAGGACTCCACTTCGGCCTGAACTATAAGAAAGATGAAAACAAAATGAACAAAATAGAAGCATACTCAGATTCTGACTGGGCAGGCCAGAAGATAGACAGAAAAAGTACGAGTGGAAGTGTAATCACATACAACGGTAATGTTATCGGATGGCATTCAAGAAAACAGCACTGTGTTTCCTTGTCAACGGCAGAAGCTGAATACGTCGCATTGGCCAGCACATGTTCAGAGGTAGTAAACATAATAGGATTAGCCAAGGATTTCGGTAAGAGCTTAACCCCTACCATTTATGTAGATAATATGGGAGCCATCGCCATGTCAAACAGCTTCGAGAACAGCAAACGTGCGAAGCACATTGATATAAAATATCACTTTATCAAAGATTTAATAAAAAACAAAACAATAAACGTTTATCATATAGATTCATATAATAATGCTGCTGATATGTTTACGAAGGTACTGTCTGCAGATAAATTTATTCACAACAGATACCTGTTAAATATTTATTAACCTAATATTTTTAGTACCCATGTTTCTATGTTATTTAAGTGTGTTATCTTATCATTACTTATTTGTTAGCGATTTTAAATGTTTAGTTTTACCACATTTAAAATCGAGGGGGAGTGTTAAGATATTATTCCTTTGTATGTTAACCTGTTTGGTTTACTCTATGATTGTCTAGTATTCTCTTTATTCTTGACACTAATATAAAACATTACAGAAGTTACGTCATGTTCCTAATCCTAGTTTTATTCAATATTATTATAAATACTACCTAAATATAAAAGAAAGAAGTGATCTCTGCCTACCCCTCTGGGAAACAGGTGTTATTGTATGTATGTTATAAATTTATTGTATTGCGATTGTTTGTTTACATTATGTTTGAATGACTTTCGTCTAATAAGTATGACCTTAAAATCAGATCACAGATAGTAATAAAACCGTCTTTCTGTGCTATAACCTAAACCTTTTTACATATTAGAGGAAAGTTTTAGTTTCATTGTTTTTATGTTTGTCAAGATAAATATTTAAATAAATATTTCATCAAATCAAAATAGCCTTTAAGAACACTTTGGAAAACACAACCTATTACGAAATGAAAGAGAAATTATACTGTCTTTACCACAAAAAAACAACACGTTTCAAGGCGTTGGTTGTGTTTTGGAACTGTATTCGAAAAGAACACGATTTGTCAAGATTGACATAGAAAATAAAATGTTGTATTGTAAATTAATTACGTTTTATCATTTATATCAACTGGCGACGAGGATTTAAAAAACTAAATGTCGAAAATGAACGCGGAACAGTTCAAACAGTTCATGGAGGCTCATATGAGCCAACAACAACAAATATCTGATCTTTTACGAGTCGCCCTAACGGCGCAAACAGCAGCAGCGCAAAACATTTCAACGCCAACGGCTACAACATCAGAGCATAACAATACGAACGAGGCAAAAAAAACAATAATTTTGTACCTACATAAAAAATTTAACCCGAAAACGTCCACGGTTGAAAATTTTATTGAATATTTTGAACAAAAGTGCACCATCTATGGCAGTGAATATCAACTAATGAAAAAAGATTTACTCATAACATGTTTACCACCAGAAATATTTCATCAAATCAAAATAGCCTTTAAGAACACTTTGGAAAACACAACCTATTACGAAATGAAAGAGAAATTATACTGTCTTTACCACAAAAAAACAACACGTTTCAAGGCGTTGGTTGAGTTTTGGAACTGTATTCGAAAAGAACACGAATCAATGGAAACGTACGCCAATAAATTAAAGGAATTGAGTAAGCACTGCGGCTATGAAGGTGATGTCTTAGAACGCCAATTACGTGATCGATTTGCCACGGGCTTAAACCACAACATACTGGAAATAGATCTAAAACAAAAGTGGCCAGACCTTCAAGAACGAACAAACGATGGCAAAACTATAGAAATCACATTCGATCAAATCTTTGCAGTAGCTTTATCAAGAGAACTGGCCGAAAACGATAACCCCCTCAACGTGGAGCAAGACCCGACGGCACTATCAGTACAACGCATTCAAACGAAAGATCAATTTAGAAATGACACCAAAAAGCGACAACTTTCAAAATTCCAGTGCAAGAGGTGCGGGAGAAATGATTTACATGAAACTCAAAACTGTGTAGCTAAAGACCACACCTGTACAGCGTGTCAAATAAAAGGCCATTTCGAAAGTTGTTGCATAAAGACCGGAAGAGCTTATTTATCGTTTCGATCGGGACCTAATAAATATAATGTAAACCGAGTTACAAGAAGTACGTATTCAAACAAAAAACCTACAAGAAAAACATTTTCAGATGATAGCGATGAAGATGAATGGCACTGACGTAAACAAAGTCATCACAAAAAATAACTACATAAGATGCAAAAAAAATTATACCAAAATAAATGGAACCAAATGTACTATGGATTGGGACACCGGATCCATATATTCAATTATACTCGTAAGTACATCATTCTGGAGAGAAATAGGATCACCAAAACTTACAAAGGGACCTAAATTAAAAGCCTATGGTGATCACAAACTTAAACCCAAAGGACTAGCAGAAGTGACTGTTGAAATACAGAAACAGCAAAGAATTTTACCAGTAGTCGTGATCAAGAACGCAAGCCCCATGCTCTTTGGGTTACAATGGAGTGAAATGTTCAACATGACGTTTCCTAGTCCAGTATATTCAATAAAGAATCAATTTTCACTTAAACAGATCATTGATGAAAACAAAGATTTATTCGATAACCAATTGGGAGAGGTGAAGAACTACGAAGTAAAGATCCATGTAAAACCAGAAATAGAGCCTAAACATTTCCCATCAAGAGCGATCAAATTTAGTTTAAGGAAGAACGTGGAAATGGAACTGGAACGGCTAACAAAAGAAGGTATCATAGAACCAATAGGCCCAAATGAAACGCCAATTGAATGGGCTACTCCAACCGTCAATATTATCAAACCTAATGGGCAAATAAGAATATGTGGAGACTATAGAACAACCCTTAACCCAGCTCTGGTAACCCACACCTATCCAGTACCACATTTTGACCATATAAGGCAACGACTTGCCGATGGGCAAAAATATTCCAAAATTGACCTAAAGGACGCATATCTGCAATTCAAAATAGCACCTGAATCAAAAAAAAAACTAACAATATCAACACATGAAGGATATTTTCAATATAATCGTATGCCATTTGGAATAACAACTGCCCCTTCAATTTTCCAACATTATCTTGAGAAACTACTAAATAACATACCTAATATAGCAGTAGGTATATTTCGATGATATCGCAATAACGGGAACAAATGATGAAGAACACCTTAGAACACTATCACTAGTTCTTTGCAAACTCAAGGAAGCTGGAATGAAAGTTAATCTCAAGAAATGTTAATTTCTCCTACCTGAAATCGAGTACCTTGGACATACAATTAGTAAACATGGCATAAAACCAACAAAAGCCAAAATAGAAGCTACGTATTATCCAAGCAACACCTCCCCAAAACACCAAAGAATTGAGGTCGTTCCTAGGATTAGTAAACTTTTACGAAAGGTTCATTCCTCGCCTTCACGGTATTTGTGCAGACTTACATGCGCTTACAGGGAACAAACAAAAGTGGAAATGGACAAAACATGAAAAAAACATATTTGAACAAACAAAAGAATGTATAGTAAAATCCGGACCTCTTATCGCTTATAAATAATGATAAACATCGTTTATATTTAGCTTGTGATGCTTCCGAAAAGGGAGTAGCAGCCGTGTTGTTCCACAAACAAAGTAACAAAGAGCAACCCATAGCGTTTGCATCAAGGAAACTAAACCCAGCAGAAAGCAAGTACTCAGTGATCGATCGAGAGGCCCTAGCAATATTCTTTGGAATTAAAAAATTCGATCAATATCTAAGGGGATCAAAATTTACGTTAAATAACAGATCACAAATCACTCATATACATTCTAGGAACGAATCGAAATTTACCCAAAATTGTTAATAACAGGCTGGTAAGATGGGCTTTAACAATTGGCAGCTACAATTATGACATTGTTTATACTAAAGGAGAGAATAACATACTCGCAGATTTCCTATCCAGAATGCCAAACCCTTATGAAGAACCATCGAAGTCAGAACGCACAATTAACAGAATCATCAAACATATACATGAAACGAAGTTCGAAGACATATGTATAAACGAAGATACCATCAAAGAACACACTAAGAAAGACACTACACTCAAAACAGTTATAAATTGTATAAATACAAATTGGAGCATGTACAAATATGGCGACCATTTACTACAAGCATATTTTAAAAAACGCAACGAACTATCTGTAGAGAATAACATTGTAATGTGGGGAGGAAGGATCGTCATTCCACACTCACTCAGAAAAATAACACTTAAGTACCTCCACAGAGGCCATCCAGGTATTTCCGCTATGAGAGCACTAGTACGTTTTTATGTCTGGTGGCCGTCCATTGAAGAAGATATTGACGGCTATGTAAAAAGATGCAACGCATGTCACGAAACCAGACCAAACAATCCTGAACTACCTATTTTTTCATGGTCAATACCCGATAACGTATGGCAAAGAGTTCATATAGATTTTGCCGGACCCTTTCAAGGGAAATATTGGTTGGTACTGTGCGATGCATTATCAAAATGGATAGAAGTACGACCAATGAACAGAACAACAACTGACAAACTGTGTGATGAACTCAATGACATCTTTACAACATTGGTTTACCTGAAATAATAGTGTCGGATAATGGCCCACAGTTTACATCGGAGGCATTCAAAACTTATTGCAAGGAAAGAGGCATATCACACATAACATCATCCCCGTACCATCCCCGGACTAATGGATTAGCTGAGCGATTGGTTCGTACTTTTAAAACGCGTTTGTCAGAGGGAGGTCATTCTGGTAACATGACGGAACGACTGCGAGATTTTTTGTTTACATATAGAAACACTCCACACAATACAACGATGAAATCTCAAGCATACATGATGTTCGGGCGGCAGTTAACGAGTACTCTAGATAATGCCCGTCCCAGTACGAAAAGAATGTTGCAACATCGACATGTTCGAGCTAACATCGCGATGGAAAACCAACATCGAGATCAAAAACATTTGCCTAGCGACAATGTGTTCGTGAAGACCAGGATTGATTCCACATGGAGCCCTGCGATTGTTAAAGAAAGGACACATAAATACTCGTATATCATACAAACACCAGATGGAATATTACGGCGTAGGCATGCAGATCACATAAGACCACGTATGACTGAAGAAGCGACGGGACGTGATCAAACCATAAACACGCCTTTTCTTACACCTACTGGAAGCCCAAGCACACCAGAAACACCAGCAATGTCGAATACAATAGCACCCGCACCTACACCCCTGAATGCACATGCTCTGGATAACAACACAGCTCCTGAAGCACCACGCAGGAGCATGAGAACTATTAGAGCCCCGAGACGCCTCATTGAGGAGCTTTAAATGAGGATGATGAGGAATGCTATAACCTAAACCTTTTTACATATTAGAGGAAAGTTTTAGTTTCATTGTTTTTATGTTTGTCAAGATTGACATAGAAAATAAAATGTTGTATTGTAAATTAATTACGTTTTATCATTTATATCATTCTGAATCTTAGACGAAGTTCGAATTTAAGCTCCGCCATGACTTTCGTCTATTAAGTATGACTTTAAAATCAGATCACAGATTGTAATAAAACCGTCTTTCTGAATCTTAGACGAAGTTCGAAGCTCCGGCACTTGTGCACAGTAAGTAGGTAGGCGAGGTTGTTTTTTTTTTGATAAATTGTTTTAAATAGCAAAAATCATTTTAATCATGCAATGTTTCTAATTAGATCCTTAGAAAAGGCTATTGTTTCGAATAAAACTGTAAAAGCGAGCAGTTATTTTTTTGGTGTATCCCAACCCAATTCTTAATAATCATTAGTCATATGAAGGTGTAGATGGAAATGTGCGCGTTGTATGAGCAGGTAAGATACAACGCGAGGGCGGGCCCGCGCTGTTAGCGTCAGTATGGCTATGGCTGCCATATTTACCGTCACACCGCGGTAACTAGACACTTGCAGCTACCCCCAGGCATGAGCCGTTTCACGCGCTACTCCTGACGCGCGTTTGTTTTGCCGAAGCTATGGCAGCACCCCGACATACCGTGTAGCGTGTCGAAGCGACAGTACCGCTATCTGTGTATCTGATCCTTGATTCTGCCACCTGCATCGCTAGTTAGGTACTTAATTATCATTTCTATTTTGGTTCTGTTTTGTAGTTCCTTTTATATGTATACTTACTAACGTAAAAATATTGTCAGTTTTAGTCCTCAACCGTGATTTTCAGCAAGCACGCTTATGGCAGGCAACGGAAAAAAGTATTTTCAAGTTTTATTTATTTAAAACAACAACTAGTAGCTATTACAATCATAAAAAATACCTCCTTGCAGTGGCCTATGAACACACATAATAAGTAAGTATTTATTTCTAGTTGTTAGAAAGGCCACTTTAAAGAATCACAAGGTAACTACACGATAATGTGGGGATAGCAATCTTAATGCTATTGTTAATTGACAGTATAAATAACACTAATACAATATTTTTCTTAAACTAAGTAATATTATTTTGTTACATTAACCGCCTGTTTCACAATCGACAAGTAAAGGATATTTGACGGATAAGTTTAGCCCTTTCTTTGTCGTACACTTGAAAATAGACAAGGAGAGAGACAACTTTATGTGACAGATAAATTTACTTGTCGATTGTGAAACAGGCCTTAAATATATTAACTCGATCCTCTTCAAGCATTTTGATGAAGTTATATTCTACGAGCTGCGGGGTATTTTTTCATAGATTTTGCCATTTGCAAGAACTAAAAACTTGTTACAGGTCTATCGCACTTCGCGGCTTTGCGTTAGCCGTCTGGCTGACGTAGGCAAAGAAATGTACCTAAGCATGTAAAACGTTATTTCTCTTCGTACTGAGATACGGCTACCCACAAACGCACGTTACTGGTAGAAATAACTACTTATTACATATATTTTTTGCTTTCGTTGGACCCGACGGCTGGCCTCAACGCGGCGAACCGCACAGAGCATAGATAAATATGTGGCCTTACACCTATTATTACTTACGAACATAACTACTGCCCGATACTAAGTGAACACCTACATACAAGCAGAATGCATCATGTGTGTTCCTAGAAATAGGTACTACTACTTATATACATCTGAAGCCGAAAAATGTAGGAAGTAGCTACTTTTAGTAGTATAGAATAATTAGTGCACTCGGCCGCATCAGCCACTGCCCGGGTCGGTTTCGGAGCGGTCTCGTTAGGGCGTGGCACTGAGTTCATGGGGGTCGGGTCGCGGGACGCGGCGCCGGCCGGCGCCTCACTGGGGTGAGGCGGCGAGGTCGCGCAGGCGCGGGTCCGCGAGCGGGTGCGCGGGCAGCTCGGCACGCCGCTCGTCCGGCCACTTCACCACGACGTTGGAGCTGGGTGGCAGCGTGACGGGCGGCTCCACCACAACCGGCAGCCCGCCCTCGCGCTCCGGCAGTACGTGTCCGATGAGCGCACCCACGCGCCGGTACGCCAGAGACCCGGGCGGCTCGCGCGCACCAAGCAGCCGAGCCTCGGCGTCCAACGGCAGAAGACGAGCGCCGGCGCCGACTTGAGCCACCACGATCACCGGCTGGTCCTCCTGCCGCGGCACGATGTCGTTCAGGGCCCGCATCAGCACAGGCGCCGACGTCTGCGCTACTAAGCACGTCGATACGCCGCTCACGCGCGCGTTTAGGTTTTCAAACACCGTCGCCAGCTCGAACATTCGCTCGTCGCATAGCACCGGATTGTCTGTTAGAAGAATTATGTTTCTTGTGTAAACGAGCCATTAGTCAGTGAGGTCCTAGTGCTGTGTTCTAGCGTATTATTTTACGAATCGCACCGAAAACTCTGCTATACTATTCTTTGTATGCGATTTATAAAACAATGGACCTTGCTACAAATTAAAAATAAATTATCCGCGTAAAAATTAGAACATCCAGCATAAGAGCGATGCTAAATAAATACATATGTGCGAAAGTAGCACCAAAAAAAAACAAGTCGCTATGTAGGTAGTAGCAAATAAGTCAAAAGTCACGGAATCGCATTGCAAATAATAACAAATAATCAATTGCAACAAAGTGCTCGCTCAGCCCAATAAATAATAATAACATATGAACATAAACGCTATGGATTACGGATTAATTCAACGCCAACGAGACAACATTCTCACCTTGAAGATAAATCTTCAGCTTACTCGCCACACCGTTGATGGTACATCGGGACTTGGACACGAGATCGTAATTTATGGATCGAATTTTGTTATACGACAAATCTGCTATGCACAAGGACGGCAGCCCGTGGAAATCTTTGTCGAGGGCGGTTATGTTGTTATGATGGGCAAGCAGCTCTTCAAGAGATGGTAAAAACGTCTGAAAGGAAACGGATAATTAAATTTCAGAATAATGAACCGTGGTATGGTAGGTACATACTTTTGGTATTATTTTAGTCATTATTATACCTCCATTTCATATTATACTTCGTATCTCACTCAACGAAAACTAACCTTCGAAGTTTCTTCTAACGTTGTGATCTGATTAAAAGAAAGGTCGAGAAGTTTTAAATCTTCGAGACCAATTAGATCATCAGGAGATATTTGCTGCAGCTGGTTATTGCTCAAATTCAGCCTCAAGAGACCGTGAAGACCCATCAGGGCTCCGCCCAGATTCACGATGAGGTTGTGGTCCAAGCGCAATTCTAACACTCGCGTTTCTACGTCAACAAGATTCTGAAAATAGCACGTTGATTTATCAACATGGACTCACTTGTAGGTTTATTAATATACATTTTTTTTATTACCTCCATATTTCCCGTGATATGAATTATCTTGTTATGCGAGAGATCAATAACATCCAACTTCTTTAATCCTTTAATTTCCTGAAGAGAGAATTCAGTCAAATCGTTATGCGTCAAATTCAAGTAGCGTAATGATTTGAGGCTACGCAGTGAACCGTTGAGGGATTTTATTTGGTTGTAGGATAGATCGAGGTACCCCAACATCTCTGCTTCTGCAAATTCGTCCTCCGCTAGCTGCAAGAATAACAGTGAAAGACATTAACAAAGTCAAGGATTATAAATACTTAAACTTTATCAACTGCAGAGGTATGAAATCATTGCATATGCTTGTTGATAAGCGCGTGGCGTGAACAGGCGATGCAAGCTGCTACAGTGACATAATAATATAGGTACTCATATCCTGATACGTTGGTTTATTGTATAAGTAGAAGCGGCACACAATATTATGACATATTTATTTGAAGGTTTATTTCAACACTTGTTGTCACACACACACACAAAACTTAAATTCAATAGAAGAATTTGTAGCGATTAGTGGGGTAAAACACGTTTTGCCAATCTTATGGGCGACAAAAAAGCGACGCTACGTGTAAGTGTCTTAATCTTAAATCTAGCGTTGATTAGCAGAAGATAAATCATTGATGTTTTGCGAATTGATCGACTGACGAGTAGTTACTGTTTTCCAAATAAATTACCCTCAGTATCTTGGCTCATTGAGAGTTTAGTAACAAGTACTAGTTGTACGGTCACACACTTTACCTGAGCCACCATAGCAGGAGATTAATCATTTAATGGTTTTCTAATCAACTGACATGTAACTACTGCCGTCCAAGTAAAGATCTTGGCATATTTTAAAAGTAAGTAGGTAAGTCTTGAGTGTATATACAAACACTACTCGTAATTAGTCTCTACCTTTACCCGAGCCACCAAAAATCCTCGTTTTTGAAAATCAGTGATTGTGTTTGACGTATTTTTTTACTTATGATTTATGATCAGGTTATTTGTCCGTGGTGAATTGTAAATTGTTTTTTTTCCGTTAACGGAACATTAAAAAGATAGATCAGATATATATTGTTAACACTCACGCTTTCAATTTTATTGAATGAAAGACCTATTCTGGTAAGCCTTCGGGACTTTTGAAGTGCTCCATCTAAAAATTTTATGTTATTGTCGTAAAAAAAGAGGGAGTCCAAAGAAGGCATCTGTCTCAAATCCTTGGGCAAAGTTTGCAACTCGTTCTGTGCTGCATGGATGAACACGATCTTTTTGGACTTCTGTAAATGGAACAAGATTAATGAGTTGGTGCAAGAACCGCCAGTATAAAATAAAACTGTTTTAATTAGACGGAACAGGACTTTAGCGGATGATTCAGAAACACGTTCGAATTCAAATAAAGTTCGTTATAAGTAAGAATTCGTGAGAATCTTATGACTCCAATTAAAATAATGAAACTTACTATAGGTAGTTCGTTCTCAATAGTTTTCAGTTTATTGGCGTTAATGAAGATCCATTCGAGCTCGTCGAGGTCCCTGAGGGCGCCGTTCAGGGTATTGAGGTTATTGACGCCAAGGTGCACGTGCTTCAAAGCCTTTGGCAACGCGTTCTGCTCTATCTTAGATACATCATTGTCAGGCATCAGCAAATGCTCAAGCTCCTGTATATCCTTAAAAAAGCATATTACAGATTTACAGGTTGGTGTAATGTGGCTCGGATCGGTTTGAGTAAGATGCTCGGCGTTTGTGCCGATGGGTTTGTAAACTTGGCCTGCGCATTGCAAAAACTTGAAGGAATCTCAAGGAAATGTGCCAAATATTCAATTCCTTTTTCAAATTTTAAGAATTAGTTTGTTTAACTACTGATCAAACAACAGGCCCTTAGTCATAATAATCATAATTTCGTGACACCAAGTCAAAGAGTAACAAAATTATTACGGCTCAAAAAATAAGGTTTTTGGGGTCCCGTACCCGTGGCAGCTCAACGGGACCCTAGTAATGTGCCTAAGCTATCCGTTCGTCGGTCCGTAAAAAAGCTGTATCTTTTGAACCGTTATAGTTTGATTGAATAACATATATTTTTTAATAATTTGAAATTATAAAGAGATACCTATTAGAAACGTTTTTTATTAACGTATTTTTATTGTAGTTCTATGTGTCGTAAAATCGGTAAAGCATACAAGCGTCAAATTTGGAATGATAACAATAAACTAAATAGTACAAATCCTGAAGAAAAACAAGAAATACAAAAAATGCTTATCCATTAACCTACTGCCAAACAGCAGTGTTCGCATTGTTGTGTTCCGGTTTGAGGATAAGACAGCCGGTGAAATGACTAGCATAGAGGCATCCCATCTTAGTCCTCAGGGTTGGCAACGCATTTGCAGTCTTAGGATTGCATTGCAGTCTTGTGAATGCGAATGTCTATGGGTCACAGTTTCCATTTACCATCAGGTGGCCTGTGTGCTCGTTTGTCTTCTCTATGCCATAAAAAAAATGCTTAAGTGTGAGTTGGACTCGAACTGATTTGATTTGATATTGAATTCAAATCGGAATACAAGTTGACATTTATTTATTTACTACTAGCCCCACGTTTTCCTACGAAATTTTCCAATGGGCATAATATGGCCTCATTTATCGCGTGACAAAAATGTGGATAAAACATCCTTCACTTTTTGACACTTAGAATAAGTAGGTACGAGAGTGACAGATGCTTTATCCAAATTTTGTCACACGATTTATGCAACCATAATAGGCCCGCTGATGACTCTTAAAAATGTACGAGTAATTATATACCTATTGTACAAAAGCTCATATTAATCGGTTCAGTAACTCAGTAAATTTTCTACGACCTCTGGCGAATCTTCTACGGAAACCGATGTTTTATTTTCAAAAAATCTAAAGAATGTATTGAGGCACGCTGAAGTTTCAACAGAGCAACGTTGGTAAGTAAAAATAAATATTCTCAAAAAAGCAGATAATTTCGTTGGAATATTTTACCTGCCAGGTGATCGGGAATGTTGAATGTTGAATCTGTATGAAAGTACCCTAAAAATGTTACTCAAGGGAAACAGTTTTTTTATATTTAGAAATAAATATAACTGCATTCACAGATTTTTGAAGAATTGCTTACCTCAACCGGTAATCGAACCAACTAAAATTGCCAAAACTTTCAACTTGATTATTGTAGCAACCGATACGGTCAATGGTCAGAATCAAACCTGTCTAATAAACATACTGATACAAAACAAATAATACCAAGGAAATAGGGTAGCACACTTTTATCAACGACATTAGGTATAACGTCGTCAACGCATCCTATTCCATTTTTAAATTTAATGTAAGTAAAGGGTTTTCCAATAAGTCGATGTAGAAATGGAATAAAACAAGCTGTGTGTGAAGTATTTAACGATTTTTTTTTATTTGATAGGCCCGTGTATGCCATTATGCATGGATTATGACATCGTTCAAATGTCCGCCACGGCTTCTCACGGTAGCACAGATCCGAGAGGTCTAATTCCCACTGACTCTGCCACATAGATCCGACTGAATTTGAGCGATGGCCTAGGCTGGGTTATGTTGTCTTTGAGGGCATCGGTTCATTGCGGCTTATTGGCATAAACCTGTGCCTTCAGAAAACCCCTCAAATAAGTCTAGTGGGGTCAAATCGCATGATCTTGGTGGCCAATTCACGTCACCTCTGCGAGAGATAACTTGACCACAGTATTAAATAAACCTATCAGTAATCTGACTCCTTTGTTGTTAAATGCATGCCGCTACTGTGTATACCTACGTACAGAAACTTAGTCAAGGTTCAGGTTTGTCACAACAAAAACTACATAAACGCGTTTACCCGCGTACCCCCCAAGTACTTGAGTCAGCCGACTGTTAATATAATAAGACTCTGACATTACCCTCAAATCGTTCATTCAGAATGTCCATTGTGGCGTTCGCTGTGTGGCACGTAGTACCGTCCTGCTGGAACCACATGTCGCTCATGTCCATATCATTCAATTCGGGCAAAACAAAAAATGATTATCACTGATAATGGCGCCGCCGGCCCAAAATCCGCACCAAACAGTAACTTTTTGTGTATGCTTTGCCTCCTGGTGTGGGTTGGCGTCGTCATATAAGGCAATTTTGGCTGTTAACATAGCCATTCGTCCAAAAATGTGCCTCGTCGCTAAAGATGATTTAACGGCCAACATTTGAGTCCTTTTCTGCAACGTTTGCACTAAAGTACACTCATTTTGATAATAAACTTTTATCATTTGGACGTGCTGCTCAATCGTGTAACTTGCCATGGTGATTTTGGCATCAGTGACTGAATAATGAACAATAGATTTGACATTCCCCGCCAAAACAACATGGCCACCACAGCCTGTCAAAATTGACCCATCCATATTGGATAACACTTTAATTACGTCGCATCTAATACAGTCTGTACGTATTACAGACCCGTACAAGGATAAATGCCATTTTCTTATCTAGAAAGTTTTCATAACCTTAATGATGATCTTATTAAATAAATTAATCAAAGATAATCACATTGTTAATTACTACTCGATGACTCGACCCTCTTGAGTAGGTATTACGAGTGTTTCGTCTTGTCCTATTGAATTTATAAAAGGGTTATGTAGTTAGATTCATGGCCTACCTAAAATTTAAAATTCAACGTTTTTTGGAAAAACAATTGGTTGAATAAAATGGAAAAAGTTTATCGTTTGCATTTTTAGTTCTTTCGTTACGTAAGTTAAGGAAAGCAATTCTTCTAAAAACTGTGAATACAGTTGTTTTTGTTTCTAAAAATAAAGGAATGTTTCCCTTCAATAGTTTTCTATCTTCATTAAACCCCCTTGCAAATAAAAAAGGCACTTTCCATTTTTTCAAGTAGTTTAAACACACTGTAACCAAATGAAATTGTATGCTTCAGCATTAAACTACCTAAAACTATTTATATAAAAACATTATTCATCTTTGTAAACAATACGTTCTTTATTTTGTAGCAAGAAATCTTATTTAGTTATAATAGTATATTGAAAGTACTTGAAAAAATTAAAGGTGCCCGTTTTCTTTTCAAGAGGATTTATTTAGGATACTTTCCATCCAGCTTGAAGGTTACAGACTCAATCACCGGGCAGGCCTAGGTAATGGCTAGGGCTTCCAAATACCGGACTTTTCATAATACCGGTATTGATGCCGGTATTCGTTATTCAATACCGGGATCCCGGGATCCAGGACCGGTATTAAGAAAAAGTAACAAAAATTGAGATTTTATTAAAAATAAAACTGCAGCAGATTAATTTCGATAAATCCTTTTATTTAAAAAAATGTTTCATTCAATAGTACTTCATAATCAAGTTAGCTTTTATATTTTTTAGTTTTATAAAACTATAATTTAGTTTATTTATAATAACAATCTTAGATAAAATATGAATTATTTGTTTTAAAATTTAAAGATCCCACTCTGGGATTACAGGCGTGAGGATATGTATGTATGTATGTATGTTTTAAAATTTTCAGGTTACAAATATAATGTATATAATCGTAAAACTAAATCATCCTTGTAATTGAACCACAATTGAAACAAGTAAAAATTAAAGTATTTCCTATTAATATTGTCATGGTCGGTGATTTTTCTGTAGATATGAAAGTAAAATAATCAGTCTTTCTTCACGTTATTTTTGACATTGTCACTTTCTTTCAAAATTATATTTGTAATTGTTGTTGGTGATTTCGGTAAATTTGTGTAGGTACCCCGATTTATTAAAAAGTCTTCGTAAATTTGTACTAGTGCAAAATTTGCTCAATGGGATTCGGCAAAAGAAAGTACATAATCTGAAAGTTTGACTTTCTTCGCAGATGGTTAAACTGTCTTAGATGAAGTAGGTGCATATGATGCAGACGACGTCGAACTCGCGGAAGTCATAGAAGAAGTCGGAATCGGAATATCTCCTATTTCATTGCTTGATTCCTTAATTTCCTTATGCATTGTCCGCATATGAGTGTGTAAACCACTGGTTGACCCACCGCGAGTTTTTATAATTTTGTTACATAACTTGCACTTTGAAAAATGAATGAATGAAAAATGAAAATGAAAAATATATTTTTTTGGCACATAAAAAAAAACAATTTTTTTTTCTTTACGGCCAAAATGGTCTTTGCAGTTTTTCTATCACCAGCTGCCATGAAATTATTCCACACGTTCGAGGCAGTTTGATTTTTTGTAAAACAGTTTTTTTTCGGTATTGCTAAACAATGACCAGATAACGGCTGAGTATCGATATCTCTTACATTACATGTAACTTACAAAAGTTACGAAGCAGTTGAAACACACGAAAGTTAATAAACCATTATAAATAAACGAATGGTTTATTTCTCAATTTTTATATTTAATACCGCGGGATCCCGTTATTGCTTAATGAATACCGGTATTGAAAAAGACATGAAATATCGCGGGATCCCGGGATACCGGTATCCCGGGATCCCGGGATTGGAAGCCCTAGTAATGGCCCAGAGATTTGATCTGTCTTTTTGAGAATATTTATGTTTAAGTTACCAACATTGCCCTGTTAAAACTTCAACGTGCACCAATTATTATTTTTTGATTTTTTGAAAACCACTTTTGCAATTACCTGGCTTAATCTTTTGCCCGACGATGGCTAACTCTAAATAAAGGATGGCCCGAGGACAGGTTTTGGGGATAGTAACGCCCCCTCACTGTTTATAAAACATGTATGAAAAATGCCCAGTTCTTACTTTAAAATCATCCTCGGTTAGTTTGGTAATCTTATTCCTGCAGAGGTCGAGGGTCTTGACGTGCGGCAGGTGGCGCAGCACGTGGCGCGGCATCTCCGACAGCGTGTTGTCTGCCACGCTGAAGTAGTCCAGCAGGTCCAACTTGGTGAACACATTCTCTTGCAGCTCACTGCAAACCATTAAAATACTAGTAAGTATTAATCATGGTCAGCGCGCCTTCGATCGTCGTTCATTACGGTTTGGGTCGCAAACTACGGGTTGTGTCGTTACGTTACGTTGATTAAGTTCACCGAGTAGATAGATATAGCACATTATCCTTACTAATTTCAATTCGAAAGGGAGTTTGTTAAAAGATAAAAGATGTTTATTCAGTAAGTAGGCCGCACGAACACTTTTACACGTCAACAATCTACCAGCGCTTCGCAAGAGACCGCTGCTGAGAAGAAACGCCGCAAGAAACTCAACAGTCAGGCGTTAGTCGTCGTTTCTTCTGTCTTCACGGTTTAACGCCTCAGCCTAACGATATGAAAGGTACAGAGATAGTTTGTGGCTTGAAAATGGACTTGGGGTATGGGAGGTAGGGGATCCTTAGGCAGTCGGGAGGTAACTTATAAAGTAGTGCCCGAACCTCCGGACTGCCTAATGATCCCCTACCTCCCCTACCCTTTCATCCCGAAAAATCTAACAGTTCCCAAACAAAATGGCCATTTTTGCGCAGACGGAGTTATGGGCAAAGCAAGTAGGTATCTTATAAATATGACAAAGTTTATTCTAAGATAACATAATCTCTCTCAGGAAAGACCCGAAATTCATCACCAAGCATCGCTTAAGCTTTATTGTTCTTGCAAATTTATTCTAAGAGTTTTAAAGACAATTGTTTAGTAATAAATGTTTAGAAACTTTAAAACATAGTCTAAGAGCTCACGACAATAAACCTAGTTCGATAAGGCTACCAGGAGGGCTAGCACATGTTGTCCGAGACTTCTTTGTCACTCGGATCACCTTTCTAAGTAAGATAATACGATACGATAATGCAGTGCTGCAAGCCCCCCTGATTGGCCTCATATCAGGGTAGCAGCATGATAAGCGACGACGCCTCGTACCATATATGTAATTTTGTCCGTATTTCCCCTACGGCTGGGAGATGTGGGAAATCTGCAGCCTGAGCTGGTTTTCCGCTTTTCTGTTGATATTATTAATGGCAGTCGGATTCTTTATTATTTTTAATAATTTAATTTATTTGTCTATCAGTTCCGCGCCGGTAATTAACAAAGTAGACAATGATTTAAAAATACTAAACTGAACAATACGGTCAATAAGTCGTACACTTACGAGTACGTTTTTCTATGTGAAAAAATTAATGTTTGGAAAAACCTTCACAAGTATACTCTATCAATCCAAAAACTATTTTTTAGAATGGGTTCACAATTGACGGAGATATCGGTATAATATACATAAAAAAACAAAGAGTGGAACTTCGAATCTCCTCTTTTTCTAAGTCGGTTAAAAAGGAGGCAGACGAGCAAGCGAGCCACCTCATGCTAAGTGATCACGCGACCCATAACGTGACTCTAACAAAAATTAACACCTTAAATCTTAATATTTAATAAACGGATCCCTTAATCAAAAAATGGTTTTAAGTTAGACCTTTCCAGCAACACCCCACACAATGGGGTAGTCGGGAAAAAAAACATCCCCACGTTACGCGTAGGGGAAAACCCTAAAAAAAAGTTCAAAACTTTATAATATTACCACTTTGTCGGCTTGATTAATATGTACAGTCAACCGCATATATAAGTGATCATTTCTGTACCTTGTCGCTGTCAATCGTTTCCCAATTTTGTATAACATTTCAAACACGACGTTAAAGTGACAAGGTACATAAATGATCACATTTATGCTGTTGACTGTACATATAATAACACCTTTCTAGGCCTAAGAGCCTCTGAGCTAAGCTGCGGACGGACTTATGGATATGGCGAAACTAAAAGGGTTCCTAGTTTGACTAAGGAACCCTAATAAAAAGACCTTCGGATTTGTGCTTCCCTCACTCGCTGTCGTACACTCTCATGCCAGTCGACTTCACCCGATCCCGACAGAGGTTTTGAAGCCTCATGCACTGTAGCTTTTTTCAATTTATACAGGGTGTCCCATAAATAGCACGTCACAGTGACACCGGAGATTCCCCAGCCTCAGACGAACCGAACCAACCTAACATGACCTCAGTAAAAGTTGCACCGTTTTCGAGTTATACCAATTTAAAGATTTTTCCAATTTCTCACCTCTTTAAACATTGCAAGTGCCCGCATTTACTGGGATAGCTTTACAATTTAGTTTTTTTTATTTGTACGCTTTCATGAATAGTTGCTTAAGATGATAGAAGCATTATTATGTCAATAACTAATGTAAAAGTTGGAAAAATACTGTAATGAACTTGACTTAAATTATCATCAACATTAATTTCAACTTTGAACACCTGCCATGACTTTTTTTTACTAGAAACGAAATGAGCAAATAACTTTAAAAACATGCGTATGTTATGCCAATTCTAACACATGATATCATAATGCAAAAAAGTAGGAATTCGAATCACATTTGATTGACCAAGGTTCAAAGATAAAGGTTTAACTTTCATTAGTTTGAACAATAAATGTTCGAATTGTTTCCCTGCGACTCTAAGGCACAAATGGCATCTTCGGATAAAATTTCGGTTTAATTTTCGTAAACTGGTTTCGGATATGTCTCGGGCTGCATCGAAGACACGTCGCCGTAGTTCCTCTTCGTTACTTATTGGTTTTGAATAAATTTTATCTTTCAAACATCCCCAATAAAAAAAATCCAGTGGGTTTAGATCCGGGGAACGTGGTGGCCATAAAATTGATCCCATTCGCCCAATCCATCTGTCAGGATACTTGTTGTTTAGGTGCTCACGGACTGAGCGAGCGTAGTGTGCCGAGCAGCCCTCTTTTTTTTTTTTTTTTTTTTTATGGCATGGAGAAGACAAACGTGCACACAGGCCACCTGATGGTAAGTGGAAACTGTAACCCATAGACATTCGCATTCACAAGACTGCAATGCAATCCTAAGACTGCAAATGCGTTGCCAACCCTGAGGACTAAGATGGAATGCCTCTATGCTAGTCATTTCACCGGCTGTCTTATCCCCAAACCGGAACACAACAATGCGAACACTGCTGTTTGGCGGTAGGTTAATGGATAAGATGGTGGTAGCGATCCGGACGGACCCTGCACAAGGTCCTACCACCCGCAACCTACTAGCGTACTTGCTGGAACCACATCCTTTGCCTCAATGCCAACGGCGTGTCCTCTAATAAAATAGGCAGATCGTTTTCCAAAAACTGCAGATATCATTTTTCGACAGAATTTAATACGCTGCGTGTAATCTGTCGGAAGAAGCGTTTGAACACGATGAATGTGGTAAGGGTGGTATTTGTGCCGCTTCAAAATTCGTTGTGCCGACGATTTAGTAACGCCAGTACGGCGTTCGATTATTCGCACTGAAGTTCCTGGCTCTGCTTGTACTTGACTTAAAACAACGTCATCATCAATGGTTTGGGGTCTTCCTTCTGAGCCACGTCTTGGTGGTCTGTCGTCACGATAACCATTCACGACTCTTAAAATCACCTCATAAGCCGTCGGCCTACGATTTGGATATCGTTCCGAGTACAGTCTTGCAGCCAACCTTGCGTTGTAATAAACATTACCTCGAGTGGAAACTCTCCTAGTTTCACCATAAATTAAATGCATATCAGCGCACTCACTATTGGAGTAGGTACTGAGAAGTATTACGATTTGCCATCGTAATAAAGTTTTACAAAGTGAAGTCATGTGTCCGTTAAGAGTGCCGAGTAGTCGTTTCAGTTCCACAAAATTAATCAAAGTCCAGAGGAATGCCAAGTCGATTTAGTTCAGGAACACCACAGGAAAACAGGGCCGCAGTGAACATGGTGATAAGTAACGACATAAGTCAAATCAATAAAAATAAAAAGTAACTAAAAAGTCTGCTATTAAAACGAGGTTTAATATTAAAGGGTATAAGTAGCACGAAACGCAAGGTAACGGGAAAAAGTTTGGGTCACAAGGCACCCACTGCAATAAATTAATAACTAAAGCTTGTCCCAGAAAAAAATTTCGTTTACACAAGCAGAGATTGTCTTAAAAGTTTCAATTAACAAGGTTTTAATAATAATGTCGTTTGTAAGACACTGGCCTTTGCTAATATTTCTTAAAAAATAAAAACGAAATTCAAAACATTTGTAAAGATGTCGTCTGCACAAGAAAAGCTGCATGAAAATATATTGTACAAATACGTCGAGTACGGCGGCAATTCTGCGAAAAAAGTAGCGTTGGAGCTGAATACATCTATAAGAACCGTTCAAAGGGTGCTAAAGCGGTTCAGGGACACTGGTGGAATACTGCGACGGCCTGGAAGCGGTCGTAAGACTGGGTTTGTCGATGGAGAAATCGAGAAGAAAGTCATAGCTGCTTTGCAAAAGAAGCCAACCCTTTCCGTAAGAGATTTGGCTAAAAAGTTTAAAACATCGAAATCTACAGTGCAACGAGTGAAGAAAAATAATCACATAAAGTCTTTTAAACAAACTAAAGTGCCGAATAGAAATGCCAAGCAGCAAACAGAAGCAAAAACCAGATCACGAAAACTATATTCAAAATTAACCACAAAAAATTACTGTATAGTTATGGACGACGAAACCTATTGCAAATTGGACTTTAAATCATTACCAGGGCAACATTTCTATTCTGGAACCGACAGAAAAACTGTCGATGATGAGTACAAGGTTATCAAAACTGATAAATTTGCCAAGAAAGCTCTCGTGTGGCAGGCCATTTGTTCGTGTGGCAAACGCAGTACCCCATATTTCGCTAAGGGTACTGTTAATGGCGACATTTACCTGAACGAGTGTCTGAAAAAACGACTCTTACCGTTTATAAGACGACATAAAAAGCCTGTTCTGTTCTGGCCTGATTTGGCCACGTGCCACTACACAAAGAAAGCTATAGAGTGGTATGAGACCAACAACATCGAATTTGTGGAAAAAGACCATAATCCTCCCAATTGCCCTGAGTTGCGGCCCATTGAGAAATACTGGGCTAACATGAAGCAAAAGCTCTTAAAACATAAGACTAATGCAGCGAAAGTGGAACGAAGCTTCGAAACTAATCACAGATTCAGATGTACAAGTCTTGATGGCAGGGGTGAAACGTAAACTGCGAAGATTCTGGATGAATAAAACTTGGTAAAATAATAAATTTATAATTTTGGATACTGAATGTCTTTTTAATAATACTACGTCTAAAACAACAGAAAACCTTTTCGCTTACCATACTTTTAGGCAAATCAATAAATGACATTTTTTTCTGGGACAAGCTTTACCATACAATTCTTTACATAATAAACTTGCAAAGCGGCTAATAGCCTTTCATTTGTTAGTTTGGTTTCGGGATCCTTATTAGGAAAAGTGAGTCGAATTCCTACTTTTTTGCATTATGATATCATGTGTCATACCATTTTAGAATTGGCATAACATACGCATGTTTTTAAAGTTATTTGCTCATTTCGTTTCTAGTAAAAAAAAGTCATGGCAGGTGTTCAAAGTTGAAATTAATATGTTGATGATAATTTAAGTCAAGTTCATTACACTATTTTTCCAACTTTTACATTAGTTATTGACATAATAATGCTTCTATCATCTTAAGCAACTATTCATGAAAGCGTACAAATAAAAAAAACTAAATTGTAAAGCTATCCCAGTAAATGCGGGCACTTGCAATGTTAAAAGAGGTGAGAAATTGGAAAAATCTTTAAATAATATAACTCGAAAACGGTGCAACTTTTACTGAGGTCATGTTAGGTTGGTTCGGTTCGTCTGAGGCTGGGGAATCTCCGGTGTCACTGTGACGTGCTATTTATGGGACACCCTGTAAATGAACTAAAATTTCTTTTTCTTATTAGCAAGCGCTGCTTAAAGCCCTTACTTCCGTACTCAGAGACGTCAATTAAATTTAATGCTTGATTAAAGTTGCTGCTGTCACATTCTTTGCTATAGCAATAGAAGAAGACAACACGTCACTAAACAAGCATTTATTTATGATAGCAAATTAGTAGTCTAACAAACCTGTATGCGATTATCATTTAGTTTGCCAGGTACCTACTCCAGGCAGTTCACTAAGGCTTAAGGAGTATAAATAAATTAGGATATTCCTTATGATTAAATTCATTTAAAAAATTAAAACGTCGTCGCTCCGGTAACAAAGTGGTTGGTTTTTGGCCGTCAACTTGGAACCAAAACCGCGGGATGTCTGGGTAATCCCCATACATTTTTAGGTAAGTTGTTACAAATAATAATAACGAAACGCTTAATCCATCAACTGCAGATAAAGCTGCCAGCTGCATATCAGTAAACGTCACTGCCTCCACTGTCGGGGGTAAAAATAATTCTTGTGACAAATATAGCTTTTTTTATCCTTATCTCTGTGACCCGGTGTCCCGAGACTATTGTGGAAATAAATTAAAATAGATAATTTGTCCTCGTTTTTTTATGGTCATTTTTTAAAGGGACCGGGTGTCGGTCGTAGGTGTCGTGTCGTCGAACACAAAGTGTGCATGTACAGGCTCGAGATTAGTCAACACTAATGTGAAGAGGTCAACGTTCCGGGGTTATCAGTGCAGAGGCGGCGCCAAACGGTCGCATGGGCGAAGCGCCGCCGCGCCGCCCGCTGTCCTGCAGCCACGGCCGGTGCACCTCTGTTCCTCTGCACCCCTAATACTCTCTTAGGGTCTCCCCAGACCTATCGACGCGGAATCGGCTTGAGCCGGCAAAAATAAGTTTTATGTCCACGCAATAAGATCGAAATCGAAGTCGTTCCGTTCGCAACGCCGAGCCGGGCCGAGCCGAGCCGAGCGATACCATTTTCACTCTTACTGCACGGACATAATTTTTTTTCTTAACGGCCCAAGCCGATTCCGCTTCGATAGGTCTGGGGAGACCCTTATACTTGCAGATAAATACGACAATTACTTACCACCTCCATCATTCATGATTATGATAACGGCCCCGAAGATGGTAATACTCGTACATATAGCTAGCAGAGAAACTCGCTCGCAGGCAGGGTCCTCACCCTCACTATCCATGTTGAGGGTTACTAATCCATCATTTTTTGTTTTTAAGTTAAATCCTACTAATATTATAAATGCGAAAGTTTGTGTGTGTGTGTGTGTATGTGTGTGTGTGTGTGTGTGTTTGTTACTCCTTCACGCTGCAACGGCTGGACGGATTGGATAAAATTTTAAATGGAAATAGCTTATACACTGGATTAACACAGGCTACTTTTTATCCCGGAAAATTTAAAAGTTCCCGAGGGAATAATGATAATCGAAATCCACGCGGACGAAGTCGCGGTCGTCTATATTATTTAAATGTAATACCACTACTACTAAATGACATACTTAAGTAAGTAATTATAAGTAGAGTTGCCACGAATAGTGGTTATAGCAAATAGTCGAATACCGATTAATCGCCATTCACTTTGGCGAATAGTCGAATAACTCGACATTACTATTCGACATAAAAAAAAACATTAAACACATTAAAAATATTTCTAATTTCTTCTAAGGTTGTGAGCAAAAGAAAACAATAAAGTTAAAGAAATCTGTTTCATGTTATACATACCTACATTATAAATATGTAGTAAATATAATTTTCAATTTTTAAATGCTGGCAAGTGGCAACCCTTTTCTTGTAAGTACATAGTTTACGGGGAATACCCCGTTTTGTATAACCCAAAAGCCTAACTAATTTAATTTCATGAATATGATAGGCACAGGCACATATTACAGATAATAATTGATATTGTGTATTGTTTTATTAGGGAAAATAATTAAAAAAATGATTATTTTTAACTCATTCGTTTTTTTGTTCGATAAAAGTTTATTTTAGACGACTATTCGCCGAATGCCGAATAATACTAGCTATTATTCGGTATTCGACGATCATATCAAAAAAATGACGAGTAATGCCGAATACCGAATAATAGCGAGTACTCGCGGCAACTCTACTCTAGACTAAGGTGGCATCCTATCTCAAAAAGTTGGCGCAGTTAATCAAGATATCAAACTTTTGCAACAATAACAACAATTATGATATAATCAAGTTACAGCTGCTTTTCTTCCAAGCGACCTAATTTCGTTTAAATCCGTTCTTATTCCAAAATACTCAATTGGACCTGCCAATACAGGTAAAACATCGCGATTAGCTAAGACAACGTTTATAGTTAAGTACTCGTCGTATTAGCAAACTGTAGTAGACGTTAGATTCATACGAAAACTGTCATTTTAACTCGAGTTAGGCGGACTTGCGCGGACCAGAGTTAGCCCTTAACCCAGAGTTAAGCGTCTACTTTTGTACGTGGTTTGCCGCCTAACCTCGGGTTAAGATGCTAACTCTGGTCCATGCAAGTGGGCGTTAGTGTCTTAACCCTGGGTTAAACTTTTCGTGCAAGTGGCCCTTAAAAGTAAAAACTAATAAGTATTGGCCCTATAAGTTTAATTATAAGTAGGTATTAATATTTTGATTTAAGCGTCGTCACGTCCGCTAAGTAGCTGGGGTATTTTATATTATTTAGTTTACTTAGGCGGACTTGCGCGGACCAGAGTTAGCACTTAACCCAGAGTTAAGCGTCTACTTTTGTACGTGGTTTGCCGCCTAACCCCGGGTTAAGACGCTAACTCTGGTCCACACAAGTGGGCGTTAGCGGTCCCCCGAGACGTGACGTGAAATCAAAATATTAATACCTTTTTATAATTAAACTCATAGGGCCAATACTTATTACGTTTTACTTTTTAGAGGTTTTTCTTTACAGACTGTTCTGAGTCGGGGGTATTTTAAATATTAAATTTTATTTTTTATTTCACGCTTTTGCAAATAAACAATATGACTATAGCTAAGGTCGGATTTATATTCCCGCAGAATAAATGTAAACAAAGGTATTGCCGTTAACGAAAAATATTTGCAGCATTCAAAATGTTTATACTTTCCACATTTACAAGAAATCGACTTTCTATAAAAAATTGTCGATAGTAACTTTATTTTGATATAAATTCTTTTCTGTAATAATTTAAAACAAGAAAACTGTTTTTGTTTGCATAATTTATTTATTGCACAGGGTAGTGATTCTCTCAACAACGAACGAGTGAATGTCCAAGCGGCGAGTTTAAGTAGTCCCGTCAGTGCGAACAAAACATAAATTTAGCGCGTGCATTTTAAATTTAGCAGCATGGTTTCTGCCGATGGATCAAACGTATAAGGCTGCTTAAATGAAAATGCACGCGCTAAAATATGTTTTGTTCGCACTGACGGGACTACTTAAACTCGCCGCTGCGATTTCGCTCGTCCGTCCGACCGTCCGTTGTTTTTGAGAGAATAACACCACTGGGTATCATTGACTCGATACACCCGTGTTAACAAGTTGAGGGCCGCTTGACTGATGTGAGACGTTACTTCACTCGTTTAGCTTCACCATTCGTGAGTGTATGTTTGTGGCATCGTAGCTCCCAAACGGATGAACCGATTTGGATGCGGCTTTTTTTATTTGAAAGCAGGTTTTCTAGCAGTGGTTCTTAATAGAATTTCATGAAAATTAGTTAAGTAGGCCGTTTAAGAGATACTCGTATCAGCGCTTAAAGTATGTGGCACCGTTAAATCGGGGGTTTTTAACTCCCTAAAAACTCAATATCTCAAAAACGGCTAAAACCGATTTTGATAAAACATGTCTAAGAACCACCGCCATTAAAAAACCGAATCCAAATCGGCTCATCCGTTTAAGAGCTACGGTGCCACAGACAGACACACACCCCTTCTTCTTTTTTGCATCGGGGGTTTCAAAGTACGACGGTGGAAGTATTTTCCCTGAAGCGGGATCTAATAGGAAGTGGCTAAAGTTAAAGTCAGAGTGAGTGTAGTGTCACCTGGGGACCGATTTTTGACTTTCGAGCGTTCGAAAGTTACAATCGAAAGTGACAAAAAACAATGAAATGGTATTTTTGACTTACGAACGATAGAAAATATGAACACGAGCAGTCCGTGTCATTCGTTTTGAATTCTATCAATAGAAAGTATCATTTGACATCTGCCAAACTTGTTCAAACTAAAACATAAAACAAACCTAGAAACCAAGCAACGCCATAGACAATAGACATCCACAGACGAGAATGCGTTCCATTTTTCCTAAATTTATAACCAGTCAATCAACGAAAATAATTAAGTAATTAAGAATTAGTGAAAATAAGCGTAAAAAATCTCATTCGCAATTAAATAATAAATTCCTTATTATAATTTCTACTTTTGTTAGCTCTTCACACATTTATTCGCATTTGAAATATGAATTACCAAAAACCGGTAAAGCATCGACTTTCTGCGTATAATGAAACACGTTCCAACGAAACTACTATTTAGTCAATCCCTCAATTTCGAGTAAGAATCTCAAAAATATGGACTTACGGACCATTCGAAAATAAAGCGTGAATGATTGTCACAATCGAATATTTTCTACCGCTCGGTTTTGAAATCTAACGCTCGAAAGTCAAAAATTCGGGTCCCTGTCATGTGACATTTTCGGGATGGTGAAATAGGGGGCAGGTAGGACCAGCCTCGTATTTCATCATGTTTACAATGACATGTGACAGGTGACAATTCGGTATACATTGCAAAGTTACCACGCTCATACATCACTGGGTTTCTTATAAGCTGCGCAGTGTACACTGAAATGTCACCTGGGGACCGATTTTTGACTTTCGAGCGTTCTATTTCAAAACCGAGTGGTAGAAAATATTCGAATGCGGCAATCTTTCACGCTTTATTTTCGAATGGTCCGTAATTCCCTATTTTTGAGATTCTCATTCGAATCTGAGGGATTGACTAAATAGTATTGTTATGTTGGAACGTGTTTCATTATACGCAGAAAGTCGATGTTTTACCGGTTTTTTGTAATTCATATTTCAAATGCGAATAAATGTGTGAAGCTAACAAAAGTTAAAATTATAATAAGGAATTTATTATTAAATTGCGAATGAGATTTTTTTACGCTTATTTTCACTAATTCTTAATTAGTTATTTTTGCTTATCGACTGGTTATAAATTTAGGAAAAATGGAACGCTTTCTCGTCTGTGGATGTCTATGGCGTTGCTAGGTTTCCAGGTTTGTTTTATGCTATAGTTTTAACAAGTTTGGCAGATGTCAAATGATACTTTCTATCAAAGACTATTATTGTACACTGGATATAGACTGGCAACTCGGCGTTGTTTTCTGTCCGAGTAAAAAAAAAAAAAAAGTTGCTTGTTCTGCCATCTAGTTCATGTTCTTTAAACTAATTCTATGCGTATGTGTGTGTAAGCATGTGCTTATACATAACCACATACGTAAGCTATTCTCCACCCCTTTATTCATACAAAATCACAACAGGTACTTAAAGACCAATGATAGTTAAGACACTTGGCACATATTAACTATTATGGCTTTAAACACCGTTATTCATAATGTTGTATGAAAAAGGGGTTAAGTTTGATTTAGAGTAAGTACTGCAATAAAGAACATATTAGGCGTGATGGCAATGTTTTACATTGAGAGCTGATAAACTCGCAAAAACGACGGGCTTTTAATTAGTAAGTAGGGCTACGCCGCGCCGCCGCGCCTGATCAGTTCTTATTTGCATATAAATCAGTGAGAAGTCCATAATTTTAGCCGGAAAAAGTCCACTCAATACAGGATCCCTCAAGATCAATTTATTTTCCAAAAAATGTTTTTTATAACTAATACTCTGTGAGGATCATATATTTAATGGGTCTTCCTAATACTGCGGCCAAATCAACTGGTATCTCTTTTTTAACATAAATAAAGAAAGATAACTAGTAATAACTAACTACTATTAACACGAATATTTTCAAATCTCACAGATGTGGCCGCAGTGTACCCATCTATTTTCAGAGCTCGAGGAATCCAACTAATTACATTGTCATGTAAACATATGAATATGTAAATAAATCATTTATTGCATTTAAGCTTATTATGTTTAGATACACTTGTTTAAAATTATGACGAGTTTTCTAAACAAATTAGCGTACCTAATTAGGATGATGACATTGTTGAACTTAATTATTCAACTTTTTATTGCTTTCATAAGCTGTTATGCATAATATACAGGTGTTAGGTAACTTATAACTACTTATAAGGTATGAGATCTTTATAGGGCACAGCAACTTACAAACTAGTGAGGGGCTTTTAACTTTCCTATACACACAGGAACTTTACTATAGGTACACTTACCCTAGTACTTAATATCGATTGAAAACTGGAAATTATCATAAAACAAAGACGACCTATAGGAGCGACCTATGAATACCTACGTAAGACTTCGAAGTTCCGAAAATTGAGTTTTTTAGACTGAGCCTTTTTTATTGAGCAGTTTTCACGATCTTGTGTACGTAAGAACTTGATTTTGCCATAAATTTAGTGTAGTTTTAATCAATTTTGACGTCATAATTGAGTATCAATTTGTATGCGGTGGGGTGTTTTCAACGCGTAGTAAGAATGTTGGACTTTACTTTTTTTTTCTGATTTCTGCAGTGGTCTGATTGCCGTTGGTCCCATGTGATAGAAAAAACGTCTAGCCTATTAGATGATAACTTTTACACCCCATCACTTGCTTATACTTGCTAAACAGAAGATGAAAAAGAAAACTGTGGTCATGACAAATTATCAGATTCTTTGAAATTAAGTATACCTACAGTTCAGGGAGACTATTTATGAATGTCACTTGTGATTTTGATACAAAATAATGTATTATGTGTTAGCGAAAATGCACATAAATCGAAGCGAAGCGAGGGCGGGTCGCTAGTACACCATAAATCCTGTTTTATGAAGATAAAAAAAAGGTAAAGGTTAAAAGCTCGCGTAAAGATGTTACATGGATAGCGGAGGGATTGAGAAACGCCTTAAAAACTAAACGACGTCTAAGATATAAATATATTACCAAAACAGAACACCTGTCAGTAGACTTAATTATATCGGGTATAGTAAAGTACTCATATTCATATTCAATTTATTACAACTCAATGATCATTGTACTTGGAAATTGCATGTTGATAAAGTTCGTTCTAAGATTAATAGATTTGGATATGTGTTATTTATGGTGGTTATCAAGAATTACCTATAAAAATACTGCTTTAAAAAGCGTATCACGGTTTTGTGGCACTATATGGAACTGGGGAAACTCTGTACACATTATTCGCACTTTTGTGGCCTTTTGTACTAATGCATTAGAGCAATTACCAATATCGGTTTCCGAACATCTTGTAGGAGCTTTTTGTAGAATTAAGACTGCAGACGGTACACTCAACTCTAGTTTAGTGATATCAGTATAATTAACACTTTCATATTAAATATTTGCATGACTTATCTAAGTCTAGATGTATGGTTCTAATTTTTAGTGTTAAGATCATCATGATATGTAAGTATAGTAACTATGTCTAACGCAAAGAACTTTGATTGTACTACGTACGAGTCTTTTGCTCCGTTAGTCCAAACATGGTTTTAAAAAGTAAAAAACGATTTCATATATTGTCGCGGCCGCTGCCATTGTTAATAATAACGTTTTTCACGACCAATTTCGCGGGCCTGCCCTGCCTGTGTGGTTATGTCATAATAACCCCTGTGACCGTTTAAGCACGGTCTGTGGGATCGCAGCTTAAGACGATAATTTCTGAGGATATCGCAGAAGTTAGAACACTCGTTTAAATCGGTATTCCCCCTGAAATTATTAAATATTTAATATTCTGTAATAAAATAAGGTATCTCAACTATGTTAAATCTTATTTAATTTAAATTGTATACGTCATTGTAGAACACGTGTATCGCTGTTCGCTATCGTCTATATCGCTAGAGGTGAAGCACGCAGTGCGAGTTAGAGCCCAATGGCAACGCTCTGTGGTTGCCCCAGCTAGGGGATTAGGAATTAAAGTAAAAGTCTCCTGTTTTCGAGACCAAACTATTGAGTTCCAATACGGTGGGTCTACGTTAAGAATAGCGGAGATTCTGTCGCCACCTTCCAACTCCATCATCAGATCACCTCTTAGCTACGATAATATTGCGTTCTCATAGAGTTTACATACCTATGTGGTCCAAATTTCAGCCCATTCCGTTAACGGGAAATGGGTCAAATTTAATTTGCAAGATTTGACCCGTACATACCTACATACATTGCAAGTTAAATAAATGCTTGTAAAAAACGGAAATGAAAAGTAAATGGGTATTATTTTGTAGGGATTTTATCAGTTCAGTGAAGCCTGAAAGGCTGAGAGACAGACACATTTTCCAATTTAATCAATAGAACATATGGAATCTGTGCGTCACCCATTCATGTGAAATACCTTCTACGGTCCAATTATTGCAGCCAGGTACGAAGCACACCATAACACATCATGCAACGTGAAAAATTCTATGAAAAATTCGGAAAAGAATTTCTCGCTGAAATAGAAACAAAAATTTGAACAATGTCAAAAAATGTCAAGACAGTTACTTATTGTGTTGCCATATTGATTCAATACAAATTGTCATAAATTATATATTTTTGCATTTTTATAAAGCATAATACTTATATATTTCAAAATAACAAAAGTAAATAAATATCCTTTTTTGTATTAATGTTACATTTTTGTTTGGTTCCTAAAGTGCATTTTTTTAATCCATCAGCAACACTGACATAAAAGCGATACGAAAAAAAACTCGTCATGTCTCGCAGATGGCGCTCAATCATAAGGCGGTCGTTGAAGCGCTTACACCGTTGACCAAGAGTCTATTATTGTTTAATCCACGCGCCATATTAATTATGTCAGAGAAGAATGAAAAGCGAACCATATTAAATGTACTAAGTTGCCATAGCATGCTTTCTATTAATAGAATTCAAAACGAATGACACGGACCGCTCGTGTTCATATTTTCTATCGCTCGTAAGTCAAAAATACCAGTTCATTGTTTTTTGTCACTTTCGATTGAAACTTTAGAGCGCTCGAAAATCAAAAATCGGTCCCCTGTTACCTGTCAATCCTGTCATTGTCATGATGGTGAAATAGGGGGCAGGAGGAAAGACTATCATTACAACATCTCAACGTCCAAATACCCTCACAACTCACAAACTATTTTGTTTTCTGTAAAAAATAATTTGCGAACGGGCCAAAGGCAGGGGCAGAAGCACTTTTGCACGGATTCCCACTCGTTTAGGTACTACAGGACGACGCCGAGGTTTGCTCGTTAAGGCGAACGAGACGCATAATTGACGTTCACGCTTAGGCCAAAGGGTAATTAAATTATAAAAGGGGACCAGCAAATGCAATGAAACGAACCGCGCTAGGCCGGCGGGCGCTAAGCGTGATTGCATACCGTTTTGACCAGCTTACAAACATTTTACATATCTATTTGTCATATTTAAGTAAAACGAGTGGGGTTCAAGTAGCTACAGGAATACGTACTTATCGATATGACGGACATAGAGCGATTCTTTTTAAAAATTATAGTTAGGCCCGTGGGATTTTCCCGGCGGATTTTCAGTCGCCAGGATTTTGTCTCTTAGACCTCCCGAACTGAAGAATTGCTTGATGAAGGTAATAGGATATAAGTCAGTCCAACTGACGTCGGCTTTTGGTTAAAAATATTGTCAGCCGCTGACTTCAGTTGGACTGTATTACCTGCTATTTTAAACAAGTTATTTATTGCGGTTTTGAAGGCGGTTTTTTGTTTACAATAAATAAGCTGTTATGTAGTCCCACTTATTATATTAGATACTAATAGTTTCGTTTGTTTACTTTATTTATTCATCAATGTACGAGTAATTAATATTACAATATAATTTGCTTTAAGTACATTGCAACATTAATACTAATAATAAAAGAATACAAAAATGACAAGAATAAAATAAAAATAATAATACAGTCAAGTAATTAAACCATTATTTAGTTTTTAAGATAATATTTGTTTATTTTTCAAGATGAGATGAATGCATGGTGTTCGATAGGTAGAGGTACTGTTTAAGTACTCGTATGTAAAATAAGTTTTCATACAAGTGATATTTTGTTGAAATGTACTATAACCCGAAAGTATCACAATTTGTAACTTTAGGATACCTATGGTTATAGTCTGTACCAAACATCATACAAATCCGTTCGGCTGTCGACCTACGTGGCGCGTCGCGCGTCGCATGTCGCGTGGATGTTCAACAGACATGGTTATTTTGTTAAATAATAAATGTTAATGTATATTAAAATTATGCCTTGCATAATTGGGCTCAAAAATATATATAATTTATTAAAGACGGTCCACGGAAAAAAGTGGTACTTGTATTTAACAACGACCACTTTTTTCCGTGGACCGGTTTAATAATAATAAACATTTAAATAATTTTATAATATACATTTAAAAATTAAAAATATATTTAAATAAAAGACGATCATCTGTCTTCTTGCCGGTTAGACATGCGAACAGTGCAAGCTTTCCATTACGACTAAGTATTTGTAATTTGTAAATTCATAATTACATCGAAATGTCCCCTTGTCAACTAGACACACGCAAATAAATCTTGTACACCTTCAACCAAAATACAGGTATATCGCAAGAAAAGTTATCTAAATTATTAAAAGTACTTACCGAAATCAACTGTTCTAAAAGTATTGGCTAATTACAAGGCGAGGTTGTCTGGAGCTAGAAAGAAAGGTTCGGGTAGAAAATGCGATCCGGATGATGATGAATGATGATGTATGCCTAAACTCGCCGCTGCGATTTCGCTCATTCGTCCGCCCGTTCGTTGCTTTTGCGAGAATCACTACCCAGGGCAATCTTGGACATTTGGACAACTGAAGATTTACGAAAGTTTCTTAAAACTACCGTATGTATTAAGAAATATGTTTTATGTGTGTTTTCAAATGTTGTTTTAGTTTGTTTATGTTATTTTGTTATTCATATTTATTTAAAAATATTTTTATCTATTAATCGATGTAAGAGTAAAGAAACTACTACCTATATTTCGCGTGACAAAAAAGGCTCGAGGAACCATGACCTATGATCCAGTACCTAAACCTAAATACGGAAACGTTATGATTCCAACATTGTTTATTGCCTTACACAGGTGACTAGGGAGTTTAAATTTGAAATGACCACCACTCCTGCCGATTATTATTGCGCAGACGACGATTCGTTTGTAGTTAAATAAAATATAAAATAAACTGCATTTGAAAGCGAAAGGTTGTTACGAGGCCAAACAAATTACTGCCAATAGATGTTCGGCTTATTGACTCACAACATAAGCCATGAGGATGTAAATGTTCATCTGCTAAATTACGTATCTGCCAAAAATCATTATATTTGAAAGCAGATTTTTAGCGGTGGTTCTTACCACGATTTCATGCAAATTGGTTAAGCCGTTTAAGAGATATCAGCTCTTAAAGTATGTGGCGCCGTTGAATCGAGGGCTTTCAACCCCCTAAAACCTCTATATCTCAAAAATAGCAGAACCGATTTTGATAAAACATAACCACCGCCAAAACCGCAAAAACCTGCTTTCAAATAAAAAAAACCAACGCATCCAAACCAGCTCATCCGTTTAAGAGCTACGGTGCCACAAACAGACACACACACACACACACACACACACACATACACACAGACTTACACGTCAAACTTATAACACCCCTCTTTTTTGCGTCGGGGTTAAAAAGATAAAGATTTAAGATTTAAGATGTTTATACAGTAAGTAAAGCTAAAGGAAAAATATCCCATAATTGAACCTGGTGTACCGTGTACGCTAAGTTAAGTTTAGAGTTGCCAATTTAAGAAAGTAACTTTATTTAAGGAAAATAATGTCGTCATGCGGAGTACCAAGTGAATGTTCTTAAAATAACACCCCATAATTGCAGCCGAGTAACCTACAGCATGATCATTATGATCAACGTAGGTAGGTACACATACTTAAATTCGTCGCGTAAAACGTCATCATAAACGTCATTAGTTACTCTTAATGAACTTTGCTCCCACTATCTACAGCAACAATATTGAATTACCTACTGTGGTAGATTTGCGGCGATAAACAGCAGGCAACGACTAGTTGGCACTATTGCAAACACATCACCAAACATTGGCTTTTCTTAAATAATGGTAAGTTTAGAAGACGTCACCTAGTTTTTAATCATGTCAGAAGACGCGCCGCTGTTGCCCTATCTCCGTGTATTATTTTCCTTAAGTAATAAGGAATGTTTATTGTAGGTAAATATAATACCTATACTCTTTCTCACCCGGTCGGAAGTTCTAAATGTTAATCAACGTCTGTGTTGTGATCGGAGGATTAAGAAATAGATGAGAGTTGTCAACCATTATCACAACACGCATTGCGCTTTTCTTCCTTATATATTTAATTTACAAAATGTGGAGGAATGTCCAACAAACAAGTCAACAAAGGTAGGTTTAAGAGGCATTTGGTAATGGGGAGCGGAGGCTGCGAAGGGCAGAGGCTTTAAGTTATTGCTGATACTTAACATCCGATATTTAATTTTGTTTCATTCAAAATGCGCGCCCGAGGTCTGGAGACATTCCGCACCAGTTTCCATCATCGTCATTGTTATTTAACGCCTTAACTCAGTTCTTGGTACTGCGATCTGCCGCAGTAGCATTTTGGGTTAAACCAGTGTAGTCCAAACATGGTCGTGAGAGTTCCGGAAAGCTTGCAGTCTCGGATTTATGACAACCATTCGCATAGCATATAATAATGTATTGAATACATGTAAACTGAAACCTTGCTATCGTAAACTAAAACTGTGCAATGCAGTTTAGCAATGGAGCACTTTTTAATTAGGTATAGAGTATTTAATTTCAATCTGGTGTCATTGATTTATATTAATACTCGTAAGAATCTTATTCGATGCTCTGTACAATATAAGTGTTGCACTCGTACCTGTGTTGTTAAATTATACAAGCAGTAACCAGTAGCTTTTGTTATAAAAGTTTCTGATTAACTTTAAACTCTTGGAGAGCCGCTCACATAAAATCGTTTTATTTAACAGAAATAGTATTAGGAAAATTTAATTAATGAAAAACGACATAAAATAATACAACAACCATAACACAATAACTGAAAAATAAAACTAAAATTAAATAAAACTAACTCTAAATATATAAATTAACTAAAAGATTAAAGCTAAGAATGGCCCCTGCGGCATTGTACCAAAGATGCTGGCAGCATTTCCTCGCTGGATGGTTAAACTTATACGAGTACGTTGAGCGAGGAAACTACCAGCTCTTCGGTCTCCCGTGACGTCAATGAGCCTCTTCGAAACTTCTTTGAAGAGGCTTCGAGCGCTGGGACCCCACGGACCAAGGGTCTCGACGCCGAATGGAATAAACATACATTCTGGGCCGACACCATTATATTTTCCTACCTTCATGCTTTGCATCTTGAGAACAATGATCGATATGAAAAAGTAACACATTTCCACGTCGTTTAATGGCAAGTTTCGACCAGCCATGCGAAATGGAAACTTGTGAAAATGTTGAAGAAGTCCAAAGTCAAAGTCCAAGTTCATATATGTAAAACATAACAAAAAGTGTAAAGTGTTGCAAATCCAGAGAGAGAAAAAAAAGCAAGCTTTAAAAACCCGACTGCATTTTTTACATTGTCGTCGATCGATATAACCATGTTAGTAAGCGATATTTCGCCATTGTTGTTATTTCAATTTAAACAGTTTAGATATGTCACCCGGGATGATGAAAGGATTCTAACGATACCACACACATAATCGGCTCAGGCGTTTAGAAGTTATGGTGGAATAAAGAATCCTCCATACATACATAAACCCTGAAAACATTACACTCCTTTTTTTGGGCAGTCGTGTAACAAAGAGGTTCTCAATTCGACTGTATGTTTTTTTATGTTTGTTACGTTACGCGATTACTCCGTTAATTGTGGGCCGAAATTGTTTTTTTTTATAATTATATGATAGGCTTTCTTGAGGCTGTCCCACTGTCAAATCAGGAACTCCTCAAATACTATAGGCATACACAGCAGGCATACACATAGCGATTTTCGTATTTTCTGTAACAAAGGCAGCATTTGCATATTTTTAACCAAAAGCCAAATAAGTTATTTTTGTGTTTCTGAAAGCGGTTTTATTGTAATTAGTTCAACGCTAAATAACATTTAATGTATATATACTAAAGAAGCTCATTTGGCATAGTTTTCTAATTAACATACATTGAAAAACAGGTGTTTAAAAAATTGGTAACCTTTATTAATGGTCAATTATTATATTTTCTAGTTTGGACCGTTTATTGCAATGTTTACCTATAATAATCAAATTGCATCACATAACATAATCAGAATAGTCTAATTTAATTTAAATGAAATGTTTGAGTATTTTGGGATGGGTTCCGCATCAAAATCCGTTGCGTAGTTTGAAAGATCTAAGCGCACTCAGAGGCCCTTGCCAAGATGCAGACCGCTAACTGGCGATTCCGTTTGTTTTATACTCTGTAAAGATTCAATTCATTTGCTACATTATTGAGAATTGAATATATAGTTTTTGAAGTACATAGCTTTGTTAAGGTAGTGTTCTTTGCCAGGGTATCATTATAATATATTTCATTTATTATTGTGCCTGTAATAGATGTCATTTGACAAATTTAGTGATGTGGCTAATGAAAATCGCATAAGTACATTTTTTCGATTATTGACTCGGTTTGTAAAGGAAATGTAATCGATTCAGTATTCGGTTATAAATTTATTAACTTTTCATCACACTTGCTCGGAAAGGGTTTTATAACACGCAGGCGTTTAGGGCAGTTATAGCCGACTTAGCTCCCGCGGGAGTTATAGATTTTCATAACTCCCTAGGGAGTTATGAGTTTAGTTTTAACCCTTAAATTGGCAGTGTATCTAATAATGCACATACTATAATGTTCACTTTTTTTATTTTTTGGTTACTATTTTTTTTATTCTGATTTCAAATCAATTAGGGTTTGAATTCACGACTTTTTTTATTATTGCCAATTTAAGGGTTAAAATATAGACTCCACTTGTACATCATTTCAGACCAAGGAGGTGTAAAATCAGCCAAGGTTTATTTCCTATATTCAAAATTTGGCTACAAACTAATTTTACTGTTTAATTAAACTTATACGGCACATTTGTCTGTATTATATTTCTATATTTTACCATTATTTCAGAGACATTTGCAATTATTATATTAAATTTCATTTTGAAAATTTGTACAATCTGGCAGAATGGCCTGTATTTGTCAAGTTAAAAAAAAAGCAATTCTAGGCATTATCTGTGGAAGACTAAAAAAAAGTTGTCAAACTCTTTTAGCTTAGCGAATCGAGTTCGTTTAATTTTGTTTGATTGTTGTTTCCGAAGCGTATTTTGTTTAAAGATACGAAAAAAACATACTAAATATGACTTCCTCATCGGAAGAATCTGTAGTGATATCAACACCACCTGATTTGTTAAATGCGGCTCAACTACTCAACAATGATTTGCTGCCAGCGAAATCTAAAGAAAAGGTTTTTTTTTCTATTTGTTTTTTATTTCCTCGCTAATGTGATGAAAATCATTGTGTGTATCATGGGCAGTAAGGAGATTGCAAACTCGAGTCATTAAAAGCCCTCCGCCTTCGGCGTCGGGCTTCTAATAGTCTCTCGTTAGCAATCCTCTTCTTACCGCCCTTGATGCACAATGTACTATAATTTAATTTACCATAAAATAAGGTAGGTATCAAAAATCGCCTAACCGTTATGGTAAAGCCTTCCGTCGTCGTTGGATATCATATTAGCAAAACATGATATTCTGAAAAATTTCATAATAGCAAAACATCATATTCGCAACACATGACATTCGCAAATCGTTATAATAGCAAAACATCACATTATCAAAACATAACTATTATTAGGACATGAATAAGACAGTGTCGACGGAGCTACGCTGCCGCGGAGGTCATTTCTGACTGGTTTGGCCCTACTATAAATCTAACTTACCCTAAACCTACCTAAGTTTTTATAACAAATCCCGACTATTTGTAAATGTCATGTTGTGCGAATATCGTGTTTTGCGAGTATGATGTTATGCGTTTATGATGTTTTGCGAGTATGATCTTTTGCGAATGTGATATTCTGTAGACTAACGGATCAAGCCATTCATTGACAATCGCCATGAACTTATTACGGAAATAAATCCATGGTCGCACATGTATAAGAGTATTTTCTCATGTGGACCTGAAAATGTATTTCTTATTGTTAAAAGCTTGTTTGGCTTTTGCAATGCTTGTTATGATATCTTGGCTACATCTTGCGTCACTGCTAATAATACTTCAGAAATATTTGAAATTTTTAACTTGATCTATGATAATATTATTTTATTTAATTGGTCTATTTACTAAAGCGGTTGAAATTTTAGTTTTATCAATATTATTTTTTAGTCCTGGTTCCTTAAATGTTGAGTCCATTGTTTGGTAAAAAAGTTCTGGGACAACCTGTATACAAGTAATGTATTTTGGTATCTATCCATTTCTTATGGACAGGGTCCGGACTTTTCATGCCGTTGACGTAAAAATGACGTCACGCTACATAGAGTATAATTACAAATCGTTTTGTTGTAATTATTAACAATTCGTCGTCAATAATTTAAGCATGTACGTACAAATGAGTTATTGACGCGTAGAAAAATAAATACCTACTCGTACTTCATACGTAAAACGCAAATGAAACTACCTATTTGTTTTGTATTTTATGTCGATATATACATTTTATTAAATTTTATTGTTACCACATTTCAACAATTACTTAAGCAGAAAACAGAATTCCTCCTCTCTAACTTGAAGCACACCATACTTATTGCTTTAAATCCCATACAGAGAAAATCTTAGTCATCTTCGTTTTCATACGTAATGAATGTAATGTATATTCATAAAAATATTATTATATTTTAAATACTTATTTCTTAATGTTATATTCTGATCACAATAAGAACAATAATCGTTTTTGTCGAGTACGATTAAAAACGGATATTTGTAGCAAAACTCTTGTAAAGATGACATTGTCCAATTGACTTTCAATAATAGCAAATGTAAACAATAATTAAAACACTATTAAAATCTAAGTAACATATGTTTTATTTAATAAAGTGACAATCTCATATTTTTTTCAGTGACAATAAGATAAAAGTCAGATAGACGGCATGTACTGATTATTTCAAAAATCTATATCGGTTAACTAAAGAGGTTGACATAATGATTATAACGAAATACTAATTGGAAACATACTGTATAGGTATGAAGCGTGACGTCATTTTTGCGTCAACGCATGAAAAGTACGGGCCCTGCTACGTATGTGGGATTTAAAGAATTAAACAAAAATACAATTTTTTACAAGTAAATTTTTACTACACTTCTAAGCTTCGAGCAACACGGCTTTCCTAGCGGAAGGGAGTCGCCTTAGCTATGAATATTATAGTCAAATAGTTCTGTCTTTTCTTGCAGGGGGAAATTTGCACACAAATGCAGCTCTGCACAACTACATACAAAAACAAAACTTTAATGATGACACAAATACATAAACAATACACCGACAAAACTTGCGCACATCGAACAACTGATTTGTTGCTCAACCGATTCGAATTTTGTGGACTCGATGTTGGTAAACAAATCCGAAAGGGATATTACAATAAAATATACCTACGAATTAGGAGTGATACATAATGCAATAGAACAGCAATAACATCATAAAAAATTATTTGCATGTGAAATGTAACAACATCTTTTTGTAAGTTTGATGTCCCAGACCCGTTTTTACAGCGGAAAAGAGAGCAATTTGGCATTTTAAGTGTTGGTATGGTAACGTTCACTCGCGCGACTGGACTCTGTCTAGTTGACAACTAGTTTTATTAGATGCACATGCCCGCTTGGGCTTGTACTATGACAGAGGGGAAATGGTGCGAATGCCTACTCCCTTCCGTGTTGCTCGAAGCTACTAAGGCAATCGATTTCCTTATAAAGAAAAGTGAAACAAAAAACCCTTGCAACACTTCAGTCCACTTCAGTTGAATGGTATGTTATAATGTGACTATTTATCATTTTATACGTACCTATACTTAGGATAAAGTGTTTACATACCTACATACATACATACATACATACATAAGTAAAAACTATTAATCGATCAACTAGGTACCTACGAGTAATATCGCTGGGAAATCCTTAGGGAAATTTTATTCTTACCATAAAAAGCTGGCAAGAATAGGTACAATTCGCTGGATGATGAGTTGATGAGGACAAACAATTGTTTTTTTGGATGTACCTAATTTAAAACTAAGTTTGTACTACTTATAATTTTATTATGTTGAAAAATAATATTGTAAATATAGATTCAAAATATATTATTCACTTTTATGTTATTTTTCTTTTAAGTTAGCTATTGTTTCAAAACCGTAGGTAAGTAGGTACATTAAATTACTTGACTAGGACATGTTTACATGAATCGAACTTCTATATAAATGAACCGTATCATTGTCAAAAGAAACATCGAAACACACTCAACTTAAAAGTAATTTAAGTAGGGAAAGCAATACTAAGTCGTTTTCTCAATACAACGTAGGACCGCCGCAGCCGGACTCGCACCCCCTATCCGGGAGTATAACCTATGATCTCAAGTGGTGATATTAATAACTCGAGTCATTACATTATTGTAGGTACTTGCTTCGTCTATTTACTAGATTAATGAAGATTTAATCTAAGTAATTCAATTAAGTAGGTACTTTCTTTTATAAGTTATTCTGAAAGAATATCTTCCAAATGTTCTTCCTTGATCATAAATATTCATCATATTGATAAATATTATGGTTGATATAACTTTTAGCCTGCCGTGAATACTCAATATAAGTATATTAATGGTAATAAAATAGGCACTAAGTACGAGTAATTGTCTGCACATTGACTATGAGCTCTAAAAACCCAAATACCAACTACTTACAGCAAACAACGACCACTGTAATTTGTTGGTTCACCATTTGTAGGTAAATATAGTGAACATGATACGTCCAATATGATATCATTCAATTTTACTGCTTTAGAAGCGACCCCAGATAACCCGGTAAACTACCAAGCGAAGTCTCCTAGATGCCAACCTCTCTCGAAGTCGAGTGTACTGATGAAAGGTTACTTATGCAGTAAAATAATAACAATCTCGTTTCGACCGAGGAACATACTCCGAATAACGAATATAATATCAAATTAGCTGATAAATAATTACTGTTTGATAACAATAACAACTACTTATACGAGCCGAAAAGAAAATATCAAGCAGTAAATATAAAAAAAAGAAGAACATGATACGACTTGGTGCTATGGAAATCTCGGAAGATTAATTGATTGATTGATTGGGCGGGCTCACGGGTCACGGGCAGTTTAATAATAGGTGCCCTGGGACACCTCGAAAACTAGAAAAATTACGTCTCGCAGCGCAGAACATCACGTCACGAGTCATCCAACTGCGTGTATAACGGCATTCGTCTCATTAATGTCAGTCTGTGTCAGTATTAATAATTGTAGTAACGAAGCTGATAAGATGAATATGTGTTCAATATAATAAAACCCACTCAAGGGAAATTTACCGAGAAGCGGGTACGATCGGCTGTTCGGCCGGCTAAAGCAATAAGGCAGTATGCGCATACGGACTTTATACTCTTATACTACCTTTTTCTTTCGGACGGCGGTGTTGATACAATTATTTGTTTGAGGCGGAAACTTGAGCACGCACTTATTTTGGATGGCAAGAGTAACACAACCAGACCCGTGGTGGTTTTGAGAACGGATCAACACGAATTCTGAATGCTATCGCCTCAATTCCAAAAAAAACCTCGTGTTATAGGTAGGTACCTAATGTAAGTATAAGTTTAACCATCCAGCGAGGAAATGCTGCCGTTTTTCATTAATTAAATAACATAATTCTATCTTCCACGGTTTTATGAATAAACCCAGTGGTGCAACAGAATGCCTCATCAGAATCTTGATTATCGATTGAAGGGGAATTTATAGCGATTGCTTGTAAAAGTTGTATAGACGAAAAAGCGGAGGTAAGCGGTTGATTGACAGAAGGAGCGAGCCGTTTCCGCCGCAGCCGCTCGCGGCCGCCAACCCTGACGAGGGCGCCGCCCACTGCCGTGATAACGATCGTCGTTGTCCTCCTCTTATCAGGGACCTGTTGTTTACTCATACAATTCACACGTTGTTTGTATGTAAATTAGCATGATCACAGCTTTAGATTAATTTCAATAAATAGATACGACTCTGTCCATTCACAAATGTACCTACATCACCCATGATTGTCATAAAACACAGTATTAGAAATTATCGCACGCAATAAAGATTTCGTAATAAACTTGCCTTAGGTTGTCATAGTTCAGTTTGAGTTTCGTGATAGACAGTCCTAGTTCTCGGAAACTGTGTTCTGCAAAGTCCGGTAACTGGGAGTGCGAGATGTCCAGACCGATTTTCGTTTCGGGGCTGAACTTGTTGGTAAGAGCTTTCGCGATTTCTTCGTAGGCGTTAATCTGGTTGCAGTGGACGAGGACGGAGCCCGTGCTGGTGTCCTCACGTTTACAGGTGCAGGGCGAGATCTCGCGGCGCATGGCGCAGTGCAGGCTGGCGCCGGCGCCGAGCTGCCCGGCCAGCGCGCACAGCAGCGTCGCGGCGAGCGCGTGTTTGTGCGCGACCATCGTGCGAGTCGTGTGTCCCGCTCGGGGCTGATCGAGCTACTGGCCGCACGCGCCGCCCAGCGCCCGCGCCCGCGCCGCCTGCTCCCCGTGGTGCCACCCCGCACTACTTTTTTTCTGCTCCATCGCATTTGCTCAAGTGGATGTTTATGTACGCCAGAGGTTTACGCATCTAGATCAGTATGAATCGGTTAGAACATTCTATATGCCAGTTTTTGTCAAAGCTATCCGGCCTTGCCTGATACCTGTGTTTAGTTCAATAAGTAATTTACTAATTATGACTTTTGTTTACAAACCCTTTAAAAAATGTAGGTACTTCAACCCTCGCTTAGGTAAACTTTTTAAAATTTTGTACCTAAAGAAGGTATAAGTACTTTTTTTTAACTCTTCCGTCGTATTTTACTGACCCTTAATAAAACATAATTAATACAATACAATGTAATTTTCTTTTGTACAATATAGGTAAACCAGAGGCGTCATCATTACTATGATTAAAATAAGGAAAATTAAAGTACGTACATACCTACATTTATTATATAGCCGCTCCACACCAATTAGGTGCACAATAATTATAAAAAATATACAATAATTTATGCGCAGGATACGAGTAGGTATATGCCAAGCTGCAAACGATTATCTTATCTTATCTTATCTTACAGATGGGCTTTTTCAGATACACTTCGACGCACTTAAGTTAGAAAAACACATTGGTACATGGTGACCGCGGGGGTTCGAGCTCAGTACCTTACGATCACGAGTCGATCCCCTAAGCCACTAGGCCACCGATGCTCTCTGCAAACGATTAACTCGTTAACTCGCGTTCACTTTTCACTTGTTTGAAAGTGGCGAATTTGACGATCATATTACACGCATTATATCATATCATCATCATCATCATCATCATCATCATCATCATGTCAGCCGAAAGACGTCCACTGCTGGACATAGGCCTCCCCCAAGGCTCTCCACTCAGACCGGTCTTGTGCTTTTCGCATCCACTGCGTTCCCGCGATCTTCACAAGGTCGTCACTCCATCTTGTTGAAGGCCTACCTACAGCTCGTCTCCCGATCCGCGGACGCCACTCAAGAACCTTCTGACCCCATCGGCCATCAGTCCTGCGAGCAATGTGCCCCGCCCACTGCCACTTAAATTTAGCTATTCTTCGGGCTATGTCGGTACCTTAGTTCTACTGCGGATATCATCATTTCTGATTCTATCACGCAGAGAAACCCCGAGCATAGCCCTCTCCATAGCCCTCTGAGTGACTTTGAGCTTCCTTATGAGGCCCATTGTTAACGCCCACGTCTCAGATCCGTAAGTCATCACTGGCATAGCATGGCAACACACACTGGTCAAAGACTTTTGACTTCAAACACTGCGGTAGTTTGGACAAAAAGGTGCTGCGAAGCTTCCCGAACGCTGCCCAGCCGAGTCGGATTCGACGAGTGACCTCTTTCTCAAAGTTATATTATATCATATAGCATATAGTAACAAAGTTATTTTTCAAGTAAGAGTATGTAGGGCACGGCACGGGGCTCTGTACAGGGTTATTGTTTAGATATTTGATATTTTCCTTTTACTTAGGAGATGCATAGAACTCATATAGTACCTACAGCAGAAAATCTGTCCGAAAGAAACAACTCCGCTAAGCACGGAAACTTCTTCATTCCCGGCAAGGACGATGTTTTACGGTAACCCAAATATTTCACTAATAATCTTCTATGAAGAACAAAGTCATACGTATGCGGGGGTAGTCAACGGATAGATTTTTTTTTGTGATTTATTATTTTTCACACCCCAGAATTAACAATAGCTAACAAAATACTAATGATGTCGAGACTTTGTGCGGTCCAACTAACGGTATACCTAGTCAAAACAGCGTCTCAGGCACCCTTTGGGTACGAAATCCTAGAAATCAATAAATGATACTGTTTTAATCTCCGCGCCTCAAAAAGGCAGGTTTTGCTTTTCAAAGTCAGTGAATAAAGTTCAATTTTACTGCGAGCGTGTGACAATAGTTATTTGTTCAACAAGAGAGCAAAGTTGGTTTTTGCTGCGAGTGATGATTTTGAATCCCGAGTAAGCGAAGGATTCTATTATTGAATCACGAGCGTAGCGAGTGATTCTAGGTTAGAATCCTGAGCGTAGCGAGGGATTCAAAGATACGAGACGTAAAAAACTTTGGTCTCGTGTGAGACATACAACTTTTCACCTCAGCAGCGAGAACAACACAGCGTGAAGCTGGTAGGGCCAACGCAGGTCTTCCGTTGTGACCATTTGGTGAATACACGACTAAATAACGACACGATCGCATATGCATCAATCACAAGCATTTTTGCAAAATACTAATAAAATAAAAAGTGGAAAAAATAAACATGAAACAGATAAAACCTGTCACTCAACTTGATAATGCCGTAGTGCAAACACAACTTTATACAGCTTTATGTAGTCTGTGGCTTTAAAAAAAACCTAATTAGGCCTTGTCTATGGCTATTGGCTATGGCGGACAAATTAACAAAAATTACATCGTCATTTACATTACATTACATTTTTTTTTTAAGTACAATAATCCCGCTATTTTTGAAATGCGTTCTGAAACTGCCCCCGCGGTTTATGTCACGAAATTAAAGATTGTTAAAACGATAACAAAATTATGTAGATACATAACTTCTTATTTTTCATTAATTTTGTCTTCAAAACATTAAATAAAAAAAATGATTGTACCTACTGTATAAAATAGTTATAATAAACATATTTCAAAGTTTAACAGATAGTTTTATTTGCAATTTTACGGTTATGTGTGCATCCGAACGTGCGTTTCTTTTTGGGCCTACTATGTGTGGAATTTGAAAATCGAACTTCGAATCAAGTTGTTTCTATCTCTCGCTTTTTTCCTATCGAAGTGAAAGTGACAGAACAAAGTGAAGTTCATGTTTTTCGAATGTTGTGAGTAGCCCCAGCACTGCTCACGGCATTTAAAAAAAATAATTAAAAAGCTACTTTGCCTCTCGCTCGCAGCAAAATTGAATTTTGCTCACTGTTTTTAAGCAGCAAAACCTGCTTGTTTGAGCTGCTGAGGTGAAAAGTAACTTTAAGATAAAATAAAAATGCCGATAACAGTGCTGGTCCAATAAATGGGTGGGTGTACGAATTTTATTTATGAAGTGACCCGACTAACTAGCAAAGAGGTGAGCTTAACAAAAAGGGCCAGTTTAAAGAGTTTTTACCATACTAGACGACGATAAACGTGCTTAGATACATACAAGGTGTATCTTTGGCAAAGAACCCCCAAAGCTGGTCCATAGTAGACCAGGGTAGAAGACTTTAAAAATAATAAAAAGTGAAAAAAAAAATAGTAGGATGAAACCCATTGGAAAAGGAGGGAAATATTATAAAAATGAAAGGAAAAATAATTTACGGGCGATCTGAGGTCGGGAAGGGGATGGGGGTGAGTTTTTAAGGGTAAAAAACGGGATTTCTCAATTTCCGGCAAAACTAAAACTCCTATCGAAAAAAGTCAAAAGGCAAAGTTGTAGGTAATAAAAACATCTAAGACTTTTGTATTCACACTTTTTTCACATAACCTCAAAATTTATGTGAAAAATCCAAAAAACCAAGTTTTTGGTTTTTTATTTTTATCTTTTACATTTTTTTTTTTTTTTTAACGAAATTTGGTGAAAACTTACCTTTTTATGTCCCAAATACGAAATTTATTACGTATACGAATTTTATTTTGATTTTTTGCATTTTCTGAGAAGATTTACTGTAGTAACATATTTTTTATTTTTCACCATCGGAAAGTAGAGATTTCAACGAACAGAAACCATACCAACTTTTCGAAAAAAGCTGATATTTTGACGGGTGAATTTTCGATTGAAAATTAGGGTGTTTTTTCGATATTAATTCAAAATAAGGTGAAAAAATAAATATTTTTAATCAAATAAATTACAGCGTATTTGGGACATAAAAAGGTAAGTTTTCACCAAATTTCGTAAAAAAAAAAATTTTTTGTAAAAGAAAAATAAAAAACCAAATACTTGGTTTTTTGGATTTTTCACATAAATTTTGAGGTTATGTGAAAAAAGTGTAAATACAAAAGTCTTAGATCTTTTTATTACCTACAACTTTGCCATTTGACTTTTTTCGATAGGACTTTTAGTTTTGCCGGAAATCGAGAAAAACCGTTTTTTACCCTTAAAAACTCACCCCCATCCCCTTCCCGACCTCAGATCGCCCGTAAATTATTTTTCCTTTTATTTTTATAATATTCCCCTCCTTTTCTAATGGGTTTCATCCTACTATTATTTTTTTTGGTTTTAAAAATTATCGACCCTGGTCTATAGAGGGCACTTAGACACATCGTTTTGATTGTAAGTTTTTTATTAAGCTGTTAAATAAGAATGTGTTGAAAATTTTGTTTTTTTGTTTTTTTGTCATAAACTTGGATTATTCATTGGGCCATCATAATCAAAGCAAAAAATGAAATGGATTAGAAGCAAAGTACCCCGTACTGTTAGGCAACAAGGTTTGGACTATTTCTGTTAAATTAAAATTCGTTTATTCTTCTGTTATATATACTTATTTTATTGCATTTAACTCTCAGTACGTATCGTGCGAAAAATAACACTATATAAGTGGGAAATTCACATTGTCCCTTACTTAAGTGAAAACCAGAGTAAGTATAAAACTAAATAACAAAAAGCCGAATACGCCGAATGTACAGTGGCGCCCTCAGTACTATTATTGTGTTTTCTAATAAACTAAAGTATTTTCTTGAAATTGGTCGGTAGGTCTTTGTACTACAAATGAAAACACTACTTATAGGGTATATGACGTAGTTTAATAACAGTTCACCTTTGAGTTATCAACTTAACGGAAAAAAGTGGCCACCTTGTCCCGTTAAGCTGACTACTCAAAGGGTAATTGTTATTAAAGTTTGTTACGTATCCTATAAATTGTGTTTTTACTTGCGCTACAAAAACGTATCGTCTGATTGCAAGGAAATTCTTTAGTTAATTAGAAAACACAATAATAGTAACGAGGGCGCCACTGGACGCTCGTCGTTTGCTCGGCGCAGCCTTAAGAGACATCAGCTCTGAAAGAGGGGGTCCTCGTCACGAGCATGTCGGGTGTTTTATCTATCTAATAGGTAGTTGTTAGCGAGAGATTTTTTTCAGTTCAACTAAACTTTGTTCTTTGTGTATTGGAATAACTTGGAATAGGTGAAAAACTTAAGTAAATGACCTCTTGCATGTAGTGGTGTACAAAACTAATAGGGAATATAAGTACGTCAAATTTCAAATATAGGTCTATACAGATGTGTTAAAACTACATGCAATATGTCATTTACTTAAGTTTTTCATCAGTCAGCACATGTCAATTAGATACCTACCTACACATTAAGATCTGATGATAGAGCTTGATGGTAGTTAAAGGATCTCTGCTTTTCGCGTAGATCCACCGAGTTTGATCTTCAGGTAAAGTGCAAACAGGCAGAGGCTCAGTATACAGTTGTGACAAGCGCTATGGGGGAAAGGAAAATGAATGGACTCGTAGTAGAGGGCCTCACCTCTCAACCTCAACCTCACCTCGCTTGGGCTTCAACTTCTAACTCGTCCATACATTTCGTACTTTACAGCGTCTCGGCAACAATGGCTGGTCGTCTAGTGTAGTGTTCAGGATTCACCCGTGGTCTACTGATTCATTACTCATTAAGTAGCTGTGGTAAAACCGGGCAAGATCACGTGTCACGTCAGACCATGCTCAGTGTAGGGTTCCGAATTCGTTAGGTACCTACTACAAACGCAAAAAAATACTCAAAAACAACACGTATGAACGAAATTTATATTTATTCAAAGTTATTTAAGATGATTTTTAGCAAGTATACAATACATTTGCTTTATTTATATGGGAGGAGGAGGAGGCCTAAAAAAATTGTTCGTGTTTTGTATTCAACCATTTGACAATGTTTAACTATGCCAAATTACAGCTTTGTAGTAACATGAGTCCCTAAGCTAGACCGCGGACAGACGGACGGATGGACAGACGGACAAGGCAATTCATGACAGTTTGACTTTGGAACCCTAAAACACGTTTATTCTATGACGGTTTTTTTTTTTATTATTATTTGTTATAACAGTGGCCATGGTAATGGGTAGGTATGTATACACATTGTAAAAAAACCGGGCAAGAACATCTCGGACCGTGCTCAGTGTAGGGTTCCGAAACCGTTACTATACATATACAAACACAAAAAACTATCTCAAAAACAACAAGTATGAATCAATTTTCTGTTTAAAGTAATCATATCATACGAGTAGGTGATTTTCTATAGGTAAAAACACTTAAGACATCTGTAACTCAATAGTGTTGCTTTAAAATTCATTAAAATTAGTATTTGTAGTTTCGGCTGTAGGAGGGGTGGCACTTGACTCTTTCGAAAATGAGCACTTTAAATCTTAATAAATATTTCACAAACGGATCCCTTTATTGAGAAATTGTTCTCACACACCCCCAATATTTTTAAAAGGCCTATCAAAACATACTTTCCCACGATACGTGAGTGAGGTACTTACATAAAAAAAAGTTTTTCATGGTTTTATTTTACCATTTTCTCGGTGTGACTAATATGTATGTATATTCATGCCAAATTACAGCTTTCTAGAACTAAGAGTCTCTAAGCTAAGCTACGGGCGGACGGACGGTCGGACATATAAACTATAGGGGTTCCTAGTTTAAATACGGCACCTTAAAAACCACTTGAAGTATTACGGTTACAGAGAGTATTTTTAAGCATTCGGCCATTTCTGCATGAACCTTGTTTCTAGATTAGATTCCCTGAACACAATGACATTAAACTTATTGGTAGGAAATTCCATACTTCCAATCATGAGTTTCTACAATAAATGTTCATACCGTTGTTTTGAACCTTTTGAAAAACCTCACCACACAAATTATTAACATTCATCACACATATCTCAAAACAGAAATGGTCTCATTAATATATGAATTTCATGATAACAATTACAGTAAATTTTTATACAAATGATTTTGACATGACAACAGCTGTCTTCAGATTTTTAGAATTGGTAGTTTTGGCTGTAGGGAGGGGAGGGGGGACACTTGAGTATGCATCGCTTTATCGAAAAATTGTTTCCACAAACATGCCACAAACCCGCAATATTTTTGAAAGAGCTATCCAACGACACCCCACATTATGGAGTACACGAGAAAAAAAGCAAGTACATCCCCAAGTTACGTGTAGGGGAGGGCCATTTAAAAAAATTAATATATTTCACCACTTTTTTGTAGAGACTAATATGTATATTCATGCTAAATTTCAGCTTTCTAGTATTATACGTCTCTGAGCTAGGCTGCGGACGGACGGACGGACGGACATGACGAAACTATAATGGGTCCTAGTATAACTGTGGAACCCTAGAGCATCTAGTCGAAGCCACATAATATGATAAATTGTTTCAAGCAAAATTAAGCATTGCGTTACCGACATACCGTTTATATTAGAATGTTTTATTTTGAAAATGATTTTATACAAGTATGAAGTTTGTGTAGGTCACTTTTCGAAGAGAATTTTGTATGGGACCCGGAGCGTCTGTTGGTTAGTATGTCGATGATTGTATTACATAATACGTATCACAAGTATCAAAACTATTTTTAGCTCTACACGTCAGGGATACCACACCTTGGTTTTTTGAATTTGCAGCCATTTTCTATCCTCATCTTTCATTCGCCAGACTATATAACAGGAATAGAAATAAAAATCTTTATTTGCTAGAGTACGTTACGACAAGGTTTTAAGATTAATAATAGAAACAGTATTCATTCGACTCACAACCGACACGAAAAATATTATGCTTAAAATCTAAAAATTCAAATAAGTCCCAATAATTTAAAAACACATGCAATAAATTTGATACTTAAAATTTAGATAGGGGCTTGCAGGCTTGAGGTAGCAACTTTAATTTTTATGTTCCATTAAGATTTAAAAAATCCTTTACACTATAAAAACAATGATGTTGTAGCCATTCAGTTCAAATCGTCTTACTATTTAAACAATTTACCATGCAACAGTTTCAACTTATTAGGAAGGTTATTAATGTAAAACGATACACATATTATAGGCGTTTCCCCTATAGATCTACAAGAGGCCTGATATAGGAATGTTTGTACTGCGCACGTAGCTCTCCTGCGAAGATTTTGGCATGCCTCTAAAATTAATCTGGATGGCTTTATAAATAAACTCAAAAATTATACAACATCAGTCTCATCAACGGGAGTGTTATTATGATTTACAATCGGATTTAATGGTTTTTAATTACATGAGAATGAATTGCATAAAATAAGTTTTATTAAAGTTAATATTATGATTACAATAATTTGTCCAAGAATTAATGTCTGCCAATGCTTTATTTATCGTGGATTCGTATAGATTCTTGTCAGTTCCCTTCACTATTACCTACTTTAAGGATGTATCATCTGCAAAAATTATATACACTTTAGCGACGTAGCTTGGGGAAGGTCGTTGATGAACAGTAAAAACAACAAGGGTCCTAAATTACTTTCCTGAGGCAACCCTGATCCATTTAACACGATATTGATATAAGTATGTATTTCTCCCTTGTAAAATTATTCCCTACTGTTAATACCCTAGAGATGTCTATGCATTGTTTTCGGTCAACTAAAATAACTAAAAATACTTAGCTGCTTATTTATCCAATCAAGAATATTACCTCTGATACCATTGGATTCAAGCTTTGAAAGTAATTTCGAGTAGATAATTTACAAAGTCCAAGGAACACGACACTCGACACTCCCGTGCGGAATTGAAGCCCGTATATCTAATTTATTTAGTAACATTTTATGCTTGCCTTTGTCCTATGCCTTGCTCATGTCTAATTGCGTATTTTCCCTGCTGAATCTGTTGTAAGTTTTTCTAGGGTATACTTATCCATCGCTTTGACTTTCATATATTTTTACATTTGTCACTGAAGGAATACTCTTAGACGCGATCGCACATAGGTTTTTCAAATATTCTTAACACTAGGTAAGAGTGAAATATACAGGGTGGAAAGTTCGAATGCCACATGGAAGGCAACTACCTTAAATATTGGAAATAGCACATTCTGTGTAAAGGAGACTATCCTTTATTTTTAAAAACTATAAAATCTGCATTAATGGATTTTTTAAAAATCTCCGACACAGTCGTCTGAGAAAATTGTCTAAGAAACAGAGCGCATAGTGACTCAAGAAAGTAGGAATGGGCATCCTATCGATGGCGAGGTACCGTTGGCACCAGTCTAAACAGTTCCTCGGAACACTCCCCATTATACAGACGGTAGAAAATGCGGAGAGATGCAAAGTCTATCCCGAGGTTAAGCATCTCTAAACGGTCTGAAACTGTACGATCGTTGACAATGCGAACGGCACGTCTTTGGATGGAATCGAGAGGGTCAAGCTGATAGGCAGATGCTCCAGCCCAGAGCTCCGAGCAGTACTCCATATGCGGCCTGACCTGCACCTTGTAACGCACAATGCGTTACTGCGGAGTAAAGTACTGCTTGGACCACGTTAGTACACCCAGCTTTTTGGAAGCTAGTTTTGCCTTGCCTTCCAGGTGACTACGAAACGGCACGTGTCGCTTGCAATGTCGACACCATGGATCCCAATACTATTGGAGATGGAAAGGAGAGTTCCTTGAGCTGTGGCGCTGGACAGAATGGGGATTTCTTGGTAGAGGAAGCGCAGACCCGTGTCTTCGATGGGTTGAATTGGACGAGATTTCGTCGACCCCATTCGATACCTCACTCCAAGGATGCCTCTATTTCAGACAAGTCGCACCCGACTCTCCTCCACAACTGACCGAGCGATATTCGCACGGCCGGTATATCGTATGTCACCAGTACTGACGTCCGCATAGCCATGAATGTTGTCTTTCAACAACAAATCATTAATATGCAGGATGAACAGCGTGGGTGACAGTACACAGCCTTGAGGTACACCAGCGTTGATAGGCATAGTGCTGGAGCAGCAACCGTCGACAGCGACCTTAATGTTGCGCTTATCAAGAAAGCTGGATATCCATGTGCAGAGTCCCTCGGAAATCCCGTAAGAAGGTAGCTTCGAGAGAAGTGCCCGATGGCCAGACCCGGGGCCTTAGCGACATCCAGGCTGACAGCCAAAGCTTCTCCTTTGCTCTCCATGGCTTCAGCCCATCGGTAGGTACGTGAGGTTCACCAGTAGATCACCAGCTGATCGACCATGATGGAAGCCATTTTGGCGGTCGTTAATAAGCTGGTTATCCTCTAGGAATCCCAAAAGCTAAATTGTTTTAGGGCCACTTTATAGATAATAATCTTATAGTGTCGATATAATAATACATGTTTTTTAAAATGCCGATGGTGGGAGCATGTAATTTCAAATTAGCCATAATAAAATAGTGCACAGTGTCTGTTCCGTTGCTAAGACGAATCTAACGACATCTCGTTTGTCTAAATCGGGCCATTCATACATACATGCATGCATACGCACAGGTCAAACTCATTACTTACCCTCCTTCTTCGACAGTCTCGGGTAGAAATAGCTGACTGTTTAAACAATTCTTTTTACAAAAACATTTGCTGGCTTTATACATTGAAATACTTACCTGCTTTATACTTACTGGTAATATGGTCCTACTTTGCTCCTAGGGTGGTAACTATGCTCCATAAAAAAAAAAAGTTTAGTTCCGTTACCGACAAAAACCTACCTACCTTACCTTTACCTTACCTTACCTTTTACCTTTGTAAATTTAAATGATTTTATCGGGTAACGTAAGATTTCACCTAGCAACACCGATGGGATAGATTGTCAAAAGTTTAAAAGTTTTGCCAGTAGCTGTCAAAACTTCAGAACGCGTGGATGCAGCCGATTTTGTTTATGCTAAAAATCTGTTTGAATCTTGAAAATCTCTGGATGAATTAAGGTAAGTGATTTATGATTACATTTAGAATTTCATTATGTACGAGTATTCGAGAGCATGATATGTTAGTGATTGCTACAAGAGTTTTGAAAATATTAAAAACTTCCGAGGACGGTCTTACTATGCACATGGTTTTGGGGATATTTTGCTCCAGCCTTTAAGTATGAAGGTGAAATTTTCCCTGGCGTGATAACGAAAATATTTGGGAAAGGTCCTACAATATCGGCCATGCAAAGATCTATAAAAAATTGGAAATGGCCAAAACCCAAAGATGAAATTACGTACAAATGGGCGGACGTCATAGGATGCATAAACGCTCCCAAAAAAGTAGGAAGACGAGAGTTTTATTCAATTCCTGAACTAGACCACTTATGGGGTGTTTAAGTGTGTTTTTTACTAAGTTTTCCTTTTATTTTGTTTAGAAAACCTGATCACTTAGGTTTCTTTTCATTTTGTTTAATTTTGTTAACTGTTACCTCATCTTTTGTTTTGTTTGTATAGGTAAGCTACCTGATCTCTTTAGTTTTTATGGTTGCAATTATTAGCAATAATCTGCCAAATTTTTATTAACGTTGATTTTTATGGTACCTTTTGTTTTATTTATGAGAATTATTACAATTTACGACTGATTGCAATGCACCTAGAAAGTATTTGATTGATCTCAATAAAAAAAAACTGTGATTTTAACCCAAAATTGTGTTTTTCTGTTTCACCAATAATCATCGAATAGATCATTGATAGCTAAAGCACATCAATCAATGCTCCATGGCAGAAATAAAGCAGAATCAAAGGGTAGATTGCCTTGGAGCTAAGTTTCCCGCCTCATATTGATTACTTTGCTCCAAAATTAAAGTTTAAAAAAATCTAATTTATCAACTAAACTGCAATAAAATTCGAATTAAAATGAAGGCAAAGAGTAAATCTTTCCGATGAAATCATTACCAGTACCATAACTGTATATTTATAAAAAATATTATGTAATTCGTAAAAGTGGAGCCAATTTTGGAGCGAAGTAGGACCATGTTACGTACCTTAAATATTGGAAATAGCAAATTCCACGCAAAGGAGACTAACTTTTATTTTATTATAGTAATAAATACGGCATTATTGGATTTTTGAAAGAATTCTGTTCATTAACCGGGAATCGAACTGTTCGAATGTGATAATACACACACACTAAAGTCGTGTTTAACGATACAGATCGAAAGAGTCATTGATAGTGACCATTTATATCTACAACACATGCACCTTTAAATTAAATAAAGAGCGTAAAAAATAAACACTGCGCGTTGACTGGTACCTACCTACACGCTACTGTTTGCAACCCTTACCGATTCCGTGTTTTACTGTATGCATACCGACAAGTCAGGAAGCAGCCTGAGTAGACTAAAGAAGTGTTTGTACTTATCTGCTGAAATCATCTAAGACAGCACCAAATAACTTTAAATAGAGAGTGAGTTTATACTTAAGTTTTTTTTGAGATACCTTTTGTTTAGTAACGGCTTCGGAAACCTACACTGAGCATGGTCAGAAATGCTCTTGCCCGGCAATTATACTATACTCGTAACAAATGCGATGCCTGCTATAAAGTTATAGCAAGTTGTGTTCTTTAATTATCATAACATTTTTACCCAGCAGGATAACCGTTTGGGGTTCTGAGTTTTTTCTTTACAAGAAAATTTAAATGTCTGAGCTGCTTAGCTTATAATTGAGGGCTAAGTTTAACCTAAGTTTAAAAGGTTCAAATCTTATTCATTCTGGAAATATGAAAAATGCAACACTGTAGATACATACAAGCTCTTTCTTCGTTGTAAAACTAACCAAACATTAGGTAAAAATATATTCAGACAACTTACATAAAAAAGAATGTTAATGTTAATGTGTAAAACCTCGCTAAGTCCAATGTCCAGTATGTACTTCCCATTACCAATGCCGTGGTGTTCCAACTTGCGTTTGCTACGTCCCATTGCCAATTAACACCTACGTAAACAAAAAACAAAACTAACCTCCTACTCAGTCTTAAAATAAAAAACTACAATAATTATCTTGCTTAAGTTCTACTGATAATAATAAACTGTAATTTATTTAGGCATGGAAATGAGCTCTCTGAGTTAGGGGATGCTTACCTGTTCCTGAGCTCTGTAGCCGATGCCGAGAAAACAACGACGCCATCTGTTAAGTTGTTTGCATAAATGTTTCTTCTTTCGGATCAGATCAACTAACAGATCAACCACTGAAACAAAATGGATGAAATTCGGAATGAAGGTAGCTTGAGTCCCGTGGATGGACGTATGATAGATACCATTTATCCCAAAAATAATAATTTCGTTATATTTAACAACAAACATCCACGTGGTTAAACCCGTTGACAATATTAGGTATAAAATAGGGTGTTTTACTATATTGTTTATATTTATCTTGAAAATAGTACATTGTTGCCTAGGCGCGGAAAGTAAGGGTTTTCCTGACGAGGTGGTTAGCAGGCCGAGCAATAGCGAGGCCTGCTAATATACGAGTCAGGAAATCCTCGTTTCCGCCGAGGCATACATAATGCTTTTCTCAAACATGTGAGGAAATAACACAAAATACATTTTGAAAAAGCAATTAATTTAATTTTAATTGACATTAAAACTTATGTTCGTCATGTTTGGGCAATTTGTAAATATAAACTTTATAGTTTTTCTAGGAGCCAGTTCAGGTTTTAATATAGGCATACCGCCTATATTAAAACCTGTACCTATTTCGTCGCTTTCGTCATGAGCTCATTTTTTCTAATAAGTATTTCGCACAACAATAGTTTCACGTTTGGTTTCACATATGCAGAATGAACGAATGTTACCACCTGTCAATTGTTTTTAAATACTAACCATAGACATGGGAATGCAAATGCAAAAAGAAACACACGCACTGTGCTAAAAAAGCGAGCAGTTACCTTGGATGTTTGGAATTTTTGTCTTGGTCCTTTTGATTTTGTATGCAATTGACAGCATTTTTAAGAAAAATATGGACATGGACGGAAAGTGTTTTCATATGGTATTTTTACTCCTAGGAGTAAAATGAGGCATTTTCCGTCCTTGTGTTTCAATCGGAAAACCGTTCTTTCCGAGCATGTTTGAGAAAAGGAATTTTGTTATATATTGATGGAGTGAAGTTTAATTTAAAAAAAAATGATGTTTCTTTTAAAACACAATTCAGAAAACATCTTTCGTGTCTTTGGCCATCATACTAGACTACTTTTATTCTTCGCACCAGTAAGTACCTATACCAGGTGCCCTAACATGGCTGTTTTAATCGCGTGACAAAGTTTGGATAAGGCATCTGTCACCTTCTGACACGTAAATAAGAATGAGAGTGACGGATGCTTTATCCACAATTGACACGCGATATAGACGCAGCCATACTAGGCCCGCAGAACCAATTTATTGATTCGTTTTCATTCGCAATACCGCAATCACAATTAATTAAGATCATCGTTAGTGGAATTCCTTCCCAACGATGAATCCAAAAATGTATTGGAGAACGTTAAAAAAAATTAAGATGACCACTGTAAGTAAGTAGGTAGTAGTTTATAATAGTAACCTACGTATACTTGTTTATTTATTTATTTATTTAAGTATTTATTTTACCTGATGCTCGTAAATGTTGTGCTTTTTTTGGAAACGATTTTAATTGAGCTTGACAGTAAAATAATGTAGATATTTCGGTTCGTGAGAATATTTCTTAGAAAAATAATATTTTACGAGCGCTTTTCATATTAAGTTTGAATACCTAACCTACATTGTGTTCATTTATTTCAGACTGTCTTCTACCCGCGACTACGACCGCGTGGATTTTGATTATCATTATGCCCTCGGAAACTTTAAAAATTTCCGAGATAATAAGTATAGCCTATGTCTTAATCCAGGATAGCTATTTCCATTCCAAATCCGTCAAGCCGTTGCAGTGTGAAGGAGTACATACACACACACAAACACACACAAACTTCCGTGTTAACCATGATCTTTGAAAGGCCTAATCCCAATGGTTTAACAATTATATAAAAAAGATACATTACACCAAACGGGCAAACGCGTCGAATTTTTTTTTAAGTGCTTTTTTATATTTTATTTATAGTGCAGCGAAAAACTTAACTCACGAATTAAAATGGTACAGTTGTATGAAAAAATATTATTTAGATTTATTTCATTAAACTAAATAGGCACATATATATATTTGATATATCGGACCTAGGTTAATTAATCAGCTACCAAGCCGCATCGAAATTGGTACAGTTCACTTGAGTACTGAATGTTTTTACTAGTACAATTTGTTGACTTTTGAATGAACAGAAGACGGTTGGGGTCAATTTTTTTGCCTGTGAGTGTAGATGTCGAAGAGCGGTTTGTCTCCACCCGGACGCCAAACAAGTTCTTAAGAATCATAGTAGGTACGTACCCACCCACCAGGAATTTCCGAACTACATGTCATGTGAATATATTATCTCTACTCATTAACGATTTTATCATATTTCACCAAGTTCGTTTAACTTTCTGAGCAGCAAACGGGTGCCAAACGTGTTTTGGACCTTGTCGGTCCAGTGTTTAATAATATCCGAACCATTTTGGGAAGTAGCAAAATAGTTTGATTTTAAGATCCCGGTGCACATGGGGTGTGTCAGTATTAACAGTGTAAAATAATGGTATGGGTTACTTCATTGACAAGTTTCCACTGATTTGATTCGCAATAAATACAAGTATTGCAAGAAATTATTAGCGTGCCCGCGTGATTCCCGATCATCAATTCGTCATGTCGTCGAACCAGCCTACAACTCCTACAGCCAAAGTTGTTTTACTGAAGCGCTGTGCATGCGACCACATAAGTGCACATTAGGATAGTCGCGAATCATCTTACAGGTGCAGCGAAATGACGAAAAAAAAAGGATGTAAAAACATTTTGAGACAACCACGAATGTTTTGGTTCATATAAACAGCTAAAGCACACTTTTCTTTAGCCAACCGACTTGCTTTAAAACAAATTTTAAATTCTATTCACCAGCCAAGGTCAGTATTAAATATTACAACAACATTAAAACAAAGAACAAAAAAGATATACGCTAATTATAGTATCAGTCTATGTAAGCGTAATGTGTGATTCACATTAACGAAATATAACCAAATTCGATGCCACGGACCTGACACCTGGGTACAAAGTTGCAAGTGTTGCAACACTTATTAAATAATTAACAATCCAACTAAATAAATAAGTAAGTACATTTGCAATAAATAAAAAATAAAAAATAAACACAACTTAAAATGCGCTAATATTTAGTAACAAAGCTCACTTCAATTTGAAAGCCTAATTTTCCTAAACTAATATAGATACCTACAAAATTCTCTATCTAAATAAATATATCTTATGTACTTATTAATAAATACGTAACGACTCGGATGACACGCTACCAGCGCGCTGGTCTAGTTGGTGATGAGCGCGAATACTTATTTGTTCCTGAGTCATGGATGTTTTCTATGTATTTAAGTATACAATATTTCTCTATGTAAGTATTTATATTGTTGTCTAGTACCCATAGTACGGTCACGAGCGTTAATTTGGGACCCATTTCAAGAAAAATATGCTTGAAGTCGTCAATGTCGTTAGGTCACGTCATTTCCCAAGTAGCAAAACTAAGTCGTATGAAAGTCGAGAGCACGTTCCTATTTTCACCTAAAGCTGAGAAAAGGGTCTTAGAATTGTCGAGTAATAGATCTGTAAACGTTTACTCGACGCGATTTGGGCACAAATTACTCTGCTTAAAGTGCTATAACTGCCGTAAAATAGTCGAGTAAAGAGCCAAATGACGCTATAATAGTCGGGACAAAGTGACATACAGCACTATTAATGCTATAATAGCAATCATTTCACCATTAGTCGACTAATATGTCGGTTGAAAACAACGAAATTGCTTTTATTCGACTTAATAGTGCTGTGATAGCTACTTTGTTGCATTCACTCAGCTGTTTAGTCGATTGATCGCAACGAGGCAAGCTTTATGCACTAAGTGTTTGATGTGCAGCTTAAATGAAGTGCGCGTAACTGGTGTGAGAAAAAAAAGAAAACAATTGAAGTAAGTACAACATATTCAATTTTTCTACTCAACAACTCTATAGAATGGTAGCCATGTTCTTTCAAATAATATGTTTTCGGTGTTAGCTAGTATTCGTGTAACATACTAAATTTTAATGCGAAATTTTATTTTTGATTAACTTCTTTATGTTTCTAGTTATTATTTTGATGGGCCTTCTTATTTTTGAGGTATTAAGACATTATTTATAAAATTAAAATATCTAAAGGAATTGTTCCGCCATTACAGAAGTACTTTTGCCATCTTAGGACCTTTACTCGACTTTTAGTCGAAAAATAGAAAATATATTACATTTACATCACTATGCAGACGCCATTATAGACAATATTTAGGGTTCCTTACTGCACATGATAAATCCTGTCTCTTAAACAAAACACTGACTACAAATATACAGTTTAATATTTTTGTTATGCTTGTGGCTTTTACGTTCATGACGAAAATATACCAAACCACTTTATTTTGTAGAATATATTATGTGAGCCTCGACTAACCTAAACTCATGAAATGGCGGTTTGGTGCTGTAGAAGATTTTAAAGATCATTTATACTACTTTTTGCTGCATGATGGCTTTAAAAGTGCATTTGAATTGCTGTAGGTGCTATAACAAATCACTTTGAGAACTTTCTCTCGGCAGGTGCTGTAATAGTGAATCGAATCCTTTTATATAACTCTTAGTGCTTTAAGAGTAACTGAGATGCTATTTGGTCATATAAGCAGCTTTTTTACCATTATAATACTTACACGGGAACAATGTCGAATGACAGTGCTATAAAGACTTCTTCAGCATCTAATTAGAAAATAAGAAGCTTTTATACGACTATTTTAGAACTTACAGTGTTAAAAAAGTGAAATTTGACACCTTTATACAATAATTGAGTAAACGCGTTGTAAACATGTGGAGTAAACGTTTAGTCGACATAGTTTTATGCCCAAAATGCGAAAATGCTAAAGAGTTGAGTATAGTTCTTTTATACAACGGTTTGGCATCTTTAACTCCTTTTAACGACTATTTCTCGATCTTAAGCTGTAAAAAGCATTGCTTTTACGACTGCTTTGCTACTTGGGTTGTAACTTTTAGGAAACTCAACCTTATTGTTGTTGAATTTCAGATTAACTTTGGACCTTTACCTTTTTGGTACCCAATTTAATCTGGTGACTGTACAAGCCTAGAGCTTAATTTGGGACTAGGTCAAGTGGTTGGACATTGTGACTGAAAATAATAAGTCTAGAATCGAACCCAAGCTACTCGTACGTGTTTGTAGATATATTATTAAAAGCTCAATAACGGTGCCGGTAACCAAACGATCTAAGTATTTCTTGGTTTACAAATTCCATTCCATTTATATTTATTGATTTTTTGTACAGGGTGCAACATGAGGGGTGCATCAAACAAGGCCGATCGATGAAGGACACTGCCATTTGTATACCTACTGATCTGAAGTAATTTCAGTTTTTGTTTATAATCTTGAGTAGAAACTCGAATGCCTGGCACAGAACATGAATGAATATTGAATACTGGGCTCTCTCCTATTCAGCGCCGGAGTCGTCATTTGCCGGCATGATGCAGCCCATTACAAACAACAGTGATTTGCGAGTACATGTGCTTAACCGTAATCCCGTGTGACGTAATCGCGTATTCGTCTTTGTCAATAACGCTAGAGATCTGGCAATGCTGTGCGATTCTACATTCTGGGGCCTTATTCTTCATTGTTTTTAGCTTTATTATTACTTATGGTACTGTTGAAATGTTATGATAGCTCTTATTAACTTGACAGTAACGGCTTCCGAGTTGAAAAATGTCCTGTACATATATAGGTACCTACATAAAACCCCTTGCAGAGAAAACGGGCACTATTACCTATTATTATAACTAAATAAATAAGATTTCATGCTACAAAATAAAGAAAGAATTGTTTACGAAGAAAAATAATGACAGTATGTTGAAACTACTTGAAAAAATCGAAAGGATCCGTTTTTTTACAAGGGGTTTAGTTGAATATCGAACGTTATAGTAATATATTTAAAGTTAAAATATCGATGTTGGATCGAACGTAGGTATATTTTGGTGATGTTTAAAATATCTTCGTACTTTTTGGGTATGTATTCAAATATCGAAAGTTTATTCATCTAAAGTTAAAATATCGATGTCCGAAATATTAAAGGTTAAAGTATCGAACGGTTATGTTATGATGCTTTGAAAACGAATGATAAATGCATCTCTAAATACTTAGTATAAAACAAAGTACATACATAGTACCGACCAAACGAAGGATTTTTACTCTTTTTTATTCCCATGATATATTGATTGTCCTACCTAACAAGTGCAATTCTTAATTTTGGTAGGTGAATTCTAAGTTAGGTGCGACGACGAGCGTAGCGAGGAGGGTTGTTAGGTTGATTTACGATAATTTACCGATTGCACGACTTAAATTACTCAATCCGTTTATGCAGTATGCATATGCTCATTGTTATTTGGGTAATCAAAAAACATGGAAAGCTAAGGCTCCGCCTACGCCGTAGGCTTCTGAACCTAACCTAACCGAGACGGTTTCGCATTAAACAGATTGTTTTGCTCGCCACGCCCACTCAGTTCACTGAAACACCTTTCTTCGTATTAAGTAATTATATTACACACTAGCGACCCGCCCTCGCTTCGCTTCGGTTTATGTGAGTTTTCTGTAACACCCGTACATGAAACAGGATTTATTAGACATATAAACCTTCCTCTTGAAACACTCTATCTATTAATAAAAACCGCATCAAAATCCGTTGCGTAGTTTTAAAGATCTAAGCATACATAGGGACAGACAGCGGAAAGCGACTTTGTTTTATACTATGTAGTGATACTCGTACCGTTGTTTAGATACAAAAGCGACACGATGAAAATGTTATTTAAGTACATTAAGTTTTAAATCAAACTGCCATTTCTGTGTGAATTGAGCCTAAGACGTAGGTACGGATCCCTAGAGGCTCGAGTCCGACGCGCACTTGTCTGGTTTTTATTAAATCTGTAAAAGCCGATTGACAACATTAAAACTTAGAAATAGGGTTAGCTAAGGTCATTTTTGCGTCGCAGAAGGGTTTCAGTGTCAATAGTCTCCTTACTCATCTGAAATTTCCACCTGTATGTAAAGGGAATGGTAGTGAGTTACCTGTACGAATCAGCCCAATGTCAACTAATAATCGTTATCGCAAATGTAGAGGATTGACTGAGATGCAGAACGGTCGAGTCGAGCACTTCCCATACTTTTTTACAGGTTTTGAAAAGCCAATATATGTTAGACGTGAAAAAAATATCGTTAACGTTTATATTTTTTTGTAGGACTCCAGCTAATATTCAGGTTACGAAATCTACTTCTAGCTGAGGACCATCCTGTTAAATTAGTTTTCTTTAAGAAAACGCTTGCTAATCAATACATAGCTTCAGGAGCTACGAAGTGAATACATAGGTACACACTGCAGGTTCACAGATTTGCGTTGGAGGCTAAAAATAGTTATGGACCCAATGACAATGTTGTCGTCATTTTGCAGACTCATAATAATGGTAGGTCAGTGCTCGGAAAAAACGAGCTCCCTAGCAAATGTCTTTCTAAAATTCAAAAATACCTGAAGTGAAATATCTAATCGCTTTACGCGGTAACTGTAAGAATTATGTACGCTTAAGCCCAACGAAAAGAAGTTCAAAAATGAAATTCCGGACATCTAGTGCCAATCTCGGTAACATCGCGGTTCGATGTATTTAAGTTTGTTTGGTAACGGTCGACTCTTGACTGGTTACCGAAATCAGTGGAAACACAGCATGATAGTATGATATCCATCAAGCGCAAGGTACAGTCAACATGAAAAGTAGCTAAGCAGAATAGGTAACATGCTCAAAATGATCTAGACACGACGTATTCCCTTAACAATAGAGTCGAGTGCAGATCATTTTGGCCTCTTCAGTTGCGTAGCTACTTCTGCTGCTGACTGTACTTACAATTTTCTTCGTAGAAACGACATCATCATAAAGTAGCATTTGTTTTCTTGATAGGTTTAAAGGATTTTAATAAGAGTTCAAACGTCAGGTCGCTTTGATTACAAAACCGGTCGCGATAATGTCTCGTTTGCCTCCCCGGCACGAGTAGGCCCACCTTATGGTTCCGTAGAATAACTTTTTTGTAGATAGATAGATGTGTGATGTGTGTAACCATTATCTAGGGTTTCGAAGTTAAACTAGGAACCTTTATAGTTTCGCGAATACCTGGAGAACATTGGATAATTCCTGGTAGATATCCAGAGAGTTACCCAGTATCCATAGACGTAGTAGCTTGGCTAGTTTGGGACTACATCAATTTGTGTAAGATTATTTGAATGTGTTATTCGTATCAGCAAACACCATTAAACAACATCACTACATAGTATAAAACAAAGTCGCTTCTCGCTGTCTGTCCCTATGTATGCTTAGATCTTTAAAACAACGCAACGGATTTTGATGCAGGTTTTTTTAATAGATAGAGTGATTCAATAGGAAGGTTTATATGTATAATAGATTCTGGTTTATGTACGGGTGTTACAGAAAACTCACATAAACCGAAGCGAAGCGAGGGCGGGTCGCTAGTTAAATATAAAACAATGCAACGAAAAATAACCGGACAAGAACATGTCGAACGATGTTCAGTGTATTTTTCCCGTTACGAAACACAAAAAACTATCTCAAAAACAATATACTTATAAGTACAATATATAATTTGGTGCTATCTTAGATGATTTTAGTGGGCATGAACACATCCAAGTCTACTTAGTCGTGATAGTTTTTCTTTTAAATTCCTTATAACGTTTTCATTAAAATATTTAAGATATTTAGTATTTTTAGCATTGGCTATTCGTGACTTGACCGTAACAAAAATTTCCACTGTAAATAAATCTTAATATTTCATCAAAAACCCTCAAGCGCCGGAAATACATACATTCCTTCACGCCTTCACTCCCGGAGTGGGGTAGGCGGAGCAAATATTCATCATTATTACATGATTACGGATTTGTGCCGCTTACTGCGGAGACCATGGGCCCTTGGTGAACCGATATGAAAACCTTTTTGAGGCCCTGTCATCCCGGTTCATAGACACTTTAGGAGGTTCTACGTAGACCTGGTGGTTATGGTTACCCCTCCTAAAGGATTGGGCTAGCTATCCAGAGAGGTAATGCAGCCAGTGTCATAGGGATCATGCCGCGAGCGGAGCTGCTAGAGGGAGGTGTTCTTTTTATAGTGGTGATTATTATTTATATCTTTTAAGATTTGAGTAGTTAGTTTTATTTTTATTTAAATACCTACTTACGTTTAGTTTTAATTTTTAATTGGATTAATGTCGAATTTTGTGATCATTATGTCGATTAAATATTTTAAGAATGAATCTAGATTCAAAAGCTTAATAGAAGAATGGTTTTCACAAACCCGCATTTTTTTTGAAAGACCTATACCAGGACATTCCACACCATGGGGTAGACGCTAAAAAAAACATCTCCACGCTACGTGTAGGTATTTTCAAGATTTTATTTTACCGTTTTGTCTGCGTGACTAATATGTATATTCATGCCAAAAGCACCTCTAAGTCTCTGAGCCTGCCGCGGAAGGTCGGACGGACGGACGGGCGTGGTTCCTATCCAAGTTTGACTAAAGAACCCTAAAATTAAAAATCTAGGTAGTTCGAAAGATCTAAGCGTACATGTATAGATACAGAGTGTCAGACGGCGGGAAGCGACTTTGTTTTATACTATGTAAACTAGTCCCCTGCCGCGTCTGTCAGTGTGTAGGTACGTATGTTCACGAAGATCTTAAAAACTGCTAAACGGATTTTCTCGCGGTTTTTACCACCAGTTACATGTTTTTTAACGGAATATAAAAACAAATCGTGGTTTATGTACAGGCGTTACAGGAAATTCTAATAAACGGAACCGAAGCGAGGGCTGGTCGTCGCTAGTAGTTAACTAACACGACAATAAACATTTTACGAACTATGTAACCTTTAAAAATTTATATTTATTATTTACCTCCTATATAGTTTTTTATTGTAAAAGTAATCAAGCTTTGGATCCTAAGAACAAATCTCTTATAGACCTACAGATGTAGTGAATAATCCTTTCCTATCGTATTTTGTCGGATATGTTCGTATTTATCTAGCTTTCTCGATAATCTTCAGTACCCATCAAATAAGCCAACTGAGAAAGCAAGATAAATACGAAGTTATCCGACCAAAAACGATGGGAAAGGATTATTCACTACATCTGTACCTAGTTTCTAATTTCCCCTCACTGACCCGTTTAGATTGCTCACCATGTGACAGATTTTAAAATTAATAAGTGACATTTTCCTATAAGTAAATATATTTACCTACCGAAGGTAATAGGTATTCAACAGACATTCTCAACTGTTCTCTGTTTAACATTTAATATTAATATGTATTTAAACAGTAACGAATTTACCTTGTCGAAATTACATAATATCGCAGTGTGAAAATTTTGTAAGGTACCAAACAAGTTTAAAAAAACAAGTTGAAAACCCCCGCATCTGAGCTAAGGAGGTTCTAATACCACGTTACTCCTTGGATAGACACCAATCCAACGTTACCCCATTAATAATCCGTTACCATCGAGCAATTAACTCGATGTTCGTCACAAATAAACTTGGACACATACATAAATACCTACACCTGAAAAACATTACCCTTCTTTTTGCATAGCTGGATAAAAGCGTTAACTAGCATTTTTTATAGAAACTATTGGTTTCTATAAAAAATGCTAGTTCCTCGTGTGTTCATACATTTTGAGACGAATTATAATATTCATAGAAGATTATTTTTCCGAGTCAAGTTCAAATTTTTCATATAATAATAAGAATACATTAACCAATAACTACTAGCAATTATTACTAAAAATGTCAGTCTTTATACGAGCTCCTTAACGCCTTGTTGGCAAAAATAGAGTGGAGTGACACCTTCATACGAAAAACCCCACCAGACCTTCACACTGGCTGGAACATAAACTGGAACTCACCGCGTGCTGGAGCTGGAACATTTTTGCTGCTTTTGGCATAAACTTTATTTTTTGTCCGTTGAACTTTTCTTCGAACGTGAAGATTTTTTCATCGGTGTAGAGTATTTTTTTCGCAGCGTGTCTCTTAAGCAGCATCGGACAAAGTTACGATCATTAAGGAAGTGAACTTTCCTACGATTGTAAGCTTTTACCTTGAGATTCTATTTCAGTATTTTGTTTACCGCAACACGCGAATTGTTAATCTGCAGAGCGAATTTGTTCTGGGTGCGACATGAATTTCGACGAAGTCGCTCTCTGATTGTTTTGATGTTCGCAATCGTCCTTACAGACCGCGGGCGACCACTCCTTTGTCGATCTTTCAGAGATTCAGTCTTCTTGTAATGTTTTATGGTGTAGGTAATGTATAAAGTTGCGGCTAATTCCAAAAGATTTAAAGACACGGAAAATCTCCATTGGTTTTTTCCTGCCATACCTATGTAGCGAAATTACAGTCGCACGTAATTCTTTTGCACCCCCCATCACAAGAAATTTCAAGCATCTGTCACTCTCGTACTTACGCTTACCCACATTTTGTCACGCGATAAACGCTGTTATAGCAGGCCCTTGCTACCAGATCATCTAAGTACACTTGCGCCGGCATCGACTGACATTGTCGCGTAGCTTAAGATTTGACTGGTTGAACCCGTTGACACAGCCTTGCGCGGTCGGTGCGACCCGCCTGGGCTCGGTAGATATATAAGCCGCCGCGCCGGCCCGGCGACACTACACGCGTCGTCGGTTCCGGGGACGTCGGCGACCACCGGTTCATCATGAAGACGATCGTGGTACGTTACTTTCAAGTTTAGTTAACGCGTTTGGTTTAGTTATTTTAAGATTATGGCCAAGTGTCTCGACTGCGTTTGTTACTGTGTCGCCGCGTTTTGTCGTTGGTCAAAGAGAAATATAAACCCTCAACTTGTTATTTGTTACGTGAATTATAAAAAAGGAAAAAAGCTCACAACTTTTCCGCATCATAGCGAAGTTTTATATTTCTGATACACCTATGCATAAAAAACTTAAAAGTTTTCTAGTTTAGAGATTTATTATAAGTGACCGTTATTTTGAATACGAATTAATCTTTAACTAAATCAAAATTAAAATTCGTCATTAAGTGATACAATATCAACAATAAAATTTAGTAAGAACATAACTAAATCAAAATGCAGAATTATTTTCGTTGTTAAAGGAAACGTGTGCGAATTCTATTTTTATTATTCTTACCTATGTGAAAAATGAGTTTTTTGCTAAATGAGGAAATTAATGATTGTATTAGTCTGTTTTTGACAACTGACTACCAATTGCAAGTGTACCAAGATTACTATTTTACGTGTTTACGTATATTACAGTCCTGCTGCAGAATAAACATGAAAGCTTGCGGACCAATCTAAATCTATTCATTATTTATAACGAGTACACACAGTTAATCCATATCTGCCTCAGGGACCCGCCATCGGTAGGGGTATACCGCACTATAGTGCACACCGCCCCGACCCCTGGATAACACTATGCATTAGTGAGCAACATTTGGAATTTTACTATACTTTACGTTTTGGCTACGAATACATTTAAAACAGTTCATCGTTTAATTTACTCTAGTGGTCACGTAGTCGGAATCTCTTTCTTTCTGCACTCATATAAACCAACCAATTTATCAATATTTCTCCATAACCACGTAGGTACTTTTGAAATTTGATCATTGTTCAATTATTAATTTAATCACTTAAATGTTCTTTTTCAACGAAAAGCACTTTCGGTGAAAATACTGTGAGATCCGACAAAATTAAATGTTTGTCATATATTTTACTCTTTGAAATATGCTATGCTATTTGCTTTTATAACGCAAACATATTAAGATGGCCAAGAGAGGATCGCACCGAGTATTTAATCCCCAAATCGAATTCGATGTAATGTTAGTAGGTAAATAGTATCAGTTTCTCTTAAGGTTATGACTAAATATTGCCGGCATGCATGAATCGTTTTTTAACGTGTAAGCTTCATAAATTTAAGACCGCAGGCCGCCTGATCAGTACTCGTACAATTACCGTACTTGCTAGAAGAAAGCTTTGTCCTTTGCACTCTAAAATAATACTGCGAGGTTTGACAGGGACAGAGCATTCGACTCGCTATCGTGTACGTTAATTGTAACTCATGGTAAGGGTACGGACTGGAGAGGGATTGTAAATGAACTCTTAGTCGAGAGGTCTATTCTCTTTAGCATAATTATGACGGTGAATTTGAAGCTTTCATTACTGCAGTTCTACCAGTGTACCTATTTACCTTGCGTTAATCTGAATCGACTTTATTATTTCATATGTATATGTTGTTTTATCTCGCGGTTTTAACATCAATAGATTAATGGGCAAGCATTGTAACATCTACATAGTCTGCCATAAAATTAAAGTCCGTATTGTTTTTCATCAAAATTAGTGTTACGTCGTAATGTTGAAAGTCATAACTAATATAAGACGTACTTGCACGAACAATAATTTAATACTGGGTTAATGACACTAACTCAAGTTATTAAACGTCAGATTCATACGAAAACTGTAATTTTAACTCGAGGTAGTGTCTTAACCAAGGTGTTTAATTTTTTGTGCAAGTGGCCCTTAGAGAGCATAGTCTGCAGGTTTGTTTTTCGCGGGTTATATTTGTCAAAAGTCATAAAAAAAATATACTTGCATAACTTCGAACTTCATAATAATACATATCATAGCAATTACAAGGTCTAAAGTTGTTATACTTATATATAAAATATGCGTACCTAACGTTTTCAGGGACTTACCTAAATACGAGTATAGCAATAATCTTCTGTGAGCATAATTATTTAAAAAATCGGGCAAGACCATGACCATGCTTATTGTAGGCAGCCGACGCTGTGACTCGTACTTCAAAATCTTTTTTTTTTTGCAAAACAACAACCATGAAGAAATTTTCTTTTAAATTCGTTATGTGTACTTTGACTTAAGATATATTTCAGACTTTTATTATTTGTAGTTTTGGCTGTTGTCATACGCAACTCTCGTTCATATTTCCTAAACGGTCCCCCAAACATAAAATTGATATAATTACATGTACAATGATTTAGTAAGAGCTCACTGGATATTATTATGTGAAACGCCGTCATTTTAATTTACATAAGTATGGCTACGTATATAGACTGACAGACGCGAATAGACGGACGGACGGACATGTCACGTTAATGTCGTGACATTAACGTGACATACCAAATTAATAGGTAACTTTGAAAATTACAATTTTTAACCTTACGGGTGATTAATGTTGTTTTTTTTAAGAATTTTCCTATCCGCTTTTTACATTTATAAGCATATATGACTATCGAACTTATGAGAAAAAATATTATGGAAATCAACTTCTAGCTAATCGTTACTAATTTAATCGTTCGACACTAATAAAAGTAATGGGTGACAAAGAGATCTCTGAAAAATCACAAGGTAGCCCGCGCGAGCTCGGGCGACACGTCGCTGACCCAGACCATTTCCACCAGATGTGTAAAAAAATGCCATTAAATTCCCTCCAATCCATCCTCTGTTCACGTCTCCGGTGGAAAAGCACCTTCAAATCCTTTATCTAAAGACAATTTTACAATACCTGTTTTTATCATTGGCATTCCCAATCGGACCTGACTCGTGCCTCGGGGCTTCCGATTCATTTAGGAAATCTGTCGCGATTATTAGCCTAGTAGCGTGGAAGATAAAACTTAAATGTAGGTAGGTAACTTTATTTTATACCAATATTTTGAATTTGAACTCACGTGTCGTGTGAGTACGCCGCAGCAGTGTTTATTTTGTTCCTATAATGGTAATGACTCACGCTTATTTAAATTGTATAACATTTTTAATATTGAAAACAAAACAATCGTTACAACTTATTTAAGCTACCAGCAGAGCTCTACCCAAACTTTGAACGTCTCATTAATTATAATAACAAATTTGACGGGATTCATTGAATTGTCATAAATATTCTTGCGCGAAATACGAACCGGATTAAGTCAAACGTGTTTCTTAATTCTTGTTAAAATTACAAAAGGTAAAGGCGGATCCCGTGAATAAATTATTCCAGTGTTCTCGTGTTCCACAGGTTTCTACGAATTGTTCTATCTTACTAGAACCGCTTTATCTATATAATGCAGAATCCTCGTATTTAAGTATAAAATAAAATATATTTTTGCATACTTTGATATTCGACGATTACCAACACTAACAAAATGATTTAATGCAAAACATGTTTTTTTTTGTAGTTCCGGTTTATAAGGTATTCGTTATTAGTTTTTACCCGACTACGGCAAAGACGAGAGGAAGGGTTACGATTTTGAAGTTATAGGCAACTAAAATGTTTTTATTTGATCTAGTAAAGTAATTCATAAGTTTTAAGTAACGTTAAAACACACTGAGCATGGCCCGAAAATAAATAACAACGTTAAATGCCTATTAGAAAGGGAATATTACATTTAAAAAAATACGTGTACGAATTAAAGAAAAACATTACTATAAGTAGGTACTTACATTAAAATTAAATTATGTTTAAATAGGGGGGCCATAGTATAAAAGATCTAAAGCATTTTTCATCGCTGGATAGCAACGCTAGATAAACGTTGAGTACGGAAGCGCTGCTATTTCTTTATTTTATTTATTTTAGGCCGATCCAAATGAAATCGGTTTTTGGTTTAAAATATTGTTGGACGCCAACTTCATGTTTATTATTAAGTAATTTATATTTTCGCGTTTTTGAAGGCAGTTTTTTGTTTTTTTTTGTCTCTCAAGAATCAAGACCATTTCAGGAAACACAAGTAGAGTTATATAGGAAGAAAAAAAAAACAAGTTTTAACATTTAACCCAAAATTTCATCTTGTTCAGTCGGACGGATAACTCATGAAAAATTGATCACTTTAATATACTTACCTATGAAAATTGGCGTTTTATATAGATAATTTTATGAAAATTGTGGTTTTCATACATTTAATTTTGCTGATTATTTAGTAACGTCAAATGCAAACCAAACAAAATTCTGTCAGGAATATTGGACACTTCTAAGCTATATTATACATACACGTATCTTAATTACTTAAAAATTGTTAGCTTCATAAAATTCTGCGTAATTGAAACACTTGAACTCGCAGCACATGAAAAGAGTTGAGTTCACACTTTAATTTTAAACATTAAGTAAGAAATTTTATCCATATTATTTGTAACTAAAACCTTTGTAACATAGTGATTTAATGAAATTTAAAAATAATTTGGAAGTTAAAATTGAAATGAGTAAATTCCGTACGAACACGTAGGTATTTCTTTCCCTTACTAAATGATATATTTTTGGTAGAAAAATAATACTGAAGCATTAAAAACACAATAACTATGTAACTAGTGATGGGCAATTTCTGAAACATTGCAATACTTACCATAACCGCGAAAATTACAACTTCTGAAAGTTAGATAATTAGATGGAAATCATTCTGACACCAGTAAATTTCATGAAAAGTTTCCGTTACTTACGTCACATGTCAAAACTATAAGTACTTTTCAGAATTTAAACGGTTTTACTTTGGTAATACTTTAGGTGTCAGTTTCACTTTTGAAACTTCCAGAATTTTGCAGAAATTTATGTGAAAGTTTCACTTTGGAAATTTACAAGCCCATATTACATAACGCAATGTGAAATGTCTAACTAAATATGGCATCTGATAATAATAATAATAATAATAATTCTTTAATAATAATTCTTTATTTTCCATAAAATTACACGTATCTTATAAGTATATTAATTACATTAGCCAGAAAACTTAAATAATTTAGCCACAGCTGCCAAACTAGGTGGGGACCTGTATTTCAGCAGTCAGCGCTCAACCCCAAAAATGTAGTACTAAGAATTATTATATAAACTAAAGAAAAACAGTAACCAGAAATGAACCTAGCTAAATATTCTTAATTACTTATTTACTATAAAAATAACAAAAGTGTGAGTTTGAATGAAGGTGTGTAATTGTGAACCTCTTCTTATGAAAGTATGTGTGCGAGAGTGTGTGTGTGTGTGTGTGTGTGTATAGGAGTGTGTGTGTGTGTGTTTGGAGAAGAGGGTGTGTAGGTATACAATTAATTCGTTTATTTCAATATTGTAATAAGTTCCTCAGTTTCCTCGTAGGTAAATTTTTGTAGCAGGTTTGTGATTTCGTTTCTACAACGTATCTTATTTAGTGGATAAACAAATTTTAGCTTGTTAATTTTATTATAAATATATGGACCTAGAAAGCAAAAGAATCTCGTTATGAATGCAGTGTGAAACTTTTTAGGCAGGTTTAAAATCGTATCTTTCCTTCGTTTATTATTTATTGAACAATCATAATGAGTTAAACTGTGTTGCTTCATGAAAATGGAAAGCAGAAACAGCTGTCGTACGGTGAGGACTTCGCAGGATTGATAGAGGAGTGTGGTGGAAAATAAGATAGGCCGGAAAGTGCAAACTTTGAGAATGGCACGCTGGGCAACCTCCAAAGACAACAGGGTGGTTTTGGGAACTCCTCCCCAGCAAGAAATGCAATAAGTAGTGATAGATTGGCATAGTGCAAAATAAATTTGTTGAAGTAATTTTTTATCAACTGCGTGTCTTAAATTTTTAAAAATATATATTAGTTTCCTAATTTTTCCACTAAGTGATAAAATGTGTTGTTTAAAACAGAGGTTACTATCTAATGTAATGCCTAGGTATTTAATCGTTTGGACGCGTTCTAAACTGGTACAGGAGCATTTACCCTTTTCCTCTAGAGGACATTCATGCGCATAAATCTCTAAATTCAGTTTTGGTTGTCCAGCATCCCTAATAGAAAAGGCAATATATTTTGTCTTATCCTTATTCAAGGTCAAAATATTCTCCCTCAGCCACCTAGTTACAATATTAAAGCTAGACTGTGCTGCCTCGTAGACCTCGACCCAGGAGTCCGCAGCAAAGAGTAAAGCAGTATCATCTGCATAAGATATAATTTTGCCTGGGATATTTTTAAGAGATAACAGATCGTTTATATAAGCCAGAAATAATGTCGGTCCCAATATACTGCCCTGTGGCACTCCGTACGAAACAGGAAGTTCATTGCTGACGTAACTACCTATCCTAACACACTGAAATCTGTCAGAAAGATAGCTTGCTATAAGTTTTAGTTGAGTACCTCTGATACCGAGTCTTTCAAGTCTCTTTAATAACTTCGGAACCGAGACCGTGTCGAAAGCTTTGGCCAAATCCAAGAAAATTGAAATACACTTCTGACCGTTATCTAAACTTTCAGAAACATAGTCCGTAAAGTTTTGTACAGCGTCATTCGTAGATAGCCCCCGTCGGAAGCCAAACTGACTACTGGACAAAATATTATTGGTCTCCAAAAAATTTACGAGTCTAACATTAATAATTTTTTCCAGAATTTTAGATAAAGCTGGAAGAATCGAAATGGGCCTAAAATTACCGACACGATCCCTGTCCCCGCCCTTGTGAATTGGAATAACTACTGATCTTTTCAATTCTTTCGGAAAAACGCCCTTCCTCAGACAGCCGTTAAAGATGTAGGTTAAAGGCGGTATAAGTAACTGTCTATATGATTTGAGTAAAGAGTTAGATATTTTGTCAAGACCTACAGAACAATCACTCTTTAAGCCAATAATAAGGCGATTTACTTCATCTTCGTCAGTATCTAACAATACGAAAGAACTATTATGGTGGTTGTATAGATCTGTATTTAGTTGATTACTAGCTATATTTTGAAATTTTGTAGCCAAAGATCTTCCCACATTAACAAAAAAATCATTAACGTCATTAATCGATTGCTCAGGAGATGATTTTATTGATAGTAGTTCTTTTGGAAAAATATTTACTCTAGCAGTACCTGAAATGTTTTTAATTGCTTCCCATAACTTTTTACTGTCTTTGCCAGCACTTTTTATAAGTTCTTTATCATATGACCTCTTAACTTTTTTTAGAAGTAAATTACAAAAATTTCTGTAGCGCGTATAAGTTAGTTTTAAAATATGGTTGTTAGGAGAACGCTTGGATTTAAAATGCAGCCTATCTCTATGTTTAATACAGCGGAGAAGCCCTGAGGTAATCCAGGGTTTGATAATCTTTTTACGTGTTGATAATGTTATGGTTTGGGTATTATTTTCAATTGCAGTTTGTATGGATCTTATGAGGTAGCTCATGCAATTTTCCATATCTTGGGATTCGTATACTGGCTGTAGGTTAATATTTGCAATGTCAGTACCCAAACCTTCTAAGTTAAGTTTACTACGTGTGGAGATTGCATAAGTGCGATTTGTTTTATTCTTTAAACAAAGTAGAACGCATTTATGGTCAGTGATTGTGGTTTCAAGTATGATTGTAAGTGATGGATTTTTACTTTTAAGCAACACATGATCAATACAAGTTTCACTAGCATCTCTTGTGACCGATGTATGTGTTGGTAAAAGTCCGTGAAAGGCTGCAAGTGTTAGATACCGATCAGCTGAAGCTTCAATAACATGTGGAATTATATTAATGTTGAGGTCACCTATAACTGTAATGTTCTTATACACTGATAGCTCTAGTAAAATTTTATCTAAAGACGTCAAAAATAAATCAGAATTTTGATATGAAGGTGGACGATATATAGCTATAATTACAGTATCATAACCAATTTTGATTATAAGGCCATTACCAGCTTCAAGTTGTGGTTCATGAATTGAACAATTAAGATTGTCCTTGACGTAAACTACTACTCCGTCGTTTTGATTGCAATTAATTGTAGTGGCATAGCTGTTATAACCATTCAATATCGGTATCAGCGGCGCTTGCTGCAGCCAACATTCCGTGAGTATCAGTATATCGCACTCTACGCGAAGTTGTGAAAGCATTACTTCAAAATCGTTGAAATTACAATTTATACTGCGTATGTTTTGCGTGAGGACCGTTAAGCATGAGGTAGAAGATGGGATATGTTTATAACAATTTTCAACATCACAGGACAAACATTCTGAGATTGCTACACTGTCAAGATCATTTATAACTGTATTAAGATTATCGAATTTTAAAAAAGGTTTTATGTTGCTCCAAAGAAATGTCGTAAAAAAATTTAGATTTTAATTCGTGAGGAAAACTAAGGCGGTAGCAGAATTGAAGTGTAACTGTAAACAAAGGTTGTGTGTAAGTGTAAATGGGAGGATATAATGGAGAAAAGATAATTGAATGACATGTGATGAAACAGTGAGATCTTGTATTATTACAGATAATTGTAATAGCTAAGTATAGTCATGCAAGCTTTTTAAGCTCATCTAACTTTGTTTCATTAATTATTTTGATCGGTGGTGAATTTTCGTTCTTACGTAAGTATACTGCTCCGTGCGAAGTCCAGCAGAAGTTATATTCATAATCTCTCTGGAAGGCTCGTGCTAGGAAGAAAACTCTTTGAGCTTTAGCAGTCAACGTTTCCGAGACGTAAACTGGCTTAACCGGCTGTTGTAAATGCAAATGAGAGGTGTTAAGTTTATCTCCTTTTGCCTTAGTTTTGTTGAAAGTTTTAATCGATTTAATAATTTTCTCCTTCATTATCACGGTGTTTAGCTCGGTGATTATAGGATCCGATGAGTCTTTGGATTTCAGTCGGTAAACGTCTTTAATATCGGTTTTCTTAATTTCAGTCTTAACCGCCTTTCCCAGGTTTATCACCATATCACAAAGACTCTCCTTAGTTTCGCCAATGGATTTGGGGATATTACGTATCTCAAGGCCGGTGTCACGACTTTTGCGCTCCATGTTTTCAATTTTTTCTTCAAGCACTTGAATCATCACCATGTCTTCTTTTCGTTTAGTCTCCAGTTCCGAAATACGTACTAAGAATTCGTCGTACTTATCGGACATTAGTTGTACACTTTTTGTCAATTCCGAGTTCTGTTCTTTGAGATCATCTATTGCGCATTTTAGGCAAGAAAATCTTTTGTCTTGTTCTTTAGAGAAAGACGCAAACATGTCCTTTATTGTTGATGTTATGTTTGTTTCCTCCCCTTCCTTTTTCTTCATTTTACGTTCAATAACACTCATTTTCTGAGACCTCAATTTTGGTAGTGATTTGCAATGCTTATCTTCTTCTGGGGTACCAGGTACAGTAGACGCGGTTAAGGTGACGCTATGTGGTATCGGGAGCACGCATGCAGCCGAGGATGAAGCCAGAGGCGAGGGGGGAGGAATACGTTTTGTCTTCATATAATACTATTTTTGTCTACAAAGTAAAGCAATATACCTACCAGGACAGCAGCGATTACGAGATGTTATATGTATAATCACAAGTAGTAAGGTAGGGGTCTAGTAATCTGGTCACTTATCGGGAAAATCGAACATAAAGGCTTTCCTTCCACTTAACGGAGATCTCTTCTAATGTATCAGTAGCCTGTGTCGTTAGAAATGTTGTTGTCTATGTTGCCTTGTTTCTAAAGCATGCAAGACGTGATCCTTATAGCTTCTTAAATTTCCGCTGTCCAAAGTTAGTATTTAATTTATTTAAAATGGTTGTTTATAAATACCAGAGTGATTGATTCGTTGTGCGGTTGGCTCGCTCGGGCAACTCCTTTGGTGATCCGGAGGGGAGACAAATTGTAGAAAACACTTCTTTAAATTCAGGTATCACCGGCAACCAACACTTATAAATAAACACAGTTGATGTTGGCAATCATAATAATATACGCGCAAATACTTAGTACAATGCGCGCCATTTCCTTGCTGCAGTCATAGATATTACGCTTGAAGCGCTGCTTAGTTTTCATGTCATTGTGCTCTCACTTGTTCGAGTAAAAACAGCGCTGCAGCGCTGAGTTGCGCGGGCTTTTCCTAGTTGGCCGGCGGGAGGCGGAGGTCCGCTAAAATGCGAGCGCACCGCGCATGCGCCTGGGCGGCCGCGTCGACAGCGATTCCGGGAATTGAGCGCGATCTAATAAATCGATTTTGGAGATATTTTGTTTTATAATCACTCACTGTGCTTCACTGATAAGTACTAATACAAATGTTTTAACACTTTTAGAATCTTGGGGAGGTAAGGAATAGATTGGTATATATTTTGACTTGTTTTGTAATAAAAATCCTACCTAATTTAATTAATAATCACGGAGTCGCAACGGAGCGATCCTTCCGCTAGAGCTGCGGCGGGGGAGGAATATGTCAATTGTTTTTTTGAAGAATTAATACGTTTATCCTTTGTTTTTTACTAAAACGACATGTACCTCTAGTTCTTATCAAAACAATAAACAACATTATGTTATTGAAACATGAACATTATAGCGCATTTTACTACTTTGTCTTCTGTCAAACTTCAGCTGAGTATGTTGTCGTCCGCCGCATCGGACAACGCCATAAGTACATTCAATGACTTGTGTATAACACTGCTGGTCTGCCTTGGCGGACTTTGTCAACATTATAAACTGATGAGCTAGTTACTACAGTAAAAAAAGAGATGAAAATGTAAATGTTTGTATGTGTGTACTGATATCGGCTTTGATTTTTCAATTTCTTTTAACTAGATAATGGTGTTTTAACCGGATTCACTGTAAGACACCAAAAATATCGCACAGGTTCTCGTTTTTTTAAGTGACTTAAAAAAAGAGGGAACTCTAGGATGTGATGTGATGTGCCCGCGAATTTTGAAAAAAAGAAAAACTATTTCCTAATCTGAGGGAAATGCGGTCTCCTCGCTAAAACTTTGCGTTGCAAGAATAGAATTCGACCTTTTGTGACATGCAGTTGACAATTTATTCATGTAGGTAGGTACAGTCAACCAATTTGATTCCGAGGCCACTTTGTCAACGTGACGTTATAAACAAACCAAATCTCTCTCTTACGTTTTGGTTGTCAACGTCACTTTATCACAGTCCATAGCGGCCTAGAAATCAAACTGAGTGACTGTACTTAGTGCTTGTTTGATTTTTAAAGTACTTAAAATTTAATACCGTAATTAAAAAAAGCTTACTTAGCTCACTTTTCGTATTTAATGTCTGCAAAATAACGATTCTACATAATATATTTTTCGTCCTTATATACACAACGTTCTAATAATATCGCTAATTATAGGGGCCCTGACACACACAAAAAAAAAATAGTTTGTTCACTAATACGATACGCCAACCATAACATGACGCTTGCGTCATCATTTACCGCGGCATCATCGCAAATCTGGTCGAGGCGGATAGGTCACCCGAACTGAACTTGACATTTAAATCCGAACAGTCAACAATGCAATAAATACTGGAGTGCTTTACAGACACAGATTGTATTTTATATATATATTAGCATGTCAGTCCGCGAGATATTTGAGACAAAATACTTTGTACTTGTGTTGTACTTTTTGTTCTAATGAACTAACTAAAAAGCACTATAATAACATTCTTATTACGTTAATACTTAGTAGCTACCTATGTGATTATTTTCCTCGCGAATAAACAGTGTGAAGTAAGTTTTGGATTAAATATTTTAAATAGGTATATACAAATATTAACTTCAGCAAGGTTAAAATGACTGAATCTCAAACCACTGAGATAGATTTAAGACGCAAAGTCAACTATTTTCACGGCTCAGATTGGTCTAGGAATGAATGAAGTAACGACGCAATAGCTTATAATCGTCCTATTGTTGACAGTGACAAAACCTAATTGCTTATATTCTCCTTTCAATAGGGTCGTCGGTTATCGTGCTTGGTGGCGACACACGCCTTGACCTAATACTTAAGTACCCCATTAGGTACAACTAATTTTTATTTTTCCTAAACTAGGAGTATTACTTAAGCATCCAAATCGATGATTTAGAAAAAATCCTGAGCGGAAGGATGCAACACTTCATGTGTGAAGTAATAATACCCCAGAAATGTCAATGTTGTACGAATAAAAATCCGTCCGAACGTGTCATAAATCAAATACAAACAAACAAAGTGACTAAAACAATATGATCAAATACCGTGTGCCTTCCCGGAACACTCGGACCAAGTTCATCGCACTCGGCTCTTGCGCAAGTACCCTTCGGGAGTCCAAAAATCGGGCGGACCGCCGGAGTGGGTGAGATTGACCCTGCACCCACACTTTCTACGCCGGACGGGCCGGTTGTGGGACATCTTTATTTACTAACATTATCTCATCGCAAGTTTGATCTAGACTGGGCTGGTTAAGAATTTTAAAGGAATAGGTCCTTATTTATAAAATGTCGGTTGGACGACTACCTAAGTGTTTCTGGCTCAGTTTAGCTGGTTCCCAAGATATTATCTTTAACTCAAGATTTTGCCCACTCGTTCACCTTCTTATTCCACCCACTGTGTTGCGACACAAAAATATTGTGGTATAAATCTCTAGCTAGAAAGAAACCAAATCTGGGATGAGTAACGTCAGCCATTTACGCCGTTAAATAATCTGGAATGCGACATGTAACATCAAAGTTCACATTAAGGTAATAATGTTTGCCTCAAGTGCGGGGTTACGACCGGTCGGTAACTAGATGCCATGTTACTGGAGCGCGCCGCGGTGTATTGCAACATTCCGTGGTCAACGCACCGGCGCAGCTTTGGGCTCGCGCGCGGCCCACTAGAGCCTACGCGTACTTGCCTGTTCCGTAAAACTACACAACTATGGTCCTAACTTGCAACAATACTCCAATTTTCCTCATTACATTATTCTAAAATATGATACCTATTATTATTGTTGGGTATATGTACACTTTGGCCTAAAATTGACTGCTCTAAACTCTAGCTATAGCTAAAGCTACCATTATTTAAGAGTACCTAATGTGATAAGACTGATAAGTAAAATTTGACTATCGTTGCAAGTTAGGACCATAGTTGTGTAGTTTTACGGGGACTTACCTAAACTTTAATAAACCGTCTTTCGTAATGTATACATTGTCCCTTTAATAAGTAAAAAATAATTATTTAAGGATGACCACTCGAAGATTATACTTATTTGTTATGTAAAGTGCAATAGTTCAATAAGTCCCGAGACTAAGTACTAAAACAAGGTTTTTTTTTATTAAATTATTTTTTATTCATCAACTTAGACTCGTCCAAGAGCGATACAGAACCTCCAACGCTTTTCTAACTTGTCTATCCCATGCGTGTTTGTGAGGATTTGTCTTTGGCTTCAAAATAAGCCTCCGTTACTGCGATAACTTCATTATTTGAGTCAAATTTCTTACCCTGGAGCATTTTTTTCGAGGTCTGCAAAGAGCCAGTAATCGCTGGGGGCCAAGTCTGGCAAATAAGGGGGATGAGAAAGCAATTCGAAGGTCAATTCATTAATTTTGGCAATCGTTCTCACGGACTTCTGAGTCTTTGGCCGCTTCGGGCGGCTTTCACCAGCCGCTCTCCACTCCGCTGACTGCCGATTGGATTCCGGAGTGGAATGGTGTATCCATGTTCATCCATTATCACATACCGACGTAAAAAACCCTTTTTATTACGAGTCATCAGCGCCAAGCATCGCTCTGAATCATTGATACGTTGTTCCTTTTGATCAGATGTAAGCAAACGCGGCAAAAAAAGCTTTTTCCTGGCCAAATTTTTATGTAAAATGGTGAAAACACTACCAAGCTGAAATCTTCACTATCTCGGCTATCTCACGCACTCTTACCTTCCGATCTTCCATTACGACTTGGTTTACACAATATATCTTTTATTGATGGCCAGTACTTTTTAAAAATCAAAAGAGTTTTTAATATATGCGCCATATCCAAGTTAGTCTCGGGACTTACCTATTGAACGATCTAGTACTTAACTCTAAAAAGGACCATCGTGTTTGTTTGTACTTATCTCTCTCTGATACACACTTAAGCCGCAAATGCACTGAGGCAGGCGAGGTGCAGCGCGTTCCCATCGCGAATCCAAATAATTCGGATTTAGGGACATGACGGATCGGGGTATCCGGATATTCCGGATAACAACGGATCCCATTTTTTTATAAAATAAATTTAGATTTCTGTTAAGATTTAGACCAAGGCTATTTGCAAAAATAAATGCCTACTTATTAATCGATCACCAGTCACACCACACTTTAAAATAAGTATATAAAATTGATATTGAGTAATCTAATAAAATTCTAGGGTAAAAAAAACTGATTGTTTTGAAAAAATGCAAGGGTATTAATCGCGATCTAAATGATTAAAATATGTAATACCAAAACAATGTACCGTAAAACGGAGTGAGTAGGGACACGACCTTAAATAAGTCATAACTTGCAACAAATAAGAACAATTATTAAATGGATAATAACGTTACGTCAATTGGTAACATATGCATCATTTAAGGTTGTGTCCCTACTCCCCCTTTAATCCCTACTCACCCCGCTTTACGGTATGATATGAATTTAGTTGGTGGCGTGTTATTGTAAATCACACATAAATGAATATATATTTTAGATCGCTATAGATCGCGAATTCACGGTTTATTTTCATTTTATTGCAATCTTTAAAGTCGTCTTATACTATCCGGATCCAAAGGGTCATCAGATCCGGATCCAATTTTTGACGGATATCCGGATATTTCGGGTATCCGAGTATCCGGACTGCCAACCTTAGGCGTGCCCTAAGCGTAGCGACGCGTGTTTAATAATGAGAACGCACCGCGCCGCCTCCGCTCTCAGAGCGTTTGCGGCTTTATGCGAGTCTAACCGATTTTTCCTGAACTCGAAAGACTTTTAAGAGCAATAGCTCTTTTATTTACTGCCATTAATCGATGTAAGTAATATTGCAAAATGGTGATGGAAATACTTTTTTTTACAGATAATAGTAGCCTTAACAGCGGCAGCCTCAGCTGATATTGGGCTCGGCTACCATTACAAGCAGCCACAAACGTCGTACGAAGGGCCAGCGTTCAGCTCTTCAAGCAGCAGCAGCGGCTTCGGCAGTGGATACGCCGGACAAAACACAGGCTCAGGGTATAAAGGACAAACTTTGAGCTCTGCGTCAAACACATACAATAATGCTGGTTTGCAAAATGGTTACCAAAACCAAGTTCTTTCCGGTTCTGGCTATCAGACAGGAAACGGTTACCCGTCAACAGGGTACCAAACCAATAATGGTTACCAGACGGGCACCGGTTACCAAAATGGAGCCGGTTACCAGCCCGGTACAATCTACCAATCCGGTTCTGGCTACCAATCCGGTTCTGGCTATCAATCTGGATCCGGCTACCTGGCTAACTCTGGCACTGGCTACCAATCAGGCACGGGTTCCCACACAGATAATACAAAATACCAAAATAGTGGAAAATATCAAACCGGCGGAAGCAGCTCTGTCGGCAGTTTGACATCTAGCGGAAGCAGCTCTATTGGCAGCTTGACATCTGGACAGGCCCAAACTGGTAAATATCAGGGTGTTAATCAATACCAAGCGTCGAGTCAATACCAGTCCAATGCTGCAATCTTTCAGCAATACTACAACCAGATCCAGCATCAGGAACCTCAAGTATTCAAACACTTCTATGTACACGCGGCCCCGGAGGAGCCTGAGGCCATCAAACCCCGCCAGCCACTGACTCTACCTGCGCCTCAAAAACACTACAAGATCATCTTTATCAAAACACCATCTCCATCCACTGGCTCCGCACAATTTATACCGGTACAGCAGCAGAATGAAGAAAAAACTATCGTCTATGTTCTGGTTAAAAAACCAGAATCGGCTGAAGATGTTCTTCTCCCTCAATTGGAACAGAAGCCACCTTCAAAACCAGAAGTGTTCTTTATCAAGTATAAAGGCAAAGAAGATAGCCAAGCAGTGATTAACAATATCGTTAGTGAATATAACAATGGTAAAGATGTCGTGAATGTGGCGGGCGCCGTCCAATCCGGTGCATCTGGTACTTTAGATGGGATTTCGGACGTTAAATATACTTCGCAAGCTGTTTCCTCTGGGTCTCAATCGGCAGGCAACGAAGCTCAGACTGCCACTCAAGGGTCTTCTGGGTCGTTTGGGTCTCAGGCATTTGAAAGTAGCGTGTCTTCGATTGGCCAAACGCTGAGTACTGGTGCTGGTAACTACGGATCGTCAGGCTCGGGAACTGAAGCACAGAATGGTTATGGAATCAGCAGTGGTTCTTCCGGGTACCAAGTTTCCACGGTAACTCCAGTTCAGGCCAGTACGGCCTCCAGCGGATACGACAGCAGCTTCAGCAGCGTTTCTTCCACTGCCGCCTCTGCCGTGAGCGGAGGGCAAGGCAACACAATCTCCACCAGTCAGGGCATACCGCATGAAACATATGGACCTCCAAAATTTAGAGATTATTGACATACCTCATAATAAATTAAGGGTTTAAAAAAGTTTTGTTTTGTTTTATTAAAGAAAAATCTTTGACAAGTTTGATTATGGGTTGTGCACTTTGTACAGTCCAACTTAGAAATTGCTGTACATTTTAGTACCTAGTCGAAGTAACAAATTAAAATCAAATTCAAATTTAGTATATCAATACCTGAAACAAGGTGCAGCTACAGCTACTTTTAAGTTGGACGGTAAACTACTGAATGGTTATTAACTCGTGGCTCGTACACTCGGAGGTGTTACACTCTTAAAAACGGCTCTTTCTCTGTCGAACGGTCAATTGATTAAGCTAAGTCATACGAGCTGCAGGCTCACTTGGCGGATAAAGCTGCCTTGCCCTTAAATGTTGTTTATACGCTCTTACGGGACAACCTAAACTCTCCGGTTAATAATATGTCCGTCAAGTTCAAGAAAGAGTTGTGTAAGAGAATCATTTACCAGAGCCCCATTTTACAAAACCACAACGCTTTGACATGATAAGGTATCGTTTTTAACTCGGCCGCCATTACCTCTACTGTAAAAAAAAGAGCTATCGGAATGTTGACAATACGAGGACATGTCGAAAACTATTTTTTTTTTCAGAGTTGTATAGAGCCCCTGTTCATGCTCAGTTTTGCAACTGCATCTACATTTCATTCTTCGTCAAGTTAAAGTTAACGTAAAAAGAGAAAACTTCATTCTATGTATACCTAGTCTGTGTCACTTGAAAATGCTAAAGATGTAAACACAACCAACGAAGCTGTTAATAACACAATACGTTTTCCCTCATCTTAGTTGATATGAAACTTCAAGACATTTCAAGCTCGCCGCAAGCAACGCCGCGGGAAAGTCATAGTCATATTTAAACAATTAAATGTTCTTCGTTATAGTCGCTCAACTATCTAAACCGAGATATCTTATCGCCACCCTTGAAATAGGTACCGTTGAGGAGTTACTGTGGCGACCTGTGGTCTTCACCATCAGTTCCACTTCACCAAATGATAGTTTCTGATTGCAAATGCTGGACTTGTTACTAAAAATACTAAAATCGCTATTTGTATGTATGCCTACAATATTTGAGGAGTTTCTTCTATTCCCCTAATCAGATTCAAATTTGGTGACAATAAATAGCATTGACACAGACGCAGGGCACCTAGCAATACTATGTTCCAGATCAAATAAAAGTCCCTATATCCACATAACATAACGCTTTGATTTCTTCGATCGCAGAATTAACTACCTGCTAGTAGGGGAGCCTACGACACTAAATCTAGTTCGATAAGACTATCGGATGATATACATACGAGGGTGGATTGAAAAGTTCTGAGCCTGGTAAAAAAAACTAACTGGCTCACTTTTTATAACAATTTTATTTTTCGACATAGTCTCCGTGAAGGTTAATGCACTTAGTCCACCTCGCCTCCAACTTCATTATCCCATCAAAAAAAAAAGAATCTCTGAGGTCGTTAAAATATGAGTCTACTGCTTCTTGTACCTCCATATTAGTCGAAAATCTTTGTCCTCCCAAGTGTTTTTTGAGGTTTGGGAAGAAATGATAATCGGAAGGAGCTAGATCCGGCGAGTAAGGGGGATGCGGCAGCACTTGAAATCCACAATCATGTATTTGTACCATTGATTTCGCCGAAGTGTGAACGCGAGCGTTGTCTTGGTGAAACAATACTTTTTTCGACAGCATTCCAGGTCTCTTTATTTTAATTTCCTCTCGCAGACGACGTAAAAGAGCACAATAGTACTCTGAATTTATTGTTTTGCCCTTTTCGAGATAGTCTATCATGATAACCCCCCTGCAATCCCAGAAAACCGAGGCCATTACCTTATTAGCTGACAAAATGACCTTGGCTTTTTTGGGTGGTGGTGAACCTGGTATTTTCCATTGCCTGGATTGTTTTTTTGATTCTGGTGTACTGTGGTGGACCCATGTCTCGTCCATAGTTATAAAACGATTGAGAAAATCTTCGGGGTCACGTTGAAACATGTCCAAACAATCTTGGGAAATTGTAACACGTACTCGTTTGTTCTCGACTGAAAGCAGTCTAGGCACCCACCTGGCTGACACCTTAGAAAATCCAAGAACATCGGTGATGATGTTCTGTGCCCGCTCATAAGAAATACCCATTGCTTCCGCTATCTCCACAATCTTCAATCGCCTATCCTTCATTATCGCATCTAATATTTTATTGACATTTTCATCCGTAGTAGCCGTTAACGGCCGCCCACTCCTAGGCTCGTCTTGAACAGTCTCCCGGCCACGTTTGAAATCAGCTACCCACCTTTTTATGGTAGCATACGATGGAGCAGATTCCCCTTATGTTTTGTTCATATCTTCAAATATTTGTTTTGGTGTTAACCCTTTCTTTTGCAAATATTTTATGACAGAACGGTGCTCAATTTTATCCATTACTTGAAAAATCAGTGACCTTATGTAGCAGTTCCGGCATAAAATGCAAAATTGTGACAAGAAAAAAACAAAAGATAGTGCATAATGGCGACTAAATATGGCACTTTTACCTGCCAGCATTTATTTGTTTTTTTTTTATTATATACAACCTTAGGCTCAGAACTTTTCAATGCACCCTCGTATATAATTAGTCAAGTTATTAATGGCGGAACACGAAATGGCAATGCTGCAATTCAAAAAACCTGGCTAGTTATACTAATATGATATCTTATCCCAAGTCTAATATGATAATAAGAAACCCAAGTTTCGTTTATTCTTCGGAACCGGGGATGGGTAGGACTATGCGACAATGCAGTGCTGCAAGCCCCCCTGATTGGCGTAATCAGTGGCAACAGCATGATAAGCGACGCTTCGTACTTAAGTATCTAGCATGATCTCTCAAGTCTCTGGCCCAATAAAGCGCAGGACAGAAAAGGATGGACGAAAATGGGGGAGACCTTAACCCAAAAAGGGTTATTTATCCTAATATTGAATAAAACTAAAAAACATACCTATTAGCATGTAAACAAAAACACTAACCAATTTGAAATGTAAATTATAAATTCAGGGATAAGGAAATAAAACGCTTTAATAATAATAATAATGATCGCTCTCCTCAAAAAACCAAAGATCACCTGATAGAACAACAATATCTGTGTAAGAAAAAAGACTGCTGCATTTATACATCGGACATTATAACTAAAAACAAAAATTATATATATCATCTGGTAGTCTTATCGAACTAGGTTTAGTGTAGTGGGCTCTTAGAATATAGCTATTTGACTTGGATATTGCATTAGCTCGATCTTTTAGTTGTATCCCCTCGACCAACATCAAACAGGAGCCGGAGTGAGCTCCGTGTATCGTCTTGTGTAAAACTGGTTAAGTTATGTATCGTGGCGTAAAGACAGCATCAGAAAAAGCTACTTACCTATAAGTACGCTTTATTGTTTATTTTTTTCTAACGCCATGTTTGAAGTTTGAACTGTTACACGGATTTGTATGTATGTGTGTAAACACTTTATTGTACTAAAAACAATAAAGTGTTTACAGATATAAAAGTAGTACAAAGGCGAACGTATCCCATTATTTGTTCAAAGCGTTGAAGCGACATAAGTACAACAAACAGCATCAGTATCATCTAAGTATTGAGACCAACCGAAAGGAATGCCGTACAATACAACCTATATGTTAAAGATCATCTCCCAACACTCTCAACTCGAGAAATGTTGTGAATTATTGTACCTAATGACGACATTCAAACAAACACACGCCAGATGATCGCTGCTTTTATTTTTGGAATGAATCGATGTATTGCAATTGAAGTTGGCACATTATTGGTATTTTAATAGCAGAGCCATTCGCATAGCTTTATGACGTTATCTTGATTGATCGCGCGCGAGCTTTCAGCTGGCCGCGCCGGCGCGGTGGCCGCGGCCGCGGGACCGCATGCGCTCCTCGGAGCTGATTGCGTCGGTAATGCGGCGCGGCGGGGCTGTTAGGATTTCATTCATCATAATGCATTGTTTATGAATGGAATGTCTCTATTTTGGTGCAGTGACGCGTGATAGTTAATGGGCAGCATTAGCAAGGCTCGTTGTGGTATTCGCGGATGCACTTTCCTCCGGCGCCGGCGCCACACTTTAATCCGAGCACTCAACCACTCGGAACATTCTGGAATCACCGCCACATAATCGCCGTAGCGAGTTGATTCTTGTTTCTATTCAAGACTGTTGTGAATAATCCTTTTAAAGATTAGGGATTTATACATACCTACCGAATTTAATAGAGCGATAGAAAAATTACCAGAACCCCCAGTCTCTTGACAATCGACTCGTACCTATGTATACCTACGTAAATAATTGGATAAAACATTTTTTTTTTCGCCTAGTTTGCCTTTCTAATAGTTAGTTTCGTACATTTAAAAAGATCTGGATCTGGATCGGATCGGCCTTATTTTAATATAATAATATAACACATAACTGACAAAAAAAACCGGAGGTGGTTCTCAAGTCAACGCGTGTATATACCCCGTGTGTGTACGTACCCGAGTGTATTTTTTATGTATGACCATGCATAACTTTTTATAGTGATGTCCGATTTTATAAAATATTTTTTGTTTAACCTACCTATTTATTTTGGATTTCTTTCCTTTTAAGGGTTCTGTAACTATAAACGGAACCCTTACAATTTGATCATATCTGTCTATCGTAAACCGCCTATTACTGGCCACCCTCCGGTAAATGGCCACTTTGTAATAAAATGTGTAAAGCAAGAGATTTGCTCACATTTTTACGATTAAACTAGAATACCAAGATCCTGAGTTATTACCCGGAGTACTGTCCAAGTGTCTTTACTAACAGCGTCAGTAAGAAATTTGATGGCTAGTATAGTAACTAAATGACACATTCTAAAGTGGCCAGTTATTGATAATTTACCCTATGCCACAAAATAAACTAAATTGGGATTGTTGCTATTATACCTCCACTACCTACTTCCACAAACAAAAGTTACTTTGATTGCATATCAAAGTCAAAGTCAAAATATTTATTGCATGTCACATTACACAAAACAACAGATGGAACAAAATACAGAGGTATACATGTGACGCCCTGGAAGGGCACAGCAAAAATGCGAGAGGACGACTAGATACATATTATATAATTAATTACATTAAATTAAATTACATTTATTTCTGAATTTATAAAATTATTTGACAATTAAAATTATTACATAGGTATTTGAAGGTACTACATTTCATTGAAAAATTCACTAAGATTGTAAAAGCATTTGCTTATTAAGAATATGGTTAAACCTCACAGCGCCATCTATACTATTGTGATAGATTTGAATTGTATTATTGTCCTTATCCTATCATTGTACTCATTACTAATCTATTAAAATCAGTAGTAGTTAGTAGTTTTTCTCCCAACACAGGCAACATTTTGCCTAAAGGTGTTCCATGTCTTGTATCATGTTGTTGTTGTACCTCATGTATTTTATAAAAAAAAAAAAAAATAATAACAAAAACCCGCCAACAAAAAGAAAAATATAACTTCTTTTAACCCTACACCTACTTGGCAAGATATTTTTTTTGAATTATCACATTGCCAGGATATTCACATTTCTAAACTATCACATCCCCAGGCATTCACATTTCTAACTTATCACATTCCCAGGCATTCACATTTCTAACTTATCACATCCCCAGGCATTCACATTTCTAACTTATCAAATCCCCAGGCTTTCACATTTCTAACTTATCACATTCCCAGGCATTCACATTTCTATATTATCACATTTCCAAATTTTCACATTCCCAGTTATTCACATACTACTTACATCTTCACAATTCTAATTTTTGGAAATATTCTTCATACTTATTCAGTTCAAGTTCATTAGTATAGCAATATGTTACACAGGGTAGAAAGGTCTATGGGCCATGGAGGGCAACTGACTAACTGACATAGTGATCTATCAACGCACAGCCCAAACCACTGGACGGATCGGGCTGAAATTTGGCATGCAGGTAGATGTTATGACGTAGGCATCCGCTAAGAAAGGATTTTCCGAAAATCTACCCCCAACGGGAAGAAATAGGAGGAGTAGCGGGAAATTAATTCTACGCGTACGAAGTCGCGGGCGTCCTCTAGTGTGTTAATAAAGTACTATAAATAACAAGTAAAAACCAAACTTTTATCTATATAGCATGACATGTAGAAATAGACTTACATACATTCGTGCATGCATACCTGCTTCTATAAACATACTTCAAAAACAGTATGCCCCTTTTAGGGCCGTTGGTTGGATAAAAAATAATATCATTTATGATCAGGAAATGGTGAGATTGTGAGTAATTGGGTTTGTAAAGAGCTCAAATTAAGTGCCTGCCTGCGTGATAAGCTGGGAATGTAAAGAATGGGGTCGGTGAAAAGTTGGGACTGTGATGAATTGGGACAGTTGAGAATTGGAATATAAAGAACTAGGATTGTGAATAAATGGGTTTTTGAAAAGTTGGCATTGTAAAGAATTGGGATAGTTAAAAAATAGGAATGTAAAGAACTAGGATTGTGAATAAATGGGTTTTTGAAAAGTTGGCGTTGTGAAGAATTGGGACTGTGAAGAACTGGGATCGTGAAGAACTGGTTCTATGAAAATTTGGGTTTGTGAAGTACTGTGCCTAAAAGCACATACCTACAAATTTAAAAAATCAAAAACTATTATTTGACTTGCTCAGCAGTTAACGTAACAAAAATCTGTATTTAACGTGAAGCGTTGAGCTTTTGCTTTATTTTTAACCTAATTACAGCCGTAAGTAACGTTAGATTAAATGTTGATATCAGTAATTATTTTTTTTTAAGAAATATTTACTTACTATGAAATAAAAAATAATACATAATTACTACTTTAGTTTCCAACAATCCGTGAAATAAAAAAAAATACTGTACTTAAATAATAGAAAAGTTGATTAGAAGTTACTGACATCGAATCAATCAATGTTCAAAAAATAATCGTTATTAGCGGCAACAGTGTTAAATTTATTTTTAATTCGTATACCTACTTAACGATAATGAAAATCGACAGAAGTGTCAAGTGACATTTAAGCGACGCGTCACCTCGAGCCACTGCCGGGCGGCCCGTTTTGGAGGTAACGGACGTCGCACGATTCGGGCAGTAAGGATTTGAATTTGATTCTCCAAAATGTGTCATGTCCATCATCATTATTATTTTTGACTGCATCTCAATTATTTAGTCTCAGTTGAGTGTTTTTACGTAACAACGTTGATGAGTGTGTAAAACTGAATACAGCTAATGCACTTTTTCTCGCTTGATGGAGGGACCTAATTATTTTGTAAATGGCGATATGTCTAAAATTCGTCATTATTGGCAACATCATTTGCAGCAACCTAGCAGGGGACCACAAAGACATGTTGCTGACAATGATCCTAATGTGTTTACTATACGATGACGATTGTTGCCAATAATGATTTTAGCATACGATTTATTACATAAGATATTCGTCTACACCTGGTTTTCCATAGGGTTTTTCTAGGTCTTGAGTTATCAAGACACGGCAGTGTGTTTGGCCAAGTTCGAAGAAAAAGCAGAGCCATACCCGCAGTATGCATATTTACACGAACCCATTCAGCCCTTTGTCCCACCCTCACAACTTTTTTTCCAGTAGGTACAGCCAGGAACCAGATATTTTACAGATTACTAAAGTCAATGATATCTCAGTCTAGTGTGCAAATGTATATTCTATTATTATATTATACCCTTTAAAGAGTTATTAATTTCTAAAAACGGTTTATTTGGAACTGACTGACTGACTGAGGACAATTCGTCATTCAATGGCTCCTTATTTAATAAAAACACCATTAGGTACATACTCGTACAAAAAAAAAATTAGAGTAACTATGTGCTAGCTAGTTGACTAACAGTCGTGGCTGTTTATGTTTGACTTTGATCAGTAAATTAGGCAATTCTAGAGTATATATATTTAACGTTATCAACGTTAAAGGGAAGTGGATGTAAACCACAAACGTACGGTACTCGTACCTACCTAGGTAAACATTTTTCTTGCGTAATCATTATCAAAAACTATCCTTGCCAGTTGCCATACTACCCAAGGAAACCAATAATACTAAGTTAGATCCACGAAAGGGGGACCCCAAGCTGTATCTGTGGTCAGCACGAAGAACGCCTTTTTCCCCAATTTATTTCTGACATTTGCGTTGAACCAATCCATCGCATTCGTAGATTTTGTGTTAACTGGTTTAGTCGCAGGAGTACGAGGTAAAGTTGATATAACATTAGCTGATGAAGATGTAAAAGTTTGGTCAGGCGATGTTGTGGGTGATGCACTATAAATTAATACTGTGTGAGAAGTAATAATTGGGCTTGTAGAAATAAGGGTTGGAACGTTGGAAATCGTAGTTAGCGTCGTTGAAACTTTTGTTGATATTGTTGAAGTTAGGATTAGCTCCTTGTGCGTTGTATTCTTATATATGGCTCTCAAAATTGCGTCTTGTATGACTGGTATAGAAGTATCTGTGGTCGGTAAGGTGGAAATGGACATTTCAGACGTAGTTGTATTCAGCGTTGGTTTTTCAGTAATGGGCGGAGTTGTCATTGTATTTTCATGTCTCATCTCCGCTTTACAGACACACTTTCTACGACATTTTTCACACGATGATTCAGTTAAGGTGGAGTCTGTTTTGACTAACATATATCTTCTATATTTTGAAGCTTTTGTATAAGCTTCTGAAGAAGTTTCAGTATAAGCATCTGAATTAACTTTTTTATATAAGTTTACTATGGAACTAATCCAGGAAATTATTGGACCTAAAGCCGTAAAAAAAATATGTTCGTGGCTGCATGGTAAATTATTTGTAGATGCTGAGACGGCTATAATTTTGCTGTTCAGTAGTAACGGAACACCTTGTACTTGGAAACAACTGGTCGACGTTCTGACCATCTTCTTTGAGCCACATAAATAATAATCAAAAAATCGTAGTTGCTTTTCTCTGCATCTATTTATAATAGTCCTTTGCATTTTAGGTCCACCCTCGTTCAGGGCGGGGTACAAAGCCATCAGGCCAATTGTAGACAAGGCGTTAACCGCACTAATCTTAACACCGTTACTCTTACTCAAACTTAAATCTGCTACAATTATTATGCCGACATTCACGTACCCTCTTCCGGCGAACTTATTTCTTAAATGTGTTTTTGTTATTGGAATTCTTGTTTTTCCTTTCTCTACAAACTGGCATACTTCGGCACAGTAAGAAGTTGTTAAAACTATATTTTTGTAAATCACGGTCCCGACGCAACATGTTTTAGGTTGAGGTTGACAAACATCACAGTCAAGTCGCACAAGTTCTTCAAATCTCAATCCCAGGGAACAGTCAATATTTGCTAATAAAATGTTTAACCAAAATAGGATTTTCAAATATTTTTTCATTTTAGTAGTGCTGGTTTTAGTTATTTATTATTGTAATAACACTATCGTATTTACATTGGCCATAATGTTTTTATGTGCGCCGTGTTTTATGGCCCATGTGGCTTGCTGCTGCGTAGAATCTAAGGCCTAGCATACAATACACATAACATATAAAAAAAACTTAGATCAGCTGCCCCATAATAAGAAAAACTCTACACTGTAAATGTTAACTTACAATTTAGTAACTCAACAATTTTATTATACCTACGTGAAAAGATCCAATGAAAATGCTGGTCAACCAATACGTTTAAGTCAACGAAGTTTTTACATCAGAAGAAAAGATGACATGGTAAAATATATTGAACTATTTAACGGCCTCACTGAGAAGTACCTAGTACAAAACCTAATCATGTTCCGAATCGAGAAATGATTCATAGTTTTACACTTAATGTTCATTAACTTCGTAATTATTATTATGCGGAAGAAATATATATCGTGTTAATTTTGTCAGAATAACCTTTTATAACTAATAAAAGGTCAATTAAACAAAAATAATTTAAAAATAAAGGTTAATTAAGGTTAATTAAAGGTAAACTCTAGAAATTAGATATTTTGGGGTTTTACCTTCTGCCAGTTATCTCATTGTAGCAGTCTAACGCTAACGAGAAGAAATAGCTTCTCGCATTATAGTGTTTTGTTTTCGTAATAAAATATGTCACTAAAGACAACACTGAAGAACTTTGTTACAGCATAAACAAAAATACTAATTTTGCTTCATTGAAATAGATAGACCCAGTAGCTTTGATTTAAAATTTTGGTCAATCTATATTAAGTATATAAGAAGTTGTCCTGACTGACTGGCTCATCATCGCCCAGCCCAAACCGCTAAAGATACAAATTTTGGTATTTGGAGGGGGAGTTAGAGAGAGAGAGAGAGAGAGAGAGAGAGAGAGAGAGAGAGAGAGAAAAGAGCAAATAATGAGACAACTTATTTCAGCGATTACTAAAATTCAACCCCTTGCTGGATAAAAACGGGTTGCAAAATTTATACAGGAATATAGTAGATTGTATAACTAGGGTCAAAAATAAGCCATAGTACCCCGAGATGGTTATTTTCCCGAGCAAAGCGAGGGAAAATTGTGCGAGGGGTACCTAATATGGCTTTTAGACCCGAGTTATACACTCTACTTTTCACTTCGATTGTGAGAAAATAAAAGAATTATACAAAAGTAAAAAAAATATATTTTAAGAAAAATTAAATGTACAATTCGTACAATTTTTTATATTTATTGACGAAGCTTTTCCAGGCAAATTGAACGTGTGCTGAGTGAAAGTTTTTTTGGCCCTTTTCTCCATTATTGTATTCGGCGTAAATTGCAATTCATTTTCATTTGACGACATCTTAAAATTAACAATGATTATCCACTCACAATGTATTCCGCGGCAAAATATTGTTTTAATTTGGCGGCGTGTTTTTTTTTAAACTACTTTGACACAGATACAAAATATAGACTAAACGGCGTTGACCGAGTGAGTATTTAGCGCTTTAAAGCGTAGCTCAAACGATTTATGATATTTTAGCATTGTAAAATAGGTACTAAAAAACACCTAATGTTTTGAGAAATGAATTCTGTTACCTGATTGGTCGATTTTAATATAGCTTTATTATGGTTGGTTGATATCAAATACATTTTTTTTTTTTAAAGATTGGAATTAGTTAACGAGTGTACGTACCAAAAAGAACCTAACGTTCCGACTGATAGTCGATGTGTATTGTGATTGGTGGATTTAATTTGGTGAAGTATTTTGATTGGTCAATTTAAGATATTTTGTAAATGTAAATCATTCTATTTTCAATTTCATATTTTCCCTAGTGAAAATATATATATTATATTTTCCCTCGGTTGTACATGTATCACTTGAGTCTCGCTTGATAAGTCTAATTTGACAAACTTTTTGAGCATGAGAAGTGAAAAATATTTTTGTGGTTAAATTTACATACACTTGGTATAAGTGCTATTCGATACAAATAATGAGACAAGTATTTCAGCAATTACTAAAAGTCTACCCCTAGAAGGGTTGATAAGGGGTTGTAAAGTTTGTATAGGAAAAAATATTTTAAGGTCTAAGTACTTGAAACTTTATTAGAAATGTTTTCAATGCATATAATGTGACATGTATTTCAGCGATTACTAAAATGCAACCCTTTGGGGATGAAAGGGGTAGGAATTATAGGATAGAAAGAAATTGTGGTCTTTACTTGAAATATAAAGTGGCTCAAGCCGACTGGCAATCGCATTGAAAAATACGGCACGTAGTAAGTTTCCTTGTCCTCCCTGGTGGGATTTGGAATGTACGAATATTATTCGAGAAAGAAACTTAGCTGAGAGAAATTACAGTAATAATTTAAATATGGGTAATTACTCGTATATCCTATACCTATATAAAAAAAACCTCTGCTAAATCATAGAGATTGCTCTCAAAGAAAACGGCTCAAGGGTGGTTAAATTTTTGTAAATCCTTGTCTCCATGTTCCCCTTAAACGATGGTTTTTGTCGTAGCTTAAACAATACTGATGTATTATCAAATGATACATATCCCCATACATACATATCCCCATACATAGTCCCCTGATATTATTATTATTATTATTATTATTATGTGGTTAGAAGAATTTATGTACAGCTTTGTGAGTACTGGCCTGCGCTCAGTCTAGGGCACCGCTCTGTCATTGTCGGTCTATGGTACGAGTTACAAATAAAACAAGAAAGATTTGTGTCAAACTAATTGTACATTTCTGATAATAAAGGGCAGCAGTTTCTTACTGATTTAAGATGTTTTCATAACCGATTCACGTAGAATTCCCTCACAAATTGGTAGCAGAGCGTGGTTATTGTAAATAAGAAACATGACATCTATTTCGAGTTACCGCAATATAGAACCGTTGACCAAGTCAAATTATGATACTTGGTGCCTGCAAGCGCAAGCGGTCCTGATTAAAAACGACTATTGGGATATCGTAAGCGGCGCAAAGATATTAGAACCGAGTGCGGATGCGGCGGCGAAGTTGACGTTCAACAAAGAAGATTTAAAGGCAAGAGCTGAAATATTACTTTTACTGTCGCCTTCTGAATTAAAACAAATTAAAGCCTGCACGACATCTAAAGCTGTATGGGATAAGTTAAAAGCTACTTACCAAAGTACTGGGCCTGCAAGAAAAGCGACCTTATTAAAACAGCTGGTTCTAAAGCGAATGACCACAAATGAAGATATTCGTGACCATATGAATAATTTTATGGATATAGTTGATAAACTCGCGGATATGGACATAAAAATACCACCAGAATTGCTCAGCATAATGCTCCTCTATAGTCTGCCAACAACTTTCGAAAACTTTCGAATTGCTATCGAGTCTCGAGACACACTACCTTGTCCTGAAGATCTAAAAATCAAAATAATGGAAGAATACCAGGCTAGGAGTGGTAACGAACAGCCTGAAAGCTCAGAGGCATATCTCGTCAAGAAAAATGGCAAGCAAAGATTATTCTGCAAGAGATGCAAAAAGAAAGGGCATACTATCGAGACATGTTGGACAAAAAGAAAAAATGAAAATGAGAAAGACAGCGGAAACAAATATAAAAACTACAACGTTTGTCTGAGTACTGCAGATTCAGATGCCAATGAAGATAGCTGGTGTCTAGATAGCGGCTGCTCATCTCATATGTGTGGTAACAAGTCAATGTTTTCTACCATGATCCCTGAAAATGGTAGCCTAAAGTTGGCATCAAACAAATATGTAAGTAAATAAAATTCATGGAAAAGGAAAAGTAACAGTTAATTAAGAGAAACAAATCTACAACTTCAACGACACCTTGTACGTTCCTGATGTGTCAGTGAACCTATTGTCTGTAGCCAAAATAACGGAAAAAGGACATAAGGTGGTTTTCGAAGAGAATAAAGCCTACGTCATAGAGAAGAACGGAGAGGTGACACTGACAGCACAAAGGAAAGATGGCCTACTACTATCTTACTTTTGAAACAAAAGAGACCGCACACTACACACCAAAAATTGACAGTGACATCATGGAATGGCATCGTAAACTTGGCCATATAAATGAAAGGGATCTAAAGAAGATGGCTAAAGATGACCTTATGTACGGCTTGAATCCGACTGATGTAGAGTTAGAAACATGTGAGACCTGCATCAAAGGGAAACTGTCAAGACTACCATTTACAAGATATGATGATCTCTACACAACGGATAAGCTTGAAATAATTCACAGCGACGTTTGTGGACCTTTTGAGTGTGAAACGTTAGCTGGATCGAGATACTACGTCACATTTATAGACGATTATACTCGATACTGTTATGTCTATTTTATCAAAAGAAAGAGCGATGTATTCAACGTTTTCAAAGAATATAAAAATGAAGTAGAGAATTTCCATAACAAAAGGATAAAATACCTGCAGACAGACAATGGTACAGAATACCGTAACAAGGACTTTGACGATTTCCTCAAATCGCACGGCATCCAAAGAAGGCTGACCACAGTTTATACCCCTCAACAAAATGGGATAAGCGAGAGGAAAAACAGATCCTTGTTGGAAAAAACCAGATGTTTGTTGATAGAAGGCAATGCACCCAAGAAGCTCTGGGCAGAAGCGGTAGCGACCGCAAACTACCTTATAAATCGGTGCCCGTCAAAAGCACTAAATGGCGATATACCGTTCAAGAAATGGGTAGGCCGAACACCCAGCGGACGTCATCTTCACGTTTATGGCAGGAAGACCTTCGTCTTAGTAAAGAACAAGCGAGGAAAGCTGACCCAGAATACCAAAGAAGGTGTATTCATGGGGTACTCAATGACCTCAAAGGCTTACAGAGTATACATACCTGAAGATGATGACGTAGTGACGAGCAGGGACATAAAAGTTATAAACAAAATGTATTTCGAACAAGGTGAAAGCTATGAAGAACTTGTTTCCAAAAGCGATGAACAATGGCAAATACCTGAAAAAGAACAAAGTATTAAAAATAAAAAAGTTAAAAAGGTACAACCTCTAGAAATCGAAATAACAGAAAACCAAAATGAAAACACATTGCAAAATCTAAACGATCACGATGATGAAGTTTCATTAGTTGACCAACTAGAGTCTTACGAAGACGCATCAGAGGTTATAGAAATACCTGAAAATGGGAGGCCACAAAGAGAGAGGCATCCTCCTGCGTGGACTAAGGATTTTGTTATGAGCGAGACTGAAGAAAGTCGCTTAATCTCAGAAATATCTTACCTGTCTGATGAAAATGAGGGTGACGAATACTGGCATGATGCGATAAAGGCTGAAATAAAAGCACATGTCAAGAACGGAACCTGGAAAATAGAAAAGAAAAAGCAAGGAATTAAAGAAGTGGATTACAAAATGGTTCTAAGAAATAAAATAGGACCAGACAACAATGTCACAAGGAAAGCCAGACTCGTAGCACGGGGCTTCTCGCAGCGACCAGGTGTCGACTACAACGAAACATACGCTCCCGTCGCTAAACTGAGTTCGATCAGATCTGTTGTAGGAATAGCCATAGAAGAAGGGTTGAAATTGAATCAGATGGACGTGACAACGGCGTACCTGAATGGTGAATTAGAAGAAAACATAGTAATGAAATACCCTAACTATTTAGAAGACTATCTGACAGAAATAATGGTCGATGAAAGTAAACAAGAAGATCTGACCTTGTACAATAAGACAATGAGCATGTTAAAAGATATAAAAAATAATCCCAAAGAGAAAGTCTGTCGTCTTATCAAAAGTTTATATGGACTCAAACAGGCAGGGAGGCAGTGGTACAAGAAACTCGACACAGAATTGAAGAACATAGGTTTTAAAGCATCAGAAGCTGAACCATGTCTATACTTACTAGAGAAAAGAGGAGTTAAAATTATAATTATAATATATGTCGATGATTTGTTAATTGCCTATTCGTGTCCAAGAAAATTCGAAGAAGTAAAAGAGCTACTAAATACAAAATTCGAGTTAAAAGACTTAGGGACACCGAAGCGGCTAATTGGGATTGACGTTACGTATAAAAGAGGTGAAGTCAAACTAAACCAAGAGAAGTTCATAGAAGAAACGCTAAGAAAATTCAAAATGGAGGACTGTAAACCCACGTCTACACCCATAGAGCCAGGTCTCATATTAGCAAAGAACGACAGAGATGAAGGAAAAGAACTTCCATACAAAAACTTGATTGGTACACTCATGTACCTTGCAGTGGCAACTCGCCCTGACATAATGTTTGCCATAAGCTATCTCTCACAATTCAATGATTGTTATGGAGAAGAACATTTTAAGTGCGCAAAAAGAGTGCTACGTTACCTGAAAGGAACAAAGAACGTCGGTCTTATTTTCAGAAGGACTGGGCAAGACTTATATGGTATGGCAGATGCAGACTGGGGCGCATGTAAGCTCGATCGAAAGTCTTTTTCAGGCTACTGTTTTAAATATGCTGGAACGGCCATAAGCTGGATGTCGAAAAAGCAGAAAAGCGTTGCTCTATCGACGGCTGAAGCTGAGTATGTCGCATTAACCGAAGCCGCAAAGGAAGCCATTCACCTTAAGAGTCTCTATAAAGACCTAGGGGGCGGACACGACCGCATTGTATTGTTAAATGACAATCAAGCAGCTCTTAAACTAAGCCAAAACGAAATTGTGAATTCAAAGTCAAAACATATTGACCTTAAAATGCATTTCATTCGGAACAATATACGAGAAAGAGTAATAGAGGTCAAGTATATGCGAACTGAAGACATGGAGGCTGATCTACTGACAAAAGCTTTAGCTGGTCCGCGACTGTTGAAATTGCGGAGCAGCTTGGGACTCTCCTGACGACCGCGACATTGCCGTGAAGAGGAGTGTGAGTACTGGCCTGCGCTCAGTCTAGGGCACCGCTCTGTCATTGTCGGTCTATGGTACGAGTTACAAATAAAACAAGAAAGATTTGAGTCAAACTAATTGTACATTTCTGATAATAAAGGGCAGCAGTTTCTTACTGATTTAAGATGTTTTCATAACCGATTCACGTAGAATTCCCTCACAAGCTTGTCTCCGGCTTCCGTTCCATATGAAGATCTTTCCCCTTCGTGTCAAGGTCATCACACCCTCCTTATGTGGATAGAATGAATGACCCTTTCTCACTTCCCGAGCTTCTGTATACGTTGGATAACCTGAAGGAGTCTGCCCCTGGAATTGACGGGATTCCCATATTCGTCTGTGGTAAGATTTTCAAATTCCACTACAGTTTACTTTTTGAAAATCATAAACCATATTTTCATAACTGGTGTAGTGCCTATTCCTTGGAAGACTTAAAATTTATCCCAATCTAAAAACCTGGAAAAGATCCGAATGATCCCTCAGTTTATCGTTCTATAGGTTTATCTTCGGTTCTAGCGAAACTTATGAAACACTTGATTAAAAATCGACTAGAGTATATTATAGAAAATCGTAATGTATTAGCTAAGACGCAACTTGGGTTCCGTAGAGGAATGGATACGATAGATATTCTTAGTATATTAACTTCTGATATCCGTCTTGCATTTAGCAATAATGAAAATATGGTTGGTGTATTTTTAGACATTGCTTCTGCGTATAACGTCGACTTCTCCATACTCAGGCAAAATATGCGTCAGCTGAGTATTCCGTCGAGGCTGATAAATATCATTTGCAGTTTATTTATGGATAGATTCATTCGTATTCGTATTCATGGATCTTTGCTCCCTCCTAGATCTGTATGGAAGGGCTTACCTTAGGGGTCAGTTCTAAGGCCAATTTTATATAGTTTATACATATGTGACCTAGATTCATCAGTCGACTACTTTTGTAATATTTTGCAATACGCAAATGATAGTACTGTACAGTATTTCTCCTTCATTTGAAAACAGTGCTACCAGATTAAATTCCGACCTATTTTATTTGAAGGACTTTAAAATCATGGCCTCACATTATCAATTCCTAAATGTAACGCAGTGGCTTTTTCACGTGAAATAAATATTCCTATTGTAAACCTTTCAGTTGATAGTCAACAAATTACCATTTTTGATATGGTTAAGTTCCTTGGAGTATTTCTTGACTCTAAAACTAACGATCATCATTTGAACTCCATTGTTAGTAAATGTGAGAAAAGCATTAATGTGATGCGGTATTTCTCTGGTGTGCGATGGGGTGCTCACCCGTATAGCCAGAAAATCCTATATAATGCAATAGTTTGTAGACATTTTGATTACGAGACATTTTGATTACGGTTGTTTTATTTTAGAGCCTTCTTGTAGCAAGTGAGTCTACGCTAAACTTGATAATATTCAGGCTGATGTTGGTGGATTATAACTGGCGCTATGAAATCCTCTCCAATAAATGCCCTACAGGTAGAATGTCTGGACCCTCCATTGTTACTTCGTAGACAGTACTTAGCCGACAGATTTTTTCTTAATATCTTACAATATAATGCTATTCCTCTAATGTTGAAATCCCAAACTTTAGATGATCTAACTACGTTGTCTAGGTAGGTACCTACTGGACAAATAAAATCCCCCACCACTTATTCAATATTTTAAAAAGTTTGTCAGTGTTCCTTTTTCAGTTCAGTAAAAATCTCATTTTTTGTTTTCAACCATCTGTAATTTTAAACTTGGGAATTTAAAAAAAAAACTCTAAATGCTGATGTGAATTTCATCAGATAATGGACGTAAAATGGCGAGGATGGCTAAGGATTTATACTGATGCTTCAAAAACATCTAGCGATGATAATGTTGGCTGTGCGGTATGGATTCCCAAATATAAAATTATTTTAAATTATATGTAAGTGCCCCAGTCACAGCTATTCAACACTTTCCAGACAGGCTGCAGCTCTGTATGAAGCTATATCGTAATGTTAAAACCCTTAATCTTAATAAATGAATTATATTATCAGATAGTCTAAGCTGTCTGCAAGATTTGATGGGATTTGCTTTCCATTCTAGAGATAACTTTTACTTAACTCTAATGATGAAAGACAAACTTAGAGAATGCCATCTTGCCAACATTGAGGTTACTTTAGCATGGATCTGTAGCCATAGTGGTATTGAGGGTAATGAGACAGCAGATTTCTGTGCAAAGGAAGCCATCCAACTCGGATCTAATACCTGGGCTAAATGTTTCACTGGCGATTTGAGAGCTTCTGTAAAACCTCAACTTGAGGCAAAATAAAACAATCTATGGCAATCTGCCTCTGAACAAAGGCAAGCATTACGGAGACCGGCACCCTCTGAAACTGTAGTACTACCGCGTAGTTCGACTGGTAGTACAAATGATACACTGTAAGGTCACTAGTACTACCAGTAGTACTAGTGACCATAACGGAGGACCGGTAGTACACACAGCAACACATCTAGCTATACACTTCAGAAATCTGAAATACTGCATGAAAGAGAGTCGCACTAGAATCGTATGTTGTTGACACTGCTATGTCTTTAATGGTTAGTTAGGTGTGATGTTGTGTGTACAACTGTACTTGTTCACTGCAACCCTCTTTACTGTTGATTCTGTACTGGCCACTTAAATAAGACTGAAGTACTTTTGATATGATATCTAAATCTAATTATTAAGTGACATGAGTGTATATTCTATTTGTGCATCAACGCTGGATCATACTAGATCTGCTGATTTCTCAAATAAACAAAATCGACAATTCAGCTTCAGCTGAAATAAAAATCGTAGAACGCGGACGTGGCAAGGTGCTACTAAATAACGGTCACCAATACTATTTACTTAAAAAATATAAAGACTTAAATTCCATTTGGAGGTGCAGGAATTATAAATCTACAAAATGCAATGGAACTGTGACTGTTACTGCGGTAAGTTCCTTTATTTGAAATTATTTATTAGATAAGATAAACTTAGCATTCAAACTAGCCTACAACAACGTAGGGCTCTCAAAAAAGTATATTGTGATACTTTAACTTTTTTGTAACTATTTAAAAATGTTTGGGTCAAAAAAATTCCGGGGAGTTTACTTTATTTTCCCTTTATTTACAGGACTTATTAAAAGTAGGTACTGAAAATAACAATTCATTCTCCAACTTGCTTGCCTAATGAAAATGAAAACACTGTTTGTTCAATAATATGCTCAAGTATCGAAACTGCGGCATCAACTCCTGAAGAAAGTGTCTCTGCAATATATAAAGAAACAGTGGCATCCATGAAGTATAAGGGTCTTGATTTAATTGAAAAGTTACCGACTTACGACAGTTATCGAAGCACTGCTATTCGAAGACGAAAAAAAAAGGCAAAATTGGAAAATTTCGACTACAAGGATAAGGAAAAAGTTAAAGTACCGCCAGCATTCGACGATTTTCTTCTCGGAGATTACAACGATAACAAAAAGGGAAAAAGCCGCATATTAATTTTTGTTTCAAAAGAAGCACGGGAAATTCTAAAAGTTGGCAAAACCTATTTTGGCGATAGCACGTTTAAGAGATGTCCAACACCCTTTTAACAATTATATGTAGCATTTTGTGATTTAGGCAGTAGTGAAAGAAAAAATAATGTGGTACCGGTTATTTATGCACTTATGCCAAACAAATTTGAAGTCATATTCCATTATGTTTGAGATCGTAAAGTTGCAAATCCCAGAATGGTCACCGAATAAATTCATTACTGACTTTAAACAGGCACCTATAACTGCCATTAAATCTTTTTCCTCAGATTAAACAGCACGGCTGTTTTTTCCATTTTCAGGACAAATTAAGACTGCGCCGAGCGTCCAGTGGCGCCCTCATTACTTTTATTGTGTTTTCTAATTAACTAAAGTATTTTCTTGAAATTGGACGAAATGTGTTTGTACTACAAATGAAAACACAACTTATAGGGTATATCATATAGTTTAATAACAATTCACCTCCGAGTTATTAACTTAAAGAAAAAAAGTGGCCACCTTTTCCCGTTAAGCTGACTACTCAAAGGGTAATTGTTATTAAAGTTTGTTACGTATCCCATAAATTGTGTTTATACTTGCGCTACAAACACATTTTGTTTGGTTCCAAGGAAATTCGTTAGTTAATTAGAAAACCCAATAACAGTAATGAGGGCGCCACTGGACGCTCGGCGCAGTCTTAAGGAGGAAAGCGAAAATATTAACAATTATAATAAATAGAAACACAAGTAAAAACAGAAACAACCAAAACAAAATCATCAGCAAAAATTGAAGAAGTGTTAGTATCGGCACGAGAGTTGAGGCCACGCACACATTCAACATTGCATATGTAATGATAGCGAGGTTTTGAAATTAGTGTTCTATTTTCGTACCGATAGCAAAATGGCAAACTGCAAGATTGACTAAAGATTTTTTCAATTTATTTAGTTATAATTATTTTTTTAGACAAAAATATCCGATTGAATTAAAACAGATCATAATCCTACTAATAATCCCATTGAACTTTGTTGGGGAATCATAAAAGGAAGAGTAGCGGCCAGTAATACTGAGTTCACATTTAACAGCGTCATGAGAAAATGAGAAGAAGAAATTGAAGCACTTAATCAAGAGACATTTCACAGTATTTTCAGAAAAACTCAAGAACAAGAAGAAAGATACAGGTCAATGGAACATAAGATTGATAGTTTGTCCGAAAACCATACCCTTGAAATAAAGCTAAATGAATCGGAAGAAATTATGTCAAGTGACTAGTAAAACTATTAAAGCATATTTTTATTTTCTGGCTGTTTGTTTTACCTATTTTTCGAAAATATATAATTCGATCGTGCACTTAAATTTCATTCACTCATTCGTTCATTCGCTACCTTTTTAGGGTTCCGTAGTCAAACTAGGAACCCTTATAGTTTCGCCATGTCCGTCCGTCCGTCCGTCCGTCCGTCCCCAGTCTAGCTCAGAGACTCATAGTACTAGAAAGCTGTAATTTGGCATGAATATACATATTAGTCACGCCAACAAAGTGGTAAAATAAAATTTCGAAAAAAAGGACCCCGGACCTAAAGTATGGAAAATGTGGTTTCAGTTAAATATCCTGAGATTTTGATATGTTATAGATTTGAAAGTCCTGAACAAAAGTCTCTAGGGGTGCTACCACTGTTTCCAAGTCCTTTTCAGAGTTTCGACAGATTTTGTACCACATAACAAAACCTATAAACAATGGAAGAAATGAAAGAAAAATAGCGTTACAGTTTAAATCAATCAATCTATATTTACATATTTATAGAATACACATGTACCGAATCACATATTTTACAAATGTACACTTTTAACTTAGTTTAGGTATACATTTAACTTGCATTTCTATTCGCACAGCCCAGTATGTAATTTAATAATTCTGTACTCGGGTATTTCACGTCTTGTTGATGTGGTGCATAACCAAGGTACCATACGACACTGGCAACGTGAGCACAACAACAGTTCTGGCCCAACTCTGGCGGAACTCAAAAACATCGGTATTATCCATGGACCAGGACAAATTGCACATGGATAATACCGATGTTTTTGAGTTCGATGAACTAAATGAGCATGGCCTAATACGTATGAGAATACGCTCGAGGTTCCGAAACGCAGTTAAACATCAGTTATGGATAGCGTTCCAAAACGAAACTCCGGAAGAAGAGCCAATCCTGGCCTATTATTGTATGTGCAAAACTGGGGCCAGAACTATAGGTTGTTGTGCTCACGTTGCCAGTGTCGTATGGTACCTTGGTTATGCACGACATCAACCAAACGTGAAATACCCGAGTACAGAATTATTAAATAACATACTGGGCTGTCCGAATAGAAATGCAAGTTAAATGTATACCTAAACTAAGTTAAAAGTGTACATTTGTAAAATATGTGATTCGGTACATGTGTATTCTATAAATATGTAAATATAGATTGATTGATTTAACCTGTAACGCTATTTTTCTTTCATTTCATCCCTTGTTTATAGTTTTTGTTATCTGGTACAAAATCTGTCGAAACTCTGAAAAGGACTTGGAAACAGTGGTAGCACCCCTAGAGACTTTTGTTCAGGACTTTCAAATCTATAACATATCCAAATCTCAGGATATTTAACTGAAACCACATTTTCCATACTATAGGTCCGGGGTCCTTTTTTTTTAATGCACCTCCCCTACACGTAACGTGGGGATGCCTTTTTTTTTTCTTGCCTACCCCATAGTGTGGGGTGTCGTTGGATAGGTCTTTCAAAAATATTGCGGGTTTGTGAAAACAATTTTTCGATTAAGGGATCCGTTTATGACATATTAAGCTTTAAAGCGCTATTTTTTGTTAGAGTCAAGTGTCCCCCCCCCCCCTACAGCCAAAACTACAAATACTAAAAATCTGAAAAAAATCTTCAACGAAAGCGCATATAACGAATTTTAAAGGAAAACTATCACGGCTAAGTAGACAAGATTAGTTCCTGAGATACAGGCGACTAAAGTGTTTATACCTATCAAAATCGCCTATGATAACTTTGATAGAAAAATTTGTTAACGGGGCGTGCAGGACGCGCGGGGGGAGTCTGTCCAAGTAACAAATCGAGCGACAGCCGCGCTCATAAGCGCGAGCGCCTAGATGTTGTTCGGGCGTGCCCCGGAATGCTACCTACAAGTTTGCGATTTGCGATCTGAAAGTTTACAAATAATCGATTAGATTATTGATTTGAGTCGAGTATCGTTTGGAAAACTTAAAATTCTATTTACAGGCCCTTGTTTTTTTTTCAATTTCTATTAATTACTTTATAAAAGATTAAACTTTTATTGTAATTTAAAGTCGGTTTGAAGCAGTTTAGATACCTAACTACCTACATAGGTATACTGATCTCACACTTAAAAGCTTGGCTCTTGTTTGAGATATTATATACGAATTTATAAGAAAAAGAATCATTACTAACAATAAGTAGACTTAATTAGTTCCTGAGATACAGGCGACTAACGGGTTCATACCTACTAAAAATCATCTAAGACAGCGCCAAATAACTAAATAGAAAATTGGTTCATACATGTTGATTTTTGAGATAGTTTTTTGTGTTTGTCGATACGGCTTCGGAACCCTACACTGAGCATGGTCCGACATGCTCTTGCCCGGTTTTTGCTATTAGTACTCTATGTAGCAGTGTGTGTAACCATTCACCTCAACTCTCGTTCCGATACCTATACATTACGTATTAAAAGAAAGTGAAGTTATAGGAAGTAACAAAAACCTGAAACAATTCTTATTTTATGTTCAGAATTATTGGATGCCGAAGAAAGCTTTGTGGTGCACATTTGGAGAGCGACACCGGACAACTGACGTAAGGTATGAGAGATGACGTTGTTCGGTGAGCTATCACAAAACTTGTGTAGAAGGTTCACTAATAATCCTTTGAGGTTTTCCAGAAAATTATCATTTGAGGTTATCCGAGCATGATTATTATCTAAGGCACTGCCATTAGGAAGGGCAGACTAAGGATTTTCCACTATCGAATGTGAGCCTGAATGTCATATGATTTGCCTAAAGGTCGTCGAGACTTCCGTTCAAAAGTGACTGTTTTTCTATACGATTATTGTGAAGTAGACTCTTGAACATAGTTCGGGATTGGAGGAGAACCTGCAGGTGTTGCCATGCGAGGAGGGGAGGGCGAAAACATATTTTGTGAAACTTCTGCACAGCTCATTCTAGCGGACCGAAAACGTTGAGAGGCTGATGCCGAGGATGTATCCAATATTTTCGTCCGCCATCACTATTTTGATTGACTTTTGTCGGCATGTTCCGGACATTTCACATCTGTGACCTTATGCAGTCCTAAAAAAAGGACACAGCCAATTGTATCGTCCGCAATACTGCACGAATCACCTGTGTGAGGTTGAGCACATCGGTAGCAGCTGGGACGAGATCTGCATTTAGCAGCTATATGTCCAAATTTGCAGCAATTCCTGCACTGAATTGAGGGTAATTCGTAGGTTGAGACCGGTATTGACGTGTTGTACACATATTTTTACTGAAAGGTTTTGTGAATGGAATGAAAGCACAACCGTATAAGAAGTTACCCATTCAGGCTCTCGGCCTTCCTTTCGAACCTTACGGAAAAGGTGACGCGCTTTTATTACTTTACAATCATTATGACAAAGACCTGCAGGAATCTGGATCCCGTCAACCAATTTCTCCAAAGACCAATCCGTGGGGATATTTTTGATAACTCTCATCCTCGACACTACCTAGGAATGGAGGCTACTAAATTGTTTGTATCTAAAAAGTCCCGGGTGTGAAATTTATTAGCCTCCTCAGCTGATAAAAAGCTCAAGGTGACTTTATTACGTCCAAGCGATTTTGTAGAGCCCTAAACTATGTTATTGACATTATTTTTAAGCAACAATTGTGCGAGTTTCAATACTTGTAATGTGATACCGGCCGTAGGCTGTATTTCTCTTTTACTAACATGAACCACGAAGGGGCCATTGTCAGAAAGTGCCTAGGATAATGGTGGATCTTCAACACCATAGGCAAAAAAAAACAATTTAGGATGGATTCACCTCCACAGGTGTTTGATGGGTCTTGAGAACCCTCAGGTCCAATAAACGCTTTCTTTTGTTTTTAGACTCGATTTTCTCCTTGCCTTGAGAATCCACAAAGAGTGAACAGTCGCTCCCTATATATTGCGTCTACCCCCAGGTAAAATAGCCGACTCGGGTCCCCCCTTATCGGGGGGATCATAGTCGCTCATTCTACCAATAACACAAGTCCGTTAATTTAAATTTACGTCTTGAAGATATTATTTACGAAAAACCAACATGATGATGAATATTAAATAATTTTAAGTATCCAACCGACACCAGAATTATTTGACCAGATAACTCCGGGCACGCGCACACTCCAACACAGTATAAGCTAATATAGTAGATATTAGTAGTTTGGTTTGGATTTTTACTAATAGTATGGGTTTGTACTTTACTATGCAATTAGGCCCCAGATCTCCAGAAATACAGTCAATTCAATTATTTTTTTTGGAAAAATATAATTACAGTCAATTTGTCAAAAAATAAATTTGACATGACAACAGCAGCTGTCTCCAAACATAGGTGTCAGCTTCATAATGTAAATTGTACTTAAAAATAAAATATTGGAGAGGTTTTATAATTATATGTTATGTAAAATCACAAACGAGGTTGATATAGTGTAATTCGGACCGCCATTCGGGGTCAAATGAAGGTCATTTCTTAATTTTAATTTTATTTCAATTAATGAACGAAAAACACGATACAAACAAAACCATACAGCACCAAAAATCATGTGTTTAATTTACACCTTCTTTCTCCTGTGTACTGTCAAATGAACCATTATAAACAATACTACATATCACATCACATTAATAATTACAAACTAACAAACCATGAAATTTTAACCTAACAAGGGTATAGGTGTACCAGAATCTCATGGCAAATAGGGAAATTAAAAAATGTAGAGGGCAATACTGGGGACATTGGACTAAACGGTATTGATACTGTGTAATTACTAATCGGCTTAAAAAAAACGAGGAAGTTTAAAATTCGACGAATTTGTATTTTTTTATGTTTTTAGGATTTTTAACATAAAATATATGACACTAGAGGTCTATTACATTAAACTTCCGGTATAGGATAATAATTATTGCTCACAAATAAAATAATAAACACACCATTCTTACTCGCCAAATTGATATAAATAATGAATATAAGAAATAACTTGAAATCTCATCTAGAACTAGAAAATGATTCCAAAAATTCTACTGTCATTTCTTGTTCTTATCTGCTGAGGGCGATGAAGAGAGAGGAGTATTTATAATAAACCGCTCTTCTAACATTTTCTCTACATGTTGAGAAAGCTTCTTCTGTCAATTATTTAATATCGCTGGCAGGTCTGTTAACATTATTCTCTGCAACTTTTTGTTTCATTATACCCCAAATCATTTCTATGGAGTTTAATGTACAATGATAAGGTGGGAGCCTTAAAACTTCATGGCCATGTGATTTCAATAATTCATTAATTTCATATAATGGTAGACTGGTTTTGTTACACGGCTTCAAGTAGTTGAAATTTACGCCAACGATCTTCATAGTGCCCTGTTATAATTCGACGTATGGTAGTGCTGGGAACCCCTGTAATAAGTAGCATTTATGTAAGACAAAATATACCTAAACCTAAAAGTATCAAAACAGTTCGTTTCAACTTACCAGTCAACTCCACGATACGCTTTAAAATCGAAGATTGTGTTTGATTTACACCTCCTTCTTCGCGTACTGTATTACACACATTGTATACAATATTCCTAGCTTGAGATCTAAGCGGTTTTCTCGACATTTTCACCAGATAACAATCGTTGAAGGTGAATTTCAAAATGTATGCAACGGTAAACAAACACTTTGACTCGGCTGCCAGTTGACAGTTGCCAAATGAAAATCAATGTATTTTTACTTTTAAAAATGCCATCAGATTCTGGTAGACCTATAGTAGGTATAGGTCTACCAGAATCTCGTGAAAATTTTAAAAGTAAAAATAACTCGATTTTCATATGGCAATGTTACCTTTGGCCGGCCTTACACTCGTAAGTTTTACTTACGTAAAAAGTAGGGACACGGCTAACTGTTAGAATCAAAACAAATACTTCTATCTTATTCTAACAAATAGCTGCGTCCCCCCTACTTACAAGTAGTAGTAGTTCAAATACAATATTAATTTGGTTAAATGGCGTGTTTTTAATGGACTAGTAAATGAAGCCAAATAATATTGATACTTTAAGTTCCTTAGTACATTTGCAGGAACGTTACTTATAACTTATAACCATAGCTCGGACAGGTCATCGCAAAACCATCGCAACAAGGTTATAGAACAAGATTAATAGAGTCGTATTATTATTTAATTATATTTTTCAATTACATTTATAACGGTTGCCCAATAATTCCCCATATTATGTGTGTGAAGGTATTTTCACTAACGTTTTTTTTAAATATTTTCTTTCTTTTCTTGTATAATACGAATGTCACATGGCTTACACAATAGTTCAAGGACATATTCATCATAAGAGAGCTAGGGTTAGTTCTTAATCCACTTACCATTTCTAATTTCACCACATTTAAAATATTTAGAAATAACCTTAAGTAAATAATTTAACTAATTTCAACTGTCACAAAACTGTTTCAGGAATGTCACTTTGACATAAATATGACAGATATGAAAAAAAAGTTAAATTACGATAATATCCGCTTTAGATTATCATAATGTTAGGTATTACGACTCTATTGTATCTTGTTCTATTTACATACATATAAGTTTTTGCGATGACCTGTCCGAGCTATGCTTATAACTCCATTTGGCTTTTATGTCTGAAACATAATTAATAATGAGGTCCCATTTAATTCCAGAATTATTTATTGCCACCACCTGTGTGGCAACGTCCTCATGATGATTTCATGAGAAATAGAAAAAAAAAGAATGACATGTCTCTCACATTTCCTCAGAATAAGAAATTTGTTTACATTAATGTGCAATATAGTCGCTTGGCTAACAAAACCGCGTAAATCAACGATTGAACATGACTTAAGAGTTAATTTAGTATAATAAAAAAAACAAAATTGTATATGTTATGGACCAAATGGTAAATCAGGCACTTTTCATAATGACCTGGCACTATAAAAAATGCCCAATATGAGAGGGCAATTTGATAATAATTATTAAATTAATCAAATTGACTGGGGAGGCAGAGTAAATACATATGAAAAATGCCCGTTAAGAGAGGGCGGGCGCTATGAAAAATGCCCAATATGAGAGGGCAATTTGACCTTCGATTTATGGGGTTTTATTACCTCTATGGTTAAGAAGATATACATGGTTAAAGCAATATGTTAAGGCGGGGCCTCTACTTCTGAGCGGTATACCCTTTGCGCGTATATAACAACTAACCTAACCTACCTTAGTTATCAATTTGCCCATTTGTCACGTAGCAATATAATGATGACCAGGCAATATAATAAATAATGAAGTTTAGATAGTAATTAATCATTTTGCCCGATAGACATTATCAATAATGCCAGCATTAATCACTTGATCCATAACATATACATTAATTTGAACCTGTGCGGTATTAGCTAAACAACGATACGTCATTGAGTTTTTTAAGTAATTTTCAACAAAATTCTAATAAACGTACTAATGCACATGATTGTTTTTATTTAGCCTTCATACTTAAGCAAATAAGAAATGCAAGTCCAAAGTTGGTTTTAAGGGTTAGGTAGGTGTAACCGTTATAAGTAATATTATAAAGGCTCCCCCACACAGGCACGTTATTATAGGTCGATAATATCGCATGCGGTATTGCGATAATGCGTCCCGATTCCTTTCACACAGCTGCGTTTTTATCGTCCGATATTTCTTACGAGAGAGCGCCCTACAAGTACTAACGTTATTATCGCAGGTGTGTGTACGGTCGTTTGCGTCCTGATACAAAACATTCTAGAACTCATATCGGAATATCGCAGGACGGAGAAACGCAACGTCCTACTTCCATTGCGGCGTTATTATCGCAGCAGTGTGTAACTACATGACCATCCTAATACAAAATGTACTGAAAACAGATATCGCAATAACGCATGCGATATTATCGACCTATAATAACGTACCTGTGTGGGGGAGCCTTAAATATTGGTTTGTTCCGTCCCTCTATGGTTTGTTCCATCTTCACGGCATAGACAATGATATTTTATATTATAAAAATATCCTGAAAAAAAATATCCAAAGAAATAAATACTTCTACGCGGACTGAGTCCACCACATCATACTTTTATTGGGGTGGTCGAAAAGTAAAGTAAAGTATCAAAACCTTTAAACCTTATTACCCCGGAGTTACAAGCTCTAAATTTGAAATTTCCTTTTTTTCTGCAAGAAAAGTAGGTAGACTAGTAGGGGCTACATTTCCATATGAATCGTTTTCTTCGATTATAATTATTACTATTAAGTTTGTTACCGTTTGTTTGGATTTGTTTTTCTTTTTATCACTAGATTCTTGTAAACCTAAACATACATAACAAAAAAATAACTACATTATTAGGACTGGGTAAGTAAAGTTTTTGGAAGTGATGTAAACTATATATTTTTTCGATAGTCGTCATCCTGAAGATCATGGAACTGCGGCTCTTTTACTTTTATTTCCTCTAATATTTTAGAAATCTTTTTTTTAGTTATGAAGTTGACATTTGTAAACTTTAATGACCGACAAGCTTGTTGCCTTCGTATTTAATGAAATAGAAAAAAAATCTGTCACTTCTATATCTGTCAACGTCAAATCAAATCAAAGTAAACAAACAGTTCAGTTCAAATAAGTAAATTCAAGTAAATCTTTGTAATACTCCATTTCCACAGTCCGTGTGGGATTGCCTGAATTCATTGCGTGGATTGTACAATTCAAAAGTGCTCTCGTGGCTATCAAAAAGCAGGGCAAGAGTCGTCGAGAAAGGAAGAAATCGGTGTCCAAGAAGAAGTGCCAAAGGGTTCGAAAATAAATCGTAGACCAAATATCGTGCAAAGGTCTTAGAGCAAAGCGGCAAAACGAAAGTCCGGAGTTCGTTCTGAGATCGTTAAAAATATTTCTAAAAACACTGATCACATGAAACACAAGCAAACAGAAAAGAGCCGTTGTATTGAATCGTTTGTTTACTTTGATTTGATTTGACAATGACAGATATAGAAGTGTTTTTTTTTCTTTTTCATTAAGTACGAAGGCAACAAGCTAGTCGGTCATTAAAGTGTACAAATGTCAACTTCATAACTAAAAAAAATATTTCTAAAATATTAGAGGAAATAAAAATAAAAGAGCCGCAGTTCCATGATCTTCAGGATGACGACTATCGAAAAAATATATAATATACATATCTTCCAAAAACTTTACTTAGCCTATTACAAAAGATTGTCATCAAACTAAATTTATTAAAATTGATCGTAACGACATTTCCGAACGTGTTTTATTTTATGTCAGACATATCCTATAATCTGTGTTTATGTCACTGTCAAAGAAGTGGTTAGGTTGGCACTTACTTTGCTTATGTATGTTATAAAAATGTCGTGTTGATTGTGTAAACGCTGGTTTCCATTCAATTTCAGAAACACAATATACGAAATACTCGTCTAATACGATTTGTAATGTAAATCGAACATCTAGCAAGTACCTAATAGATTCACTATGCTCATCTTCTGATTGCTTCTTACATTATATACTGTCAATGTCATCAGCTGTTTGATGTTTGAAAATACCTAATCTTTCCGTGACGACTGAAAATTTAATTGAATTGTCGGTTTGCAACAATTGATTGATACATTCCGGTTCTGATTCGTTCACCATGAGTACATCGGCGGGCGGCGCATATAACTTTAAAGTTGTTTTATTGGGTGAGGGATGCGTCGGCAAAACGTCACTGTTGCTGCGATACATCGAAGATAAGTTCAACGACAAACACCTTACTACGCTTCAGGTATCTCACTAAGATTGGACCCGTCATATAAGCCTTTGTCCTATAAATTTATTAATCTTTTATTTTGTTATTAGGCAACATTTTTAAACAAGAAGATTAATATAAACGGAAAGCGGATCAACCTGTCCATCTGGGACACAGCAGGCCAGGAAAAATTCCACGCCCTAGGTCCGATTTATTACAGAAATTCCAATGGTGCCATTCTTGTATATGACATCACCGATGAAGACTCTTTCATAAAGGTTTGTCATTTTCTTTAGTTACTATTATTATTCTTCTGTTTTAGCAGTTTATTAAGAAAGTAATAATAATTACTCACATACAGGTAAAAAACTGGGTTAAAGAACTTAAGAAGATGCTTGGTCCAGACATCATTCTACTGATAGCAGGCAACAAGATCGACTTGGAACATGAGAGAACCGTACCACTAGAAGAAGCAGAAAGGTAACTTAAGGTTTATTTATAACTAGCGACCCGCCCTCGCTTCGCTTCGGTTTATTTGATTTTTCTATAACACACGTACATAAAACAAAATTTATTATACATAAAAACCTTCCTCTTGAATCACTCTATGTACTAAAAAAAAACGCATCAAAATCCGTTGCGTAGTTTTAAAGATCTAAGCATACATAGGGACAGACAGCGGGAAGCGACTTTGTTTTATACTACCTATGTAGTGACTATAATCTTATGTACACTTAATTAATAATCATTATCACTTGTTTTGTAAATTACTAGTTTTCACAAGAAATTTGTTTAGAATTAGTTTTTTATATATTTAACATTTTGGGTGCCATGAGTACAACTGGTGAGTTCAAACAGTCCTGTTTATGAAAATAGTAATTTCAAAATGAAAAGGTTGGGAGCCAAGATGTTAAGATTATTACATCTTTATCCTTACTAATATTAAAGGAAAAGTATCTTTATTTGTTTGTTGGTTCCCTCTTCATGGTTTAATACCTTAACCAATTGATGTAAAATTTGGTACTTGGAAAGTTAATAGCCTGGATACAGGCATAGCATCCTTTTCTCTGACATTCTGTATGACCAGCCTGGCTCTTTGCTACTCTTCAGGCGAGTTTGCATGCCCAGTTTGGAGCCGCTCGGCTCATGCTAAGTCAGTAGATGTAGCACTCAACAAAACATGCCGGATCATCACAGGCTACCTCAAGCCAACTCCGACCCAGATGCTATATCCGCTGGCCGGCATTCGCCGCCGGTGGTGCGAAGGAACGTTGCTACTGCTGTTGAGGGGTGCTGTCGGGAGCAGGCCGCGCGTCACCCTCTTTATGGACGTCAAGCTATAGCGAGTCGGTTAAAAAGCCGAAAAGCTTCCTTGGCTGTGTATCTCCAGTCATCAATGCCCCAAAAGCCCGTCCAGTCTGTTGGAAGAGGAACATTCTCTGCCGACCTTTGTTCCGCCTGTGGAGAGACTTCTACCGCGGCGCACGTGGAAGTCGCTCAACAGATTGAGCGCTCAGTTCGGTATATGCCGAGAAAACTTGGTAAAGTGGGGCTACACCGCCGAGGACTACTGCAGTTACCGCGCTTCACCACAGTCCATGGCGCATCTCCTGCACTGCTCCGCGTGCCCCAACACCCGCACGCGGCAAGACCTTTATGACGTCACTAGCAATGCCGTTCGCGTGGCAGAATATTGGTCAGCTCATATTTGACATGCCGTCAACAGGCTAAGAAGAAGATCCTTTTCTCTTGAAAATTTTGAAAGTTCCTAAGGGAATATACTAGTATAATAAATTTCTATGTTGAAATGATAGTAGATCTACCTTTATAGTTACTACTTCCATCTATCTCTTTGTATACAAGTCACCATTCAGGTCGCAAAAACCATATTTATTGAAATCAGTGTAATAAATAAAATACTGTGTTATTTTTCAGCTATGCAGCAATGGTTGGTGCTAGACACTTTTACACATCAGCAAAGTTAAATCAATGCGTAGAGGACCTCTTCCTAGAGCTGACCCGAGAAATGGTTGAAAAGTTTGAGCAAAACTCTCAGAAAGAAGAGAGCCGCTCATCCAGAGTGTTGGTTGTGGATGACGAGGCACCCGCTCAAGCTTCATGCTGTTCTGGATTTAGAAGTAACTAATTTCATTCCATATTGGCTTAAGAAAAATCTACTTATGCTAATTGTGTTTTAAAAATGTTAACCTTTGAATTTGATCTTGTTGGTAAAAGCAGAACATCCTTCCTACTTATCTTAAATCAACTATAATTCTTACCACTTTGATAACATATCCTGAAAGGATTAAGTATTTTACCATGGGATACCTGTTCCAATAATCATTAAAAACTAGTTATAGACTTTCAATCACCATTTAAGACATTTAAGGTTTGTACCGGGCTTTGCAAATAGTAAAGTGACCGACAAGATAAATCTGTAAAATTGAGTTTAACAACTTTATGTTACATAGAACTTAACAGTTCTATGCCATTTTGTTCATTTTTCTATATTTTGCTTTAGAGGATCATGCAGACTATAGGAGTACAAGTTAACTTAGAGTGTGCGCATGCATGACGTGCAGGGAAAGGGCAACTTTGACTAGTTGAGCTTGGCCGTAGCTGACCCCCGCACTCATGCCTTCCCTTCCCCGGCTCTCAAATAACTTGTACGCCTATAATTACACTATATAGCCACTTTGTGTTTGTCTGTATATGGACCTATGAAAGTGAATTTCTTTTTTTATGATTCCTTATTATTTTGAAGAATCCAAGGTTTACAGGGTTCCCTTTAATTGATAAAGAAGAGTAGATATCTTTATATCCCAGCATTGGAATTGGAAGGTTGGAACATCCATTATGAGAAACTGATGTAAAAATATTTTTTCCAAACAGCAAGTTACTCGTTTCACACGACACAATTGCACACGTAATCTAATAAGATTATAAATCAAAATTGATGATTTAGACTTGAGATGAAACAGGATTGATGATGCAAATAGAAATGAAAAATGAGATTATGTTCTGTAAGACAGCCCTGTAGGCACAAACATAATGTCCGAGTCTACCAGCGCTATCCCAAGAGGACCGCTGTTGAGAAAAGCGCCGCATAAACTCGGTCTTGCTATTCTCTAGGCGTTCCCATGGTGCATGCGTAAATGAACAATCAAATTGCGAGCAAATTCAATTGCAGTTCAGATTGTCTTATGTAGAAGTGGTTTAGGATTGGCTACAAACGGTAACAAGTTTGTCCGGATAATTCCTCAAATAAATGAGAATGTCAGTAATCAATTCAGACTTTTGAGGTGTATCAACTAAAATCACTCAAACGTTTTTTACAATATATGACAATATTTGTAGGGGCTATTCCCAACTATTACTAAACAGATTTTTTCCACCCGTTTCTAGTGGTAACTAAACTACTGGGAACAGGTGGAATAAAAACCCCATTAGTCCAACTTGCATCAATGATGGTCACAGTAATAGCCCCCTTGTAACTATAACGCTAGGCGACTATGTAAACTGATGTTGTTTTTATTTATTACTTTTGCCATTAAGATTATAACTTAAATGTTTACGAACTGAAGATGCAATGCGAATTGCTGGATGTGCTGAGCTATAGGTGTTTTGCACCAAATTTACTAATCACTATACCTAAGAATTAGAATGTATATTCCTTCCTTGAGGTCAAAGTTGCTCTAAGATTGTGCAGTAATTGCACTAGGGGCAAGCAAGATTCTATAAATAGTGTAAGACTGTTGTAGTTGCTATTGCATACATGCATTGTTGCATAGTATTGTTGGTTCTTGCTTATTGTGCTTTATTGGCTCTCCAGATCAAAAGAAACATAATCAGGAAACAGTTGTGCTCTTTCTAGACAATAGTTGTTAAGAATTAGTATGTAATTACGCGAACTCTTTGCAAACCTTATAATTTACATAGCCTTTATAAAATGCATTTTGCGGCCTTACAAACTTGAAGGGATTAATTAAACTGTACCCTTTTATTTGTTAGTTCCAGTCCACAGACAATATTACCTAAAGACATCGCATCATGAAAACTTTGCGAGTGGACCGCGCCGCCGAAGTCGCTGGGCGCAGGAGACGGTAGCGCGCTGCGGTCGGGCCGTTCCAATGAGCACTAGTAAAGAGACGTTTAAAACTTGGGTTTTCGGTACCTAATACTAAACTTATCTTATCATAATAAGGCGAAACACAAATGAAGTTTAAGGGCATAGTAAAATTAAATAACGTTCCGTACCATAATGACGACGCGCTGGCCTAGTTGGTAGTGAGTGACCCTGCCTACGAAGCTAGCGGTCCTGGGTTCAAATCCCGGTAAGGGCAGATACTAGTGTGATGAGCGCGAATATTTGTTCCTGAGTCATGGATGTTTTCTATATATTTAAGTATATATTTCTCTATATAAGTATTTATATCGTTGTCTAGTACCCATAATACAAGCCTTGAGCTTAGTTTGGGACTAGGTCAATTGGTGTGACATTGTCCCCTGATATTTATTTATTTTATTTATAATGGTAAAAGAGGAACCCTTATGGTGAGACTTCGTTGTCTGTCTGTCTGTATGTCACAGCAGATTTTCTCAGCAACTACAAATGTTATCAACTTGAAATTTGGCATAGATGTACAACTTGCTTGCCCGCATATGTTTTTATTTAAAAAATATGAAAATAACTATATAAATAATTGAAAAGGGGTCTAGAATGGGGTTAAAAATGAAAGTGGTTTGATTATAGCAAATGGGGTGTCATACAAAAGGGCAAAATCAGTAAATTTCAAATCATTTGTTTTTAAATTTGCTGACAGGTTTTTTAAAAAAATGACCGCCCCCCTTTTATCTATGAAGTTTATGAATCTACTCGTAAATCTGAAAAAAACCTGGCGTATAGATAATTATTTATACAGGGTGTCCCAGAAACCAACGTCAACCCGCCAAGGGCTGATAGAGCAGCTCATAAGCTATCGATTTAACCCCCATGTATGTTCAGCAATTGTTATTAGTTTCCGAGATATTAATCATTTTCATCGGATTTTTTGTCATTTTTCCTTAATTATGTCCGTGATACGAGAAACCCCTAAATTCATGTATTTATACACTTTTTTTTCAGTGTTTTCTTGCATGATTAAAATCACTGTGAAATAAGGAAGTTTTAAAAGCTACATGCCATTTTTTTTTTCATTACAACTTTTTGAGTAATCGCACAGAGTTACTTTCTCCATACTAAGGGAACCCCGCGTTTGTTTTTCACCAAGTATGGAAAAATAAACTTTATGTGTTTACTCAAAAAGTTGTAATGAAAAAAAAAATGGCATGTAGCTTTAAAAACTTCCTTATTTCACAGTGATTCTAATCATGCAAGAAAACACTGAAAAAAAAGTGTATAAATACATGTATTTAGGGGTTTCTCGTATCACGGACATAAGGAAAAATGACAAAAAATCCGATGAAAATGATTAATATCTCGGAAACTAATAACAATTGCTGAACATACATGGGGGTTAAATCGATAGCTTATGAGCTGCTCTATCAGCCCTAGGCGGGTTGACGTTGGTTTCTGGGACACCCTGTATTTTATGGAAAAAATAAAATGAAGTGTTAGTTATTTACAGTTTTTCAGAAATAACAAAAATCTTTAAAAATCGGTTTTAAAATTTAGAACAGTCAAAAGCGACCTTGAATAGGAAATAAAGTTAATAACAAAATTAGTATTTTCTTTTGCGGTTACCAAGCATCTTCAATAGGGAACTCTCGGTGCGCGAGTCTCGAACGAACAGAAAAAATAAATTCACGTGTTTCGGCATAATGAGGTTAAGACAATTTACTATAGTTTTGCGGGTCGAACCAATTGGAATTCAATGGTCCTCGTGGTTCGAGGGTCGAACCAAGTGGAATTCATTACTCCTCGTGGTTCGAGGGTCGAACCAAGTGGCATTTTAAAAATCCTCTTGGTCCGATGCGATGTTCGAACTAAGTGGAATAAAAAAAATCCTGATAGTCCGACATGTCGGACATCAAGGGATCAAAATTCCTCGTCGTCCGACATGTCGGACAAAGTGGTCGAACCACGTGGCCGGAGGGTTTTTCGCTTTAACAATACTCCGGCAAACGAATCAGTCTGGTTTGAAGCCCTACTTTGAAAACCGAAGTTCCAAGTTACGTTAGCTCCATCCCTTTATCTCGATTTAGTCCCGAATGACGAGTGACAGGGATGGAGCTAACGTAATTTCGAACTTCGATTTTCAAAGTAAGGCCTCTGTGGTTGAGCACGGAACGAAGCTCGCACCTCGGGCGTTTCTCCCGCTTCGAGTCATTTCTCTGGTTAGAGAGGGCGCCTGGTTCCAATTTCCTGCTTCAAAAACACCGTATTCTTTAGGTTATATTGACTGTGTTCCAGACTTGTAGTATAAAACTTTGTAACAGGCTGTTTTATATTCTGAATTCTGAATAACATACCAGACTGTTTTATATTCTGTCCATATGACCATATTATAACCCGTTTGCAAATTCATACTAATAACTACACTCACGGATAAAATTAGAGGAACGGGAAGAAGTAACAATGTTGTAACAAAAAAGCATGGTTTTCATTTAATTTTCTTATTTTAATTAATTCAAAAGATTATTTCGTATCATTACTGCGCTGTAAGTATATTTTTATTATTTATGTCGTTTTCGGCGATAGCATTTTTTGTTTCATTTTATTTAAAATGTGCATTATTAACAACTACAACAATAAATACTTGTTTATTTAAAAAAAGAACAATGTATGTTGCACAAACTCAAATGTTCCAAAAAATCGCATATAGTTAAGCCAAAGGAAAAACAAATAAAGTAATGGAAAACAATTAAAAACATTAATTTTAAGCTGTTATTGACTTATTGATATCTAACTTGAAACGTATAAAATACGTTATTGTCTAGTTGTTTTTTTTTGCGCTCCTCTACCATTGGTCCCTGAGTGTATAATTAATAATTGCAATTCGCATGTTAAAGGTACCTCTTTAAAACAATACTTAAGGCCGGGCTTACACTCGTAAGTTTTACTGACGTAAGTAGGGACACGGCTATCTGTTAGAATGAGAAAAAAATATTTCTATCTTATTCTTCTTCTGTTAGTGCCATCTCCTACCGGAGGTCGGCGATCATAATGGCTATCTTCACCCGGTCTACTGCCGCTCTGAATAAAGACCTCGTGCTCATTCCGATCCACTGTCTGAGGTTTTTAAGCAAAGATATCTTTCGTCTGCCTGGTGATCGGCGTCCTTGAACTTTTCCCTGAATTATTAGTTGCAGTAGTCGATACTTATCATTTCTCATTATGTGACCAAGATACTGTAGTTTTCGCTTTTTTTATGGTCTATCTTATTCACTATCTATAAACTTACGGAGTGTAAGGCCGGCCTAACAGAATGTTATTACATAAGTTGTAACTTATTTGTTGCATTCTCAATTATGGCATCTATCCTGTACACAATTTTTTTCGGTTGTTTCCTTGGTAACGGCCAAGGTCGAGTTTAAGTCTATTCATATTTAAAAATAAGTCTATTATATTTAGTCGTTAATTATAAGAAGGTGAAGTGTAAAGATTTGTTATATTATAATATTTGTGGTCCGTGTTTAGTCCCATACTCGTTTTTTGTTAATAAAAATAAAATTATGATAGGGATCCGAGGAAAGTAAAAAAAAACATTTTTACTATCATGTTACACACCTTTAGATACAAGCGATGTGTTTCTAGATATCTCAAAAATACATTTTAATCGAGTTTTTAAAGCGTTTGTTAATGATTTGAAAAACGTCTTTATGAATGTTATCAGTTCACATTAATCCCCCGCGTCAATAATGCTTACCCTTTGATTGCCCAAACTAAAGTACCCAAAGCTCGCATAAAATTAAGTAGGGTAAATCGTCAATAAGTAGCCACTTGAGAAAATGACATTTAGTTACGAGTCACCTATTTTATATATATACAGATGCGGTTGACAGTAGCTCGGATAACAACTCTGGAGCTAGGTGTTCTGGTTTAATCGCACAATTTATGCGTGTATAGACTATAAGGAAATATGCCGAAGTATAAAAATGTCCACTTGAATAATTTCGTCCGTGCATAATTTGGTCAAAGTATAAAAATATGCACATATATATTAGACGACGTATAAAGATGTTACGACAATAGACTATAAGGAAATATGCCGAAGTATAAAAATGTCCACTTGATAACCGCTCTCCGCACTATGTACAGTCAGCTGCAGAGATAAGTATACCCCCCTGCATAGGAAACTTGTATGCAGGAGGGTATACTTATCTCTGTAGCTGACTGTACATAGTCGATTTTTATATAAGACATTTACATTGTAGATATTTTTATACTTAGAGAGTAGTCATTTCTATATTTCGACTTAATAAGACTTAGACGTTTTGAAGTATTGGCTTTCTTATACTTAGACTAATTTATGTTTTAAAGGTAGACATTTTTATACTTCGGCATATTTCCTTATAGTCAATACACGCATAAATCACATCGGCGTATCTTTTACTTTACACATATTATGGCAAAGTGACCAGTTACGAGTACTGAAGGTGGCCAACAATAGACGTTTTACCCTAATTAAGTACAATTGAGGCTTTTGTTGTTATAAGTAAAGGGCGTTGGATACCCAGTATATGACAGGCCAAGTCTCATTCTTCCGAGACACTTGTCTGCGCCTGCGGGCGTAGCACTGTCTGGATAACTACCTATGTGGTTTTAATTTGAACAAAAATATGCTTTAATTAGTTCAATGTTACTTTAATTATGTATTCAAGACTTATGATCATTGTGAGTTCTGCAAGTATGGTACCTATAGCTTATTCTACCTGCGTGTGTATGCTTTTTAAACTATCTTTAATACTGTAACGGGTCTGTGTACATTTGATATATTTCAAAACTATTTGAGATTACTACACATATTTGAAAACGACTTCTAACGACGGTTAGCTCGTAGACATGTATATTCATAATAATATTTGCCCAAATAAATAAGTCTAAAAAACCTCGTCGTTGTTTTTATGAAATATTTAAGTATAACTCAAACAATAATAAATGTAAAAAGCTATTTTTACTATGTTATATGCATAACACTTTTATCTATCTGAGTCACTACGTTTGGGTCAGTAATAAGTTTCTGTAAAAAAAAACGTTTGATTATGTTTTGTGACACTCTTTTATTACCGACTGTACTTTGTTACAGTCATTATCTGCTTATAAACACCAAACCAATGAGTCCCAACACGCTGGGTCTACGTTAAGTATAGCGGTGATCCTATCGCCACCTTGCGACTCTATAATCTGATCAGCTCTTACTAGATACCATATCAACATCTGGTTTACATGTGGTCCAAATTTTAGCCCATTCCATTAACGGGAAATGGTTTCAATGACTTGCGAGGGTTAGCCTAAAGTGTCATACTCGTACTGGTACGGTAGATATAGTGGACGAAATATAATTTGCATTGATTCGTCGTACCGTTTTGTAATTATATAGGTGTTAATGGTTTTATTACTCTATTGATATTGAAAAGACGAGTGTAAATGATATTAAAATAAGGTAAGTAAGGTGTGTAGGACTATCACTGGGGATATTTACAACTTCTTTATCTGATTTGCTATGTCGGTAAAGCTGCAAACACTCCCAAAAAGTTCGGATCAGAACACGGGTGTCTCTTCTTTACGTAAACACTATGAAATGACGACATTAAAAAATTAGGTACATTTGAGGAAACCAAACACGAGGTCACCTGGTGGAAAAAGTGGTAAATTTGAAATCCTAAAAAAAAAAATGTACCTAAGTATTATTTCAATAATATTAGCTGTTAATTAATTGTATCGGTCCATCGTAAAAGCAATTCATTTATAAACTACTGATCGAAACAAATTACGACGTGGGGTAGGACTATCTGTTCATCGGGGGCTAGACAAACACTTGGTGTGCACCACTGTTAGCCCCGAATCAGATGTAATAAACTTTTTTTGTAGGATCTGTATTATATAAATTCATTATCTACATTCATTATTCATTATTCTTCTTTGGTGGTTTTGCTTTGCGAAAGAACTAAGATCTAAGATGTTCACACTGTTATTAAGTACCTTTCGCCTTAAGTAAAAAAGTGTGATCAAAGTATTACGTACTAAAGTGATTGGTTATAATTATTAATAAGTTAACTTATATTCCGTTTATTAAAAAACAGTTTTTTTTCTCAATTTTTTTACAAGACTGCTGTGGTTCTACACCCCTGATTTCAATCATATGTTAGTCTTCTTCCAAATGAATAAAAATACGCATACCTACACCTACATAGGACATTAAACCATATTCCGCATATATTAAATGCAACGGCTTTTCTGTCAGAACATAAAAACGTATGCTTGTTAAGATAATAAAAGGCTTTTAGTGTTACCCCGTTAGTGGGGCAAGACTAACAGCTTGAACATTGTGCCCTAAACATATCTTTATTGAGTAAACTTGCGTAAAAACCCTACAATTTTGTAAAAGTTTAGATTTTTTTAGTTAGTTTAAATATTCATTTAAAAGTAAGACATCAAAGGGGTTTGGGTAAGGTGAGCGGGCATTAGTAAAAGTGGTAAATTACGATAGAATAATACAAAATAAACATATTTTGTTATGTAATGTAGTACTCTTTTTTAAGTGCATCGGAGCCGAGATATTTAATATTCTTACCTGAGCGTACTTTTAGTACCAAAAACTGAACACTCAAATCTTAAATATCTCGGCTCCGTTATTATTAAACGCCATAAATTATATATATCTGTGTGTATTTAGAGGTCCTCTAAATAAGAACGTAAAAATTATCCGTGGCCGCCAAAAAAAATTTACAATATTCTTTAACAAATTTACCCCATGCCCTTTCGTCGCTAGAATCGATCTTTATTTATAAAAATAAACTAAATATATTAGTCTTACCCAACCTTACCTTATATCACCTGCGTCTTCAACGTATGATACATAAGTTGTAGAAATACTTGTGGGTGCATTAATTTTAAAATCGATTCTGGAGCTGGTCCCTCATGGTTTCCAATGAACAGAGACGTTGCCCTCGTGACCAAACCGATTCAGTAGGATCTTTATCAATTTGCCAAGATCTTATGGCATGAAAGAGTGGCAAGGTTAAACTTATTTAATAAATTAAACTTTACCAAAAAATGCAAAGTACTTAGCTGGTTAAAGTTTTTAATGCCTGGCATTTGCTACTAATTATAGTAATTATCGTTTGAAATGTAGTGCAATTAGTCCTAACCTTGCGGTACACCTCTGCCTGCCTTAGCTAAAAATAGCTAATTGGGTTTCCAAAACTTGATATCTAATTTGGAATAACATATTTGAAATGAATTCATACTCTCTAAGCCACTAAAGTATTTCTCGATCTTCATTCACCAACTTCAACTTGGGACTAGGACTTCATTGATGGGCTTGCTTTTGTTGCCGACTATAGTTTTTTTTGCAAAGTCATTATTGTATGTATACAGGATTTTGTCAGAAATCACTGAAATTACTAGTCAAGTGAATTCAAGCGGCTGCCAGAGGTACATTATTAGGTTTAGTTGTATGTTGTGAATGAAGATCATGAAATTATCTTTTCAGGAATTGATATAAGGTTTTGTAGATTCGGAGAGGAAGCCGGACTATGGTATACAATGTACTATGTGGGACACATCAACCTTTGCCTGATGAAGAATATAATTACACTAAATTGAGTATGCCAATTCATTACTCAGACAGGCAATGGGAATACCGTAACTCACACGATTTTTTCTGGTTTACAGCAACATCGGAGTTTTGTAAATAAAATTTGTACAAGACGTTCAATATGGTTGCAAATCTATATAAAGAACTTATTAAGACACGCTTATTCTTCGCGGCCTGGTAACGCCTTAAGTCAAATACAAAATGTGTCACGTGTGGCGCCAGTGGCACGACTTTCAGTCGGCCAGAGCCGGGTTGGGCGTTCAAAATGTGTTCACGTTACGTTATTTTATTGAGGACTGAGAAACTGTGTGGTTACGTTGTGTGTGTTATAGCGGGGTAGGGTACATTTAAATAAAACACATTTATCAGGTTAACAACTGTCTAATTATATCCTACTGGTGATATATACTAATAAATTTCACAACAGAAAACAATGCCTTAACATTTAACTTAAAAAGTTGTAGAACAATTTGTTCTGATTTGAAAAAGTTGGCTTACTTTGAGTACACTTTGAGTGTGTACTATTTGTACTATAATTGTATGTTTGAACAGTTTCAATAATGTTGCAACCGAATAAACAACGCAGTCGTTGCTTCCTTGTATCTAAACTACAAATATGTCGCATTAAACGAGCATATTGGAAACCATGAACAGTAAATATAAATGCAATGTCTGCATTACTCGATACTTGCTACACACGTGACACGTGACACGTGATACTTGCTATTAATCGCATTATTAGAAGTATACCTTACTATAGAAGCAATCAATTTACATTTGTCATACTAAATTCGAGGTTTAAAAGCATATTTTTCAAAAGTACTAATGAATACGTTTTATTTTTTGGTGTCTTTAGTTCCGTTTACGAAATGACCAGTTTGGGCAAGTGCATCTTCAATATTATGTATAGGTGCGACAAACTGTCCCACTCACGCGAAAAAGCTACTTATATTGTTGCTATAAAGCGAAAGTTCTTGTACTAAGAGTTAATGCTTTAAAATATTGTATGATAGACTTAGTTTCACTTTTAATAACTAAATGCTTGAATGACGAAATATATGTGATTTAGGCGATGTGATATATTCAAACCTCCCGTTTCGAGTAATTGGGCCTTATCATAAAACTAAATTAATTTGCGTTGAGTAACGTCATTGAATTTTGTTTATTTTGTTTTTACTGGACCCGCGCGCTCGTACAGGTACAGTGCAGTTTAAGTTACCTGTGGTACTATGGTAAAACCCGACCAAAGATAAGACGCGCGAGCACACAGTTTAAAGATAGGTACGAAAGGGTTGTTACGTTACCGCGGTGAGATGACCGACTGCGATTTTTAACGCCCCAGGTCAAAGACGAATGTCTCGCTCATACGCCAAGCATGTTTCAAAAAGCTATGCAAAATTCAACATAATGCATACGAAATAAAGTCTCTTTTAATCTGTACCTTTGACTACAATCGGCGTCGGTGGCGTTGTAGGCACGACAGCTCGGGACGACTTTAGGTGTCGTGGGCATTTAAAGGGTTAAGACAATATCTAAACAATCAGGTAAAAAAATGCCAACGCAGTGTATAGAAAAATGTCGTTGGTAAATGTATATACAGATATAAAATTAGTGGCGTAGGAATAGTATGGCAGGACCGACAATGACATTGTAATAGCAAGCAACCTGTCCGCTCAATGCTAACATTTCTAACTATTGGCAGTAGGTACACATTCATCTGCAGGCTCCCGGACATCCAGCTATCAAGCTACTATAATCGAAATGCTTCTTAGACCTCAATATATTCTAATTTCGCTATTCTATCACTTTTAATCTTTGCGACAACCCAAGCAGCCGCTCCATTTCACCATTTGTTAATACTATGAACTTTTTACTTTTGGAAATTTTAAAGTCAAATATTTGTTTCTTTTTATTATCACAGTTCACTGCTGTTCTGCTGTTGGCGTTTACTTTTGAAGGTTCTATTGTTCTCTCTTGTTTATTATATTGGTCATCAGACACAAGACTGTGTCACTTCTCTGTCTCCACTTCTTTTATAGCCCCCTTCTTTTTAAGTGTAGATTTAGGCTTTACAGCAGGACTTTCTGCATTTTGTATTTCTACCACAGTGGCTTTGTCCATACTTTGAACTTCAGTATCCAGGGGTGGCAGGTCTAGGAGGTAAGGCATCATGCTTCGGGACTTTTCTTCAGATGACAACCATTCCATCTGAAATAAATCTCAAATGTAACGAGACCATATTACATAGTAGGAATACCATGGAAACAAAACACGAACTAAAAAAGACATTTAATGAGACCATCATGGTCATTTTTAGAAACCTAACACTGCCTTAAACATAAGTTCATAGTCGTCCCAACACTCTGACATCAGTTAAAACTTTTTAGGGATCCGTACTACGTTATTCGTTTATATGTCCTACCTACCTGTATCTCATAAACTGTAATAGCTAGCTGGTTAAATTGTTAAGGGATTTGTATTATGACAGCGAATTCGAACAAACGAAAAAGTAAAATAATAACGTATTTTGGTTTTTAGTTATCGTAAAGACGGTAATACTTAAGCTTTAAATATGGTGTGATTATAATGTCATCTTTAAAAAAACACTACCATTCATTAGTTCTATCCAAGCTTACATTGCCACAACTATTAACTGTTTGAGAAGAGCACTCAGAAAAGAAGAAATTCTAATCCTATAGCAATAGACGGCGTCGGACTCAATCTAAAACTATTTCCTGGACAGTCACCAACACATATTGGAGCATACAAGGTGCACAAAAACATCTGAACACGCTTTATTTAGCGCTTGGACAAACAAAAGGGCTAACTTCAGATATTTGAAGACCTAAGGATTATGTTCCGATATATTTGATGACGACATAACTTACGTTATGGCGTGTGGCGTATTGGCTGGCTCGATTTTTACCCCTATACATCTAAATTATGAGAGTAGACACGATTATAAAGTTCACCTTCTGCCGGTGATCGCTGACGGCGTCGTCGCAGATGTCGATGCACATCTGGCGCGTGAGCCGGCCGTCGTCGGAGGCGTACGCGGCGGCCTGCCACGCCACGCCCAGCTTGGACAGCGCGCGCCCCGACATGCCCGCCGTGCGCGCCGCCAGGGCGGTGCACAGCTCGCCGTAGTCGAACTGGTCCACGCTCAGGCGCCTGCCACAACCACAATATACATCTTATTGTTATTATCATTCCAGAAGCTACATTGTGGTATGTAGTTTCATGGAGATGGTGGGTTGTGCAGCGCTACCCGCAGAAGATTGGCAATCAAACAATGGCAATATATGAGAGCGCTCAAGTAGAAGCGCAAGCGTTCGATTAGACACGGCACGCAATACTTAACGCGTCTCCTTTGAATAGACGTAATCGATGACCTTATACACAAGGCTTTGTATTAATTAGCGCACAAAATTATGGACGGCATAAATCGTGCTTAATGACGGTTTAGGCACACTTCTTACCTTAGTAGTGTGTCATTCGCACCCTAACGAACAAATTGTCGAAGGATAACTGGTGAATAACTAAATGACAGGCAATCTTTAAAAACCCGACTGTTTTTTTGGATTTTGTTATTAAACCCGTTTATTAATGCTACACTGTATTTGTATATATTTGAAATGGTCACACTAAACCTTTAAAATGATACCTATATTGTAATAATTAGAGGACTTATTTTTGTTGACATAAATAATTGTCATTTTGCCATTGTTATTATTTTCAATTTTAACAGTTTAGATATCCTATGTCACCCGGGATGGTGAAAGGATTCTAACACGCATCTAAATCGGCTCCGGCGTTTAGAAAGTTATGGTGGAATAAAGAATCGTCCATACATACAGTCACAACCAGCGAAAGTTACGCTACTTGCCACTCTTTTTAATTTAGCCGTGTACTACACTCTGGTCATTCATATGTCAAGTCTGCTGTCAGCCCAAAATGCATTACACAGTTAAATTAGGGAAAGTGGCAAACGGCTTAAAATTCCCGGGTTGAGACTGTACATACGTGAACCCTGAAAACCTTTACACCTTTTTTGGGTAGTCGTGTAAAAAGTGTAAAAAATGTATTTAAACTATTGAATCCTACTAATATTATAAATGTAAAAGTTTGTGTGTGCGCGTGTGTGTTTAGTTTGTTACTCCTTCACTCGGGTTATTCCCACCTGTTACCACTAATTTATAACCACTGGGTACATTTTTTCCATATGTTACCACTAAAATGTTTGGTGATAACTACTTAGTAATAGTAAAACATGAGAAAAAAATCCCTTTGACGCTGCACGCCTGGACGGAATTGGATGAAATTTAGAATGGAGATAGCTTATACCCTGGATTATCATATATTTGAAAGTTAAAGGTTTTGAGTTTTAGCCCACTAAACCTTCGAAGCTACTTTTTAATCTTTTTTATCTACCTCTTCTCTAATAATTCACCTCTTTCCTTCTGAAGCTGGCTGGAGGACGAATGTATCGAAGTAGAGACGGATGAGGCGCTCGCGCTCCTCTAGCCCAGGCAGACCAAACTCAATCATCTTATCGAGGCGATCGTTGATGGCGGAGTCGAACTGCTGCGGCGTGTTGGAAGCCAACACAAGCATGATGCGGTTGCTTTGGTCAGACGTGCGGTACAGGAATGCGTTCAGAGCTGCCCTCAAGTCCTCACTTATTCTTTCCGATGAACGCTTCCTGAGGAACGCATCTGCTTCGTCAATGAAGAGCAGTACACCTAAAATGAAGTAAATGTAAGCATAATTTCAACGTTTCCTGAGACGTAACCCGAAAGTGGGCGGGGCGAGCCTTCTTACCTTTTTTACTAGTATTAGCCCAGTCAAACACCTTATGGATAGCAGCAACTGCATCTTTGCCCATGGGAGCAACGTCACCTCCAGTTAGGATAGCATATTCCATGCCCGAATGCTTAGCAAGTTTCTGTAAATAACAAACCTCAATAAGCTAAGGATTCTAAAAAAAATTGAATTAGCAAAAGACAATCACAAACCAATTAACCTACTAAACAAACAAGCTCTAGGCCTGTACTACACCGATCATTATAATTATGTAGAGAAATACAAACTAATGTATACAAATGTGTTCTATGTATTTTAGTTTAATTTCTCCACAGAACGCGCTCATCACACATTTATTCACTCATACCGGAAATCGACCTCGGGACACATAGCTTCAACTAGGCTAAACGCGTCGTCCAAATAAATATCTACAACGTGAAAATAAATAATGTATAGTACATCCGTTAATGCAATAAACATGGTAAGGAATAAGAATCATTGCTTTCTTTGCCAATTTGTTAGAACTATCGTTATCTTTTTTCCTATTCCTACATAAGTTAAATGATTGAAACCTTCTGAAGTAAAACAGTTTTCCCTGCAAAACAAACCAAAGATCTCATATTTTTTAACTAAATAATGAAATGTATCATGGGGTAAGGATTCACCACTTCCTACATGCACTGCACACTAACCTTGGAGAATAGTGTTTTTCCAGTACCAGGGGGACCATACATGAGAAGGTTTCTGTAAAAGCCTTTGTTTAAGCGCGTATTCTTAGTAGCGATTGCAATATCGCGAAGTCGCCGTTCTAGGGTTGGGGCTAACACTACTCCGGCTAAAGCATCCGACGGTTTTCTGAAACTCGCCACGGCTTTTGAAATGGTCAGTATAGGATGTTTTGCCGCTTCCAACAGCGAAAATCTTGATGTTTCATTGACTAGAGTAGGCTTTCCTGTAATCAGAGTAAAATTAAGGGAAATTTCATCGTTATCTACTACACTATTTTTTATCCCTTGTCGCAAACTGAGGGTGTTATTTTATTAGTTAAAGGTGTTTATCTATTTAATCATTATTAACAATATTAAATTTTAGTAAGGCCAATGAACGACAAATTTCGTTAGTTCGAAATAGAGTTTTGTGTCAGTCAACTAAAGTCAAAAGTCACTTTGACAAATGTCCTACATATAGGACGTTGGGCCTTATGAGGATAAAGCTACATTAGGGGAGACTACCCTATCGGTGGCACACGCTTACAACCATGTCATTTTTATAATAGGTGTTTCATGTACATACCAATACGAGCTTCAATAAATCTTGCTGTGACAGAAGTAGCCCCCTTCGCAGTGTACACGCCGAGAGCCACAAGCGACAGGCCTCCGGCGGCAGCCAGTGTCTTATCCCAGTCCGTTACCAGGGCATTTAACCCTGTGCCTATGACACTACCAGCTGTCCTGTCAACATAAACGTCATATAAACACTGCATGTAAGTGTTACATTTTAAAACTATTTGCAACCTGTCACTTATACACTGGTAAACATCTTAGCCTGATTGTGCAACATGTGGTTATAATTTTATCAACAAGTTTTAAGATTTGTTGGTAATTCTGTAGCTCTGCCTACCCCACTCCGGGAATGAAGACGTGAGTTTATGCATCTATGTATACAGGGTGTTTGGTAGCTAGGTGCAAAGCTTTAAGAGAGTGATAGACCAGCTCATAAGCTATCGATTTAACCTCCATGTATGTTGAGCAGTTGTTATTAGTTTCCGAGATATTGATAATTTTAATCTGAATTTTTGGCATTTTTCCTTATGCCTGTGTACAAACAGAAAAACCCCTAAATTCATGTATTCATTCTTATTTTTTTCAGTGTTTTCTTGCATGTTTAGGATCACTATGAAATAAGGAAGTTTTTAAAGTGACATGCATTGTTTTTTCATTACAACTTTTTGAGTAAACGCACAAAGTTACTTTTTCTGTACTAAGAGAACCCCGCGTTTATTTTTCACCTAAAATGGAAAAACCAACTTTGTGCGTTTACTGAACATACAGTATGGGGGTTAAATCGGTAGCTTAGGAGCTGCTCTATCACCCCCTTAAAGCTTTGCACCTAGCAACCAAATACCGTGAATATAGTGATAATAAAAAATAAGTAACTAAATATTAAAAAGTGAATGTCGTGTCGTATCAGACTCTAAAACAATGAGAAGGTTAGTAAATAATGGAAGATGTGCCACCAATGAGAACATGATTTATTTATGCAGACATTTTTAATTACTTGTTAGTAAACTTACTTAATACTTTCCAAAATGGTGGTTCTGTTCTCAGCGGCTTTTAGCCTAATTTGTTCAAGAGTGATATCACGATTTTCTCGATCAGCCTTTGCCCTAGCCTTTGCTTCTGCCTCAATGGCTTTGAGTTTGTTTTTCTCACGGAGTTCCATCTCATGTTCTATGGTGGCTCGCCTTAATGCTTCTTGTTTTGCTACACTTTCCTCTTGTCTGTAAGAAAAAAAGGTATTTAACAGTAATTGGATTTTTGGGTTTTTTGTGGTTCAGTTTTGGGCAATAAATGAAGCTAACAAGGGCAGGTACCCCACTGTCCGGCTCAGATTTGATTTATTTTGATATATGTTAGAGAGTAGTCTAAGATCACAGACAGGTATTTTTTTTAGCTACCCAACTTATTGGGAGAAATCATCCTGCAAAGTATTGAAAAGTGACTAAACCCTCTAACTTCTGTAGATAGTTTTGTTCAAGCATTGCTAGTTAATACTGGTTTGATCATATGTTTGAGAACATGAAAAAATAATAAGCAAAATAAAATTAACTATAGTGCCCGGCCGATAAGAAGACAATCCTGACACATTGTACCGTAAAATGGGGTTAGATTGATTAATTTTAAAAATAAATCTTCTGTAGCTCCCGCATTTAATCGTTAAATAAATTATTAAAAATATCATATTAGCGACTACTTATTTGGAGTAACTTAAAGCAGCTTGAGGCAGACTACGGTAGACGGCTTATTAGAAAAAAATAATTACGCAGCCTCAAATCTTGTTTCTTAAAATGGGGCTACTTTGATTATCCTTGTGTTTATATCACAATATCAAAGTCACCCCAGAAGCATGCCAAAAATTAGGGGTTTTTTGTTTCAAAGTTTTTACATCCAAATTATCTGGAAATACTTTCAACATTTTGGGCTCTCATATGAGACATATGAAAATAATTTCGCGAAAGAGCTAAATAATAACTTAGGAATTCCACAAAATCGACGATTAAAAAAATTATCAAAGTTGCCCCGCGTTTCTAAAGTCACCCCATTTTACAGTACATGAGATATCCAAATGTCGATAATGTTGACAGCAGTAAAAAAAATGCTGTTATTACCTACACATGCAAAAAACAAGTTTGGCATTGTTCATCTGCTGTTAACAATGTCAATAGTCAGAAACTTCATGGTCGTGCCATGGCATGTGTCAGGATTGACTTCGTTATCTGCCTAGTACAGTAATATTTAACTAACTCACTTTCGCAATATTTCGTCCTGTGATTTCTGTTGTTGCACCAGCTGCTCTTCATAACGCTTCTTGGCTAACTGATCTTGATATTGAGCCCGCATCTGATGTTGTTTAGTTTCTTCCTATTATCACATTATAATATTAAAATACAAAGCTAGCACACAACCATACCACATAAAAAAATGTATATATTTTGTTGACATGTTATACAAATATGGATTATATTGATAGCTACAGGAATTAAATGGGTAAGCTGCACATGGTTATGTACCCTTTTAGTCAAAAAAATATCATAAAGATTGACTCGTATTTAGATAATAAAATGGAATCTTTACATTATAAAATGAAGTCACTTCCGCTGAATGTGCGCTTAGATCTTTTATCTAAATATATATCATAGCTTCCCTATATTATGTTCAGAAACGAGAAGCAAATGTCTAATATTAATAAACCTGTATCTGTACTTTAATAAATGCTTTACATGACATTAAAATATCGGTTGGCGATGTAGTTGCATCTTAATGTGGTGCATTTAGCATCTTATTTAATTTGTTCGTTATGCGGTACTGCAGTGTCAGCGACGTTATCTAATTAATTAAAAGACTTGTGTGATCTTGTTATGAAACTCGAACATCCACAACATTTGTTCATGTTATTAGACAGAGTTATGCATGGACATACAAGATCCCTTCCTTTCCTCGTCCTCATCCTTATTATACTTTTACCTGGTGATGTATCGGAATTCGTTTATATTCGGTTTGGTAGCAAGAGAGCATTTTAACTGCTAATAAATTTCCATTAAAATTAGAAGAGGTAAATATATTTGACCATCGCATTTTTGAAACACGAATTTAGAAACGCCTGTAAGAAGTATTCGAAGTATTCGTAGTTGAGTAAAGCCGGAGAGCCTTTTACGGCGCTACTACTAAAAGAGGCAACAACACAAACAGTTGCATCATTAGTTAAATTTATTTGAAATAAAGTGCAACATTAGTGCTTAGGCTCAAGATAGCATGACACCTGGAAAATAATTGCTATTTGTTTGCTCTCAGTTTCATTTTATACGACTTTTATACCTGTAAAGTCTTCCGCCTTTCTTCATAATCAACTTTCTTCTGCTCCAGTTTAGACTGCTCAATGGCAGCCTCGTACTCCTTAATCTTAGCCATCTGCTCGTGCTGCCTAGAGGATTCTTGTAATTTGCTGAGTTCCAGTGCATCTTTTGCATGTCCTGTAAAAAATTAAACAATTCCAAAGTTTTTAAAAACAAAGCAATCTTTAATCATTATAATAATAATAACAAAAGAAAAATTTTTAGAAAGAGTGAACTACCCTTTTTTTTGAACTATTTCACATTCTGTCAACGGATTCGTTGTTGGAAACCAATCAGATCCCCAGATACCTATCGATTTAGAAAGCAATCAGTTGAATAATGAAAACTTTCAAGATGGCGGCTACTTTTTCTCATTGTGTCAACAGATTCGTTGTTGGAGATCTAGTATTTAGTATTTTCGTTGTAGTATTTGTTCCTTTATTTATTACAGTAACACTTTTTAGGACACAAGTGAAAATTTATAAAAGTCTTCGTGGTACACGGGTTATAAACAGATGTGGATATTGTTACATGTCATTTGTTCAAAATTAGTGACCGACCGAAACATGTCATTTTGCCGAAACCGAAACCGAAACCGAAGGTTCGGTTTCATTGTAGTTTCGGCCGAAACCGAAACCGAAACGGAACCTTTTATATAAAAAAAAAAGTCCTTAAAAAGTCGAAAAAATGTTAGTAAGCCCGTTTTTTTTTTAATTAATATCTCGCCGACCTATAATTACATTACCATATTCGCGGAACAAACACAACACGTATTGACACGTCTACACGAGCAAAGTGCACTGATTTAGGTAGTTGCCGGCGGAGTCAGGCGAGCGACGCCATATTGCCAGCCGTGCCGAGCGCGCCCGACGTTAGCCGAGCGCGACCCGAAGGTACGATGTTGTAAGTTTCGGCGCGGCCGAAGGGTTCGGCCGTTTTTGGCCGAAACCGAAACTCGGGCCGAAACTTGATTTTTTAGCCGAAACTGGCCGAAACCGAAACCGAAATTTCGGTCGGACACTATTCAAAATTAATTTTGACTTCTTAATTTTAACAATTAAAAAAACCTTGATATTGAATTTTGCACAAATGATTGTACAACTAGTCTATTATAGTGTTTCCAATTTCTTGATTCATGCAATATCATTTCATACTTAAGATTAACCAAACTTTAGTCTCAATCAGCTATTTAAAAAAAAAAAACCACAGAGCTCTGGGGCTCCTTAAGGCCTATACAAGAAGTATTACTTAAAATATGATTATATTTAGTAACATTCATCATAATACTTGAAAAAAAAAAGATAAAAACCTTTTGTTCCCTATACACATATTTAATGTTTTAAATGGGTTTTTATCTAAAAGTTCGAGAACCATTGGGTAGGTAAAGAACAACCTATCATTTTTCACAGATTTTTAAATTTTTTAATAAAGTTTAAAGTAGCTAAAAAAAAGAAAAAATAATTGTTTTACCGATAAATCAACCTAAAATTTCACCCCTTTCAATATGTACAGTTTATCGAGTGCCAACCTGTATACACCGTGTTTTTTTTGATTTACGATAACTTCGGCATATTACTAGGTATATCCATAGAAACTAATTGGTAGATTAGATTTTTAAATATTGCAAAAAAAAAAAAAATCTGTTTAGAACAAAGTTATTGAATGTTATATCTTTGATCATTCTAAAAGGGCCTTTAGAGTTAACTAATATAATAGTGAGTGTCAAATAATACGTCAATGTTGGCGTAACCATGGAATTAGTAAGTAATAACTGGAAGGTGCTTTCCACCGATAACGCGAGCCGAAAGAAATGTACCTGTATGTGGATCTGGGGATCTGTGTATTCCGTGTGGTCTCCTATAATTCGAAATTGACACTTGAATGACAACTTAATACTAGATTTTGTTTGAAAGCTTTCAATGCTTGTATTTTGTTCTACCTGCTCTTATTAAAAGTTCAAGACGGCAGCTACTTTTTCTCAGTCTGTCCACGGATTCATTGACGGTTGACGGTTGATGTCTCGAAAATCGATATGTGACCACAGATGCCCAGATATCGATTTTGGAGACAATCAGTTGAATAACTAAAAAGTTCAAGATGGCGGCTACTGTTCCTCAATTTGTCAACAGATTAGTTGTCGGAGACCACACAGATCCAAAGATCCACAGATATCGATTTGGGAGTAAGTTGAATAAGTAAGAATAAGAGTAACAGTTGAATAAGTAAATATTGTTTCGTATACTGCCCCACCGGCTTGTATAATTAATTTGACCGTAAATTGCAATTTAAATATGGTCACCTTACTAGAAAGGGACGCAGTAAGCTTTAGTACATTTCTTTCGGCTCGCGTTATCGGTGTAGTGCACCTTCCAGATGTACGATAGTACTTACTAATTCCATGGACGCGTATACAAACCTAACAATTGGAAACTCTTTGCTCATAAGAATTAAAAAAAAATTGTTGTAATCAATTAAAAGTCTTTTACACTAGTTTAAAGTGATTAACTGATTAAATTTAAAAATTAAATATCTTTAAAACCGTAAAAGTTATCATTTGTCTGTCTTTGGGAAATTAACTTTATTTGACCTAAAGAACGTTCCCTTAAAGTTATCGTAAATAAAAAAAAACACGGTGTATATTATGTATATACACCGTGGGCCTGAGGAACCCGACAGATTTTAACCATTGATTTTAGAGCCTATTTAGAATATAAAATGTTGTATAACATGTAGTCCATTATCGCATAGGTAAATCCCGAAATATTAATTTATTAATAAAAACTCAAGTTGTAAAATCACAAGTGTAACACACCCTAAGAATGTGAGGTAAATAATTAGCAGAGATCGGAATAGGTAGAGCTAATTTGCCTAAACTTGACGCATATTCATTCATGCGTGAGCGAAATGGGAATACATTATTGAATGAAGGTGCATCCAGTTTAGGCAAATTAGCTCTACCTATTCCGATTTTTGATAATTAGACATGCTTTAATTTAAATAAGCGAGAATTTAAAGTAAGGTTTGACTAGCATGATTGTTTGTAAACAGACAAAGTAATCGTTCCTACCAGTAAATAGGTACCTATGTAACAAGTGGAAAGTATTATTATTTCTTTCGGATACAATCGTGGCCATGCTGACGGTTTTGGTGATGAGAATGATCTTTTTTAGGCATGGCAATAATTAAGATTTTATCTTAAAATGTAGCGTGGCATTACGAATCAATAAACTAAGACGAGCATGCTATACCTTCATGACATTTGTTGTCATGATGTGACACTATGCCACATAGCGTCACTCCACTGGTCGTACATTGTATGATGTTTGAGTTATTTGTGAAGTGCCGTTTGCTTACTGTTTGTACAAAGAAGTGCTACACTAAATTGCTTAATTTTGTTCTATAAAAATATTTTTTTAAATACATAATTGGACCTATGTTGATATAACATTTTTTACTCATATTATATTTAGGAATATGCTGTTAAAATCTGTCAGGTTCCTCAGGCCCACGGTGTATATACTTATTTACACAATGTTAATTTCAATTGTAGCACATTACATACAGATTTCAATATGCAGATTAATACCGATATCCAATACTTTGGGGACATTTGCGTAAATCAAGCTGCTGACCTAATGTGACTTGTGTTTGTAGGTTATAGGGTCGTATTATGCAATAGTATAAAATGTGACTGATAACAATAAATTATAAGTCAACTTACTTGACTGCTCCAACTCCTTGGCGGCTTGAGCAGCTCTCTCAAGAGCGCTGGAATCAAACCGATAAGCTTCCATTGCCTTTTTCTCGGCTTTTGTGAGGTTAACTGGGGGTGCAGCAACACCCCCGCTATTAGCCGACGGGTCATCGGCGGGTGGTTGGGGGGGCTTGGTACTGTATCCAAATAACCAAGACATAGTTAAAGCGGTTGACTTAATTCATTAAACGACCAAAAATATCGCAATAAGATAATTCGGTTCCACAATCCAATACAACCACCGAACCCAACCAACCTATACCGAACCGAACGGAACTACCAGGTCTATCAGACGTCAAACGTCAAGCATATCTGTCAGTCATGTCATGTTATACCTACCAGTAGTACCACAGAATAGAAATATCAAGGCTAGTCACATACATCAATTGACAAGATTTCATATTTTCAAGACTTTAATTTTATTTGTTTTATAGGTACTATTTGGAAGGAGGAAGACACTAATAGTTTTAAATTTTCTCTAGAATGAATAATTATTTTATTATTAATTTATTAACACGTTCGGCGCCGGTGACACATATCTGTGATCAAAAAATTCTTACTCCTATGCCAGTGACACATATGTGTGATTAAATAATTACGGCTTTTTCTCAATAAATTTCCAATTTAAAATTTTTAGATTGAATGTACTGTTATGTTAATTAAGTATTAAATCGAATTATGCGTTGGTACCAAAATCTGAGAGTTTTTGAAATTTATTAAAAGTTACCCTTATACAGTGCCGATGACACAAATCTGTGTCATTTTTTCCACACATTTCAGCGGTTCTCAAAGTTTTCATTAGAACTTACACTGCTTTATTGGAAATTAGTTAACAGTTAATTCGTTGTTATACCCTGTGAAACTAAGACGCCAAATAGCATATTTTAGATACCTATTTAGTATTTTTAAGGGTACAATCTTTCAAATTCAATCAGACTGTTTTTTGTTAGTAAAGCCTTTTATTGGCTTCGGCTGATATTGTACAACACGCAAAATGCTAACTGCACGCATAATGTGCAAACAGTCAAAATGTACATACGCAAAATCAACATCATGACAAATGTACAGTACGCGAAATGTACAGTACGCAGAATGTACTTACGCTGAAAGCACATAAAGCAAAATGTGTAAAAAGAAAAATACGTATTTCGCGAATTGTTCAATGCAAAATGCATAATTCGCAAAATGTTACAAAAGCAAAATGCTTAATCGCCAAACGTACATTATGAAAATGTACAAAACGTAAAATGTAAAAAACGCAAAAAGAGGGTATTGTAAGTTTGACATGTGTATCTATGTGTGGATAGTAGCTCCTAAACGGATAGACCAATTGAGATGCGGTTTGTTTTCTTTTGAAAGCCTAGCTGGTTTGATTGGAAATGTTTTTAGCTAAGTTTCATCAAAATCGGTCAATCAAGAGCTAGCTAGGTAGGTTAAGTTATGTTATTTTATTTTAATTCAATAATAGATAGTGTAAAGATTCTTATTTTTTTCGAAAATGCCTTTGTTATACACCTGTTATAAGAACTCTTTCCTTATCATTATCACTTACTTACATAATACATTTTGCTTATTGTTCATTTTGCGTGTTGTTATTTTTTCGTATAGTAAATTTTGCGTATTGCTCATTCTAACTTTGCACATTTTGCCACTATCGCGTGGAGTTCATTTTGCGTATTGTACAATTATCATATGTACATTTAATTGTATGTACATTTTGCGTACCGTAAAATGGGGTGAATAGAAACGATTTTCAACTTCAAAGCTAATTTTCGGCTATGATCCTTAGGGTAATGTGCATAAAGTCGGTGTCATTTTGTGAGTCTTAACGCGTTCTATAATTTTGTCTTTGGTATAAATGAGCTATATATAGCTATTTCGATAAAAAACGCAAAAAACATGCCGTCTCTATTCATACAGTGTGTAGGGGAGAATAGAGATGACATATGGGGTGAATAGAAAATGTGGCAAGGGTTGTCAAAAATATTATTGTACATTCTAATAGTAGGTACCTTGATAGGTAGGAGATAGGAACCTACCAATGTTTTAGATGATAAACCAGACATTGGATACGAATTAGGTAAGTAGGTACCTACCTACCTACATAGACATAAATTATAAGTCAACTTGAAGGTTTGAATAATTTTTATTTTACTTGTAATTGCAGTTCAAAACAGGTGTTGGGGCCATTTTTACTGGTCTAAATGTAATCAGTATTCGGAAATTCTCTAGTTAAATTCCGCATATGGATTGCGTTTAAACCAGTAAAAATCTAATTATAAATTTGTACTTTTAGAAGGTTTGTACGTTTCAGTTTCTTTTTATTAAATGTTACTTTAAAAAAAAACTCTGATTAGAAAACGTTCAGACCTAGTTTTTCATAATATCTAGGTACAACATACCTATTAAAAAATCGTAAAGATCGGACGAGGTTTGAGGGGAGAAAAACTTTACCGCATCTTGTATGTAAATTATCATCCCAAAAATTCTCTTAAAATAAGAAAAACATCAAAGCAACGTTCGTATGATGCGTTATTAAAAAGCCAATGGCTAAAAAATATTTAAAAATTAAATTTAAATAAACTTCTAAGAACAGTAATTAAATGAGATCAACTTACTCATAACATAACAAACATAATAAAATAATTATATTTGCTTGGCAAAATATTGTATAAACAATTCTTGCCTGTTATTAATTGTAACTAACTTATTTATTTGTAAATACTTAGGTAGGTACTCAATAGTATAAAATTGTAACTGGAAATAAAAAATATTACTTTGCCACTTTTGACAACCCTATAATGTAAATTTTGATTGACCCCACAATCGTCCCGTTTTACCAGCATGGCGTTTCTAATAGTACCATACCTAAAACTAATGACCCCATATTGCGTCTCTAATCACCCTTCATATCGTCTCGATTCACCTCAAAGTCAAGGTAAAAGTACTAAAGATCTATTTTAGTGAAATTTGTACATTAATAATAAACTTAGCACCGTGTTTTTATATGCAAAATGTAAAGGAAAGATTAAATATTTGAAATTACTTACGAAACAGGCAAAACCATCCGTATTTTACCGGCAGTTGAAAAGTTCACAGCACTTAGTTCGTTCGCGGTTACAATGGTCGTCTTCAACTGGCAAAAACTTCGTTTGTGACTAACTTCACGGCTGTCGGGTGTTACTAGAGTAATGAGAAAATGTTGCTCTTGAAAATAAAATCGTTAAAGTGAAGTATTTACTAGTGTTGCAATATTTTATTTCAACCGCAAAACTTTCTTGAAAAAATCTCTATTCACCCAACGTTTTCTATTCACCCCATTTTACGGTACTTTACATTTCGCGTACTGTACATTTGTCATGATGTTGATTTTGCGTATGTACATTTTGACTGTTTGCACATTATGCGTGTAGTTAGCATTTTGCGTGTTGTACATTATCAGCCGAAGCTATTTTATTGCGAGGTGCCAGTTTTTTTTTAATTTGGTGTATTTTTTCACCATCCATAAACTTGCCAGGGTATAAAACAAGTATCGGTATCAAGTATTTTATGACCTTTTGACGGTCGGTGACCACTTCTGGATTTGACCACTGCTGGATTTGGCCACTTCTGTATTTGACCACTTCTGGATTTAACCACTTCTGGATTTGACCACTTCTGGATTTGACCACTGCTGGATTTGGCCACTTCTGGATTTGACCACTTCTGTATTTGAACACTTCTAGATATGACCACTTCTGGATTTGACCACTTCTGAATTTGACCACTTCTGGATTTGACCACTTCTGGATTAGACGATGTGTGCCTACTGTACTTTATCAGTATACAAATACAGTAAAAAAACAAACATGATGAACTGAATATATAATGAAGTAAAAAACACAAACTGACACTGGTTTAGATACAAATCGACAAAAACATGGCAAGTACAATAATTAGACAGCGGCGGATTAGTCTGATAAAATACAGTAGGCACACATCGAAAGGTCCCGTCACCAAAATAAGTTTTTTTCGTATCAACATTTTTAATTATCTTTCTTGCGATTCTCGAACCAAAAATTATTATTTTATCCGTAACTCCATCTTCACAAATTAAAAATCTTTCGCCCAAACCCCATGGAACACATACGTCTTCAATTTTCTTGAAATTTAGTTTCTTTGATTGCAAGTATGTTTTTCGGGCCGCGAATAGACTGTCTTTTATAGACGGGGAATATCCTCAACATCATCCGGCGTACAACTTTTTTTCAAACTTTCAAATTTACTTTCAAAAAAAATGTTTGACGTCACTTGACATTTGATCTGATCCAGAAGTGGTCAAATCCAGAAGTGGTCTAATCCAAGAGTGGTCAAATCCAAGAGTGGTCAAATCCAGAAGTGGTCAAATCCAGAAGTGGTCACCGACCGTAAAAAGGTTCCCCAACGTGTCGACACTTGAATGGCCAAAAATAATCATTTTTTTCTTTTTAGAGGTTTCTTTATAGATTGTTTTGAGTCGGGGGTTTTTTATAGTGAAAAAAGTCCAATAGTAGGGATTCCCTTCGGCCGTCTACAGAACCGGAGTTGCAGAACTGTTTCCTTACGAGGCTTTCAAATTTTCTAAAGACACAGCGAGGTCTGATATATGCCGCAGTTTTAAAATAAGAGAAATATATAAAATGGAATGGAATTCTAGTGCTAGTCATGGAAAAAATCTTTGAACTCAAGTTTTAGCAAATTTTGTATTCTACAATATTGCAGAACCATGACTAGCACTAGAATGAACTTTAATGACAGTATAAGCAAAAAACAGAAAAATGTGTCAGTTTTCCAAGATGTCAGAGAAAGATATAGAGCTGTAGGAACGAAAAATTTGGGGTACCATGTCCATGACTATTTATTGTCCTTTACGAAATATCAAAAAACCGTAACAATCGGACCTTTTTCAGGGTGCCGAAACTACGATTGGTACTAAATGTACGACGAATTTTTTTGTACGGGCTGCACCTCTTCTGGTTCAAATATCAGAATAGCAACAGGCAGATCCGTATTCTACGGGGTTAAAACCCTCTGATAACTCTCACTCCAACTGTTACATGATTTGCCGCTTGCATTCTACCTCTTCAAAAATGATCCTAGACTAAGTTACCTACATGTAATTTGGTTGAAAGTTGGATGAATGAAAATTGTTGTCTTTAAAAACCCCAAATTACGAATAAAAATAAGCGACGATGACGATTGTTTTTTTTTAAATATATAACACAACTCTTACATAAAATACTTTATTAATAAAAAATATTAATAAACATTTGTATAAAATAAGAACCGTTAGTTATTTTATTAATTAGGTATAAGTACATAACAAAATTACATCTAGCAGACATTAGGAAGTATAAATGTGATGAACTGATGACAAGAATAGAACTGTTTAAATTACCTCGTTGCCTTCTTGCAACCATATAATTAAAAATATACCTTAAAAATAAATTGTATATTAATAAAAATATTGTAGATTACCATGGAAGGTAATCACTGCATAAATACACTTTGAACCTTCAGAAAAAAAGAAGTATATTTGACTAGGTCTGCCAGCAATAAGTGGATTGAGCCCTTCAAATGCCTTAAACCCCAGGGCCACTTAATGCTATATAAACAGCGTATCGAGAAAATCCCGGAAACCAGCACCTTGATTCCACTTTTTTTCAACCCATCTTGTTTACGAAACTATATTGCTTTCGCTATATTGTTCTGGAAACAAATTTGAAAAGCTGTATTTGGTAACTGGTAGTTTTTTTTTACATAACCCTCGTTATATTATTATAACGGTGGATTTCTTTACTAATACAGTAAAATAATAGAGGGTCCCATTTAAGAAATAACAAAAACCGGCCAAGCTTGGGTCCAACGATACAGCTGCCTTCCTATCAGCTGTCAAGTGAATAAGAGGTACAGTCTAGTTCATAAATATGTATACACTTTAATAACTTGTCTATTTAATGTCATGTTCAAACTGCCATGTACGAACTATCACAGTGATTAAAGAGACAAGGTACTAAAGTGTAAATATTTATGAACTCCACTGTACAATAACATAAAATACATTAATCGCTTAGTGTGACATGGGTTTTGAATGACGTGGGTAGCTAAAGTCGCCATTACAGTTGATTTTACAGTTGAGATTATTTCCTGTAAAAAGTTTTTGTGTTTAACAGGGTGGCAGGTGGTAACAAAGGCAGCAATGTGTGAACTAGTTTACACAGAACCTTCAACCGATTGATTTACCAATCACTTGCTCTTGTGTATAATACATGATATGCATTTCTTACCGTAACCAATTAAAAAAACTTAACCCACTTAGCGCCCATGAGTCCCATGACGGATACATTACCCTTTAAATAGATACAACTGACAATATTAGGAAATGCAAGTTTTAAAGTAAAGAACTATTACGAACAGGCACCAATGCGCTAATGACTGGCTTGTCGGACTATACCTGCTGTAGCTCTCCCACACTTCACAAAAAGGCAACATGCAAAAGTCAACTTAAGATGTGCAACAAGCGAGTTATTGTTAAATATACTCTTACGGTTAGATAGTACGGATAGATATATAATCTAATACCTACATTATAAAACAATTATATCCTAAAATTACACATTTAGTTATACAATACGAAGATCTTGTTTCCCTATAATTCCGTTTATGCTAAATGATTCCTGTGACAGCCGTATTACGTAATTTCAAACACTTGATTATTTTATTGCTCTTGAAGTTATGTTTTTTTTACAGCACATAACGTTAACAGCATTGATATTAGCGTCGGTCATAATATTGAAGATCATAAATGTCATAATTTTAAAAGATACAAGTAATTTAGAGTTGTTATTTTCGCCAGTCATTTTTGTCGAAAATCGTAAACATACCTACATGCCTTCATGAGATAACGTGTATAGTTCATGTTGTTCAAGGTACACAAATATTACTTGTCATATCAATTATTATTTATAAATGTAAGGTACAAGGTAAGACCAAAGGTCTAAACTAATTTAACATAAATGTTGCCTAACATTTGAATGGATCTAAGGGCAGTATTCTGTGAGCATATAAAAAATCTTAAAACGAAAGCTAAATATGAACCTAACCTAACAGAGCCGGTCTTGCATTGGGCAGACTTGTTTGCTTGCTGTGCTTGCGCACTTTACTGAAACACTTTATTATGCGATAATGCCCTTAAGGCAAACGACATGAATAAAAAGAATCAAAACTTTATAATGTCACGCCCTTAACTTTTTCCCAACAAAAGTTGTTGAAATTTATAATCTATGACATTGTGGACCTGGAATAAATTTAAGCCTTTTATAATTCGTTGCAATAAGTTTATGCAAGACTGAGTGTCTGATTAATCATATAAATTACCGAAGCAATGTTGCAAGGCTTGTCAGACTGTCATAATAATTAAAAGTCAAAACAAGTCTAATACGTGTACGTACCTATACCTACTCGTATACGAACTGTCACAGTGATCATTTTAGATTAAACCAACTACAGACGTGTTCGAATATAAATGTATCATACACACATCATTTAAAAAAAATAACCTACTCATCCAAATTGACACCTATGATTAAGCATTGATTTCTTATTTACGGTGAATAATGCAATTACCAAGTTACCTAACAGGTTTTACAATTAATAAGTTAATGTGTCTTAACACCTAAACTTTACTCAAGCCGATTCCGCGTCGATAGGTCTGGGGAGACCCTTAATGTATACTTATTCATAGTCTGTGTCAACTGAAATAAAAATAAAATAAAATAAAATTGCCAAACATGGAAACAAATTAGTAGGTAATGCTGGACACAAAGCCTCAAAGCGTGTTTTTATTCAAAATAACGAATAATTAATCGTTATTTAATCTTCAACTTAATGTGAAAGTAAATATCAAGTGTATAAATCATTGATAAGACCTCACTGGATAGCACGTGAAAATAGAGTGAATAATGGTAAATTGGTTTGTTTGGTTGTGTTTACATATTTGCCAATTTCAATAGGCATAGACTATAGCTAACATAAAATTCACAGTATACAAATAAAGTGAAAAATAACTATGGGTTAAAAACACGCCTCACTGTAGAACCCCGTTATAAGATTGAGTGAGGTGCCCTGACACTGCGTCTGGCTTTTACTGTGGTGCGCGAAACATCTTTATGGCTGCACCCGCTACCAGGGTTGGAAACTTGGAAAACCACCTTTGACAGAACAAATAATAACCTGATCAAGTGTGACTCAGACCAGCACAGATAGAGATGGTCAGGACTTGTATGCCTTAAAGCTCTTTATTTAACTAAGTTTGTATAGTGTGTACGTACATATTGTGGATTTATCAGAAAAGCTAAATACATTGTAAATAAAAACTAAAACAATTTTAGGTAAAAGAAGCGGTTAACATTTCCGGTTATTTATACATAAAGTCGCCGTCAAAAGAACGTGTGAACGATGTGAACAAATTAGTACTGTTTGACACATTACCTCAAATATTCACCAAGCGTGTTTTTATTAAAAATAACGTATAAAGAATAGTTATTTCATTTAAAACTTAATATGAAAATAATGGTCTTGTGTATAAATCATTGCAAAGACCTCACTTGATCTTTAAAAGTACGTGATTATCGAGTAATCATGGTGAATTGGTTCGTTTTGTTTTGTTTACGTCTTTTGCAAGTTCTGTTGACGGCGACTTAATATGAAAACTTTTCTATGTAACATTTGATATCACAAATAAATACTTCTAACTATTACATATAAATGATTGCAACACAACGATCGATAATCTCCCAGAACGTATCCTGTTAAATATTAAATGAAATTGCTGAAAATAATAGCGAACTTTCAAATCGCAGAACTGACCCGCGGCAACGATGGAGCGTGGAAGACGGTTAGTTGAATAGTTATCGTTCCTCATATCAGTAAAACCATTAGATTAACTTGCACATAGTAAAATAAAGCATTCTGGTTTAAAAATAAGGCAGTGTTAAAAAAAACATAAAAATCCATTAAATACTACTTCCACACCCACTTTGAGTAAAAATAAATATTTTTGACCTAATACTTATACTTCATGACTCATGACTAAATTAAGTAAACAGGAATGAAAAGCGTTAAGAAAAATATAATAACTCTATACTTTAATGAAATTGGTAATATCAAATCATCATTCATCATGACAGATATGACATTTTGTTTTATTTTCTATTATGATTCGAGTTTTGGGCACTTTAGTAGACTTACATTATACAAATTAAGTGCTTTTGCTTTACTCAAATAAAAAACGCATTAGGTACATTTTAATACAACTCATTGATCATCATTGGTCAATGACCATAAAACATACACTGGAACGGGAATAAGTAATTTGCTGAACAAAAACATAAAGGTCTACCTGCACTAGGCAGGAGAAATTCAGTTTAAAAACTCAATGAAGCCACTATTGGGTAAAGCGGTGATTATATGAGTATTGGCATCACGAGTTTTACAACACACACTATTTTGACATAAATCTACGGTGTACATTGATTCAGAAGGAAAACCACAAGCAGCTGCAATACACGTTCACTGTTGATCGGCGATCACGAGCGACGCGGTCATGCATTAGACATACAATGGTATGCTTGTACCTCACTCTAACACATAACTCAATTTCCGAGTATGCTTGCAATGTTCAAATATGTGTGGAGGGTATATAATACAAAAAGTGTAATTCCGTTAAATACAGTTTGATTATAAAGACATACATTAATGTACTATTTTCGTCTAATATAACACTGTATGTGGATTTATCGTTGATAACGTCCAAGGTAGGCGTTACAGTTGGGGCATTTGTGGTGGATCACCATGCAGCTATCTATGCAGCAGGGGATGAGGCAGCATCCGCAGAAACATCTGTGTAACACAATCAATGAGTACAAGTTTGTCATTGAACAACTTAATTATGGTATGAGTGCTTATAAAGAACTCGATCTTACAATTAGATAAAGGAAACAAAATATAAGTTTAAAATGGTGATTGATTACCATAACTATGTATAATAGGACCCAACCGATAGGGTCAACTTACTCTATCGGTTGGTACAATAAAACGGAAAGTACGTTATTTTTGCAAGTTTAGTAGGTTCAATTACCAGTTCAGTGAAGTAATTCTGCAAAAATGTATGTCTGCAGATAGGTACACTTAAATTCTGAAAATGAAGGAGTGTTTCCCGTTAGCAATTTTTTCTATCTTTTTCGAGCTCAGGATGACTTCATCCTCATTATTTTTTTGTCACCTTACTATAGGTACTTCAGTTTATTTTAGAATTAGAAACCACAATAACTTCTTCTTCGTTCAACTATTTATTACCTAGCAATAGTACAGTACAATAGCCGCAAAACAAAATAGTTTTAATGTCACTTTATTTGCGTATCATCAATTGTTACTCCAGTAGGTACAAATTGTAAAGAGAACACAGTTCACGAGCCGCAATATAATGTTGTCGTGGTTTCTAATTCTAAAAAAACTGAAGTACATGTCCTCCACGTTTCCATATGGTCCTGATTCCTCCACATTCCTATTTTGTCACCTTCTATAGGATATCTATTTAGAAAGGTAAACTTGGGGACGTATTATTTTACTTTTAACTGGCTTTCCGCATCATTTTTTTTTATAAATTTGGCTTGGCTCTATGAAAATGGGTTTATTAAACGCTTTAAAATTGTATATCAGTGACATCAGTAAGACATGTCTGAGATATGTGCATAAGTCAGGACTGTGGAATATGTCGAACAGTGGACCTTAGCACTGGACCGTATAGGAATGTGGGCAAATTAGCATGTTAGACCATATACAGTGTGTCCCTGGATAAAGTTCACAAACAAATAGGGACACAAACAAACAAACAATAAAAAATAAAAAAAACGTTGCCACCATTTTTTCTTTACGGTTTAGAAAATATTATTGATTTCTGTGTGTGAATCCTATTGGAACAAAGTGAAATATTTCATCTCATAAAATGTCTATTGAGATGAAATAAATGGTTTATTAATCCCAGAGCATTACTTATGGCAAAAAAATAACGACAAAATACGCCAAACACAAAAAACAGGTTTATTAGCAACACATACGACTCTCATCTTTGACCGCTCATCAAAAATGTCGTGTTTGCATTAGACTAGTAATTTTTTTTAAATTAAAGTCAATGAGTTTACAAATAATGATGTCTAATAATAAAATAATTATCAGGAATTTACAAAAAAACACATTATTTTGAAGAAATCCCTGTTTTTTTTGTGTTTGTCATATTATTTCGTTTGTTATTTTACTCGTATTTGTATGACACAAGAATTGCTCTGGAATAAAAAGACCGTTTATTTAATCTTAATACACCTGCTATGAGACCTGATATTTCACTTATTTCCAATAGGGTTCATAGAAACCAAAGTTGTTTTTTTAATCTTGAACAATCAAATAGCTAATGAATGACACTTTTTTTTTTGTCAGTGAAGTTGCATTTAGTTTCATCCCTATTTATTTGTACACTTTATCCAGGGACACACCGTAGAAATGTAGGCTAGTTCTCTCCAACCAGACCACGCACAACATGGGCTCCTTACGCAAGCCAGACAACACACTCACCAGCTCGTCAGAGGAGGCAGAGGGACCTAGTAGAAACGCACTTCCCCGGCTGTGCAAAATTGGTATCACAGTCAACCAGCTGGACGAGCGAAGAGGCCCCAGGTTAGACTAGGAACAGGCCCTCAAGGTAATCAACCGCCATAAAGTAAAGTGAGGAATCAACAGCTTTGACTCCTTTTAATCACCGGGTCTAGACGAGATCTTCCAAGCCCTACTAAAGCGTATGTGCCTAGATGGTGGGGGGAGGCCAAACTAATATTCCTACCAAAACGAGGTAAGAGCAACTATTCAGACTCCAGATCCTACAGACCCAACAACCTAACTTCGCTCCTATTAAAGACCTCGGAAAGGCTATGTGACAGGAATCTATGGGAAAGCAGCCTGGTTAGCACATCAATGCACCCAAACCAACACGCCTATAGCCAAGGTAAATCATCAGACTCAGCCTTACATGCATAGCTTGGTTAATGAATGCTCAAAATGGGGGTGTGGATGGAATGGTTGAGTTCTAAGGAAGCCCTTCCGATAATCAATCCCGGATTGTCGCGTAAGCTACGGCTACTAAAAAGGACCGAACTCCTACTGCTAACTGGAGCCATACCAGGCCATGACTTGTTTAACAAACACTTGTTCATATTGGGTGTTACAGACAGCCCCCTGTGCCGAGCCTGTATGACAGCGGAGGAAACCGCAGCCCAAGTCCGGTGGGTGAGCGTGAGCACGTGCCTGAGGAGGCAAGTCTGCTAGGCTTCCTGGTGGAACTGGGTTGGCAAGAGTAGTGCCAGCAACCCAGCACGCAAAAAAGGCGCATAAATTAAGTCATCGAGTTGCGGAAACCTAGCCCGCTCTGGTGGATAAAACGAACTAAACCTGTATTTGGTTTATTTTAAAACATGACAATAGTGAAGACCAAATTTAAGTGGTATGTTTATAATAATTAGGACATAGCGGCTCCATGGATTCTAGAACTATGATATGTCATCAAAAGTCCCAACCCTATCCATAACGGTGATTTTTAATCGGTGATCAGGAGTTGAAAAGTATTTATTACCAACGAAAATTAACCACTTAATTCAATAGGCGCGGTTTCACGCAATTATCTCACGTTTTAATTACTAACAATTATGGTGTTGTTAAAACCAATAACTACTGAATACACGGTCATCCTACATTCATTATTCAAGTGAAGTAGATTACGACACGTTATAAGTGCCATCGTTTTGGCGGGGAATTTGACAGCTCTAACGTCAATAAACTTAAACTTTTGAGAGCCAGGTCTACCAACATGACATGACATGACATGACAACAGAATGACTTCACCCAAAGTCGACCAATTGCATGTCTTGAAACCCACAATTTTATCCGAAAACTGATAGTTGGTGTGGCTACGTTTAAACAACAGCAACTATTCGTCATACAACGTCCAATCAGCTATTCTTACTGAACACAGTCGTTAGTGCTCGTTTTAATATGGTTGCTATGACCACATTTCAACATAACTACCCAAGTAACACGTAACCTATATATTAACCAAAGTGGATATGGATTTATGTCCAAAAGTCCGAATAACACTTTTAATTGGCATCGGCAAAGATAAAATAGTTTTTAATAGCATTTGGTTCGTTTCGAAATGCTTAAAGCTATATTATACTCTTAAATAAAGATTAAACTCCTACCAAAGCATCAGGTATTTATAATATACAGCAACTTAAATAGCTTTTACACTTACACAAAGGTTAAAGTCTTATAATAGTAATTTGAAAAGCCCAATACATTAAATAAGCATTAACGAAATATTTTATCCTGCACAGAGCTGTAGTGGCAATTTTTTAAGATTAAAAACTTTTTAATGATCTGTGTTAGTGTTCATTTAATGCTAGTCCTATAGTACCATTCACTAAACAATGAATAAAATCTTAACTCCGTTTTCTTCATAATCTGTTTCTTCAATAAAGCTTTTAGTCGTATATTGATAATAAAGAAATGTATTACAAACAAACACGATAGAAACTAATCACTATGGTGTATAATGGCAGCAAACATTAAAATGTTCTTATGAAGTGTTGCAATATATCTGAATACTATTATTGAGTGTCTTATACTTTGGTAAAGAGGCTCAAAGTATTTTGATTAGCTATAGTAAGATTAACAGCATTATTATACTTTCGTTGAATGCGTAAAGCATTTATATATTATCTGACGCCATTTGCTTTCTGTTTCCCCTTGTTACGGAAACAATTAAAATAATTAAAAGTGACTAAAATCTGATTAAAAGAGCTCTTTCTATAATTTTACTTTATGCGCGGTGCCTATAAAATCAACTGTATTCATTAAAATTAAGCTAAGAGCTTATTTTTTTAATTTTACAAAACATATTAAGAGTCGATTATAATTTTCTATATTTTTTGTGATAAAAAGCATTGTCACGAGGGCGCGTGGAAATATTACCACAAAACGTAACATGTTTTCACAGTAAACTGACATCCGCAGCTGAATTTCACCCATTAAAGAAAATAAAGTTTACTTACCATTCAATATTATTTTTCACAATTATTTACAATACTCGCGAATCTTCACTCAAACTCGCAATAAATACTAAATGTAACCATAACTTTTTTTAAATCTATTGAGAAATTCTTTTCTACAAAGGAAATAAAACAATTAGCATTTGAATATGTTCCCATTTAGAGATTGTATATTAATAAGGTGTATATTGGCTGTACTGTGGTCGCAATAAATGCTTTAAGTCTAGTGATTTGTTCTTTACCGACTTCAATAATAACTTTGTGCAATCATTGTAATGCTACTAAGCACCCTTTATAAAGCTCAATGCTGTAAAATTTGGGGCCCAAATTGCTCTTAAAAAAGCTGTAGAAAAGTAAATACAGCTGATATAGGATTTGCATATAATGCTTTGCGCGTCAGTTCGTGCTGTTGTATGTTTTTTATAATGGTGTTTTGTGTTACTTGGGTACCAAATAAAATTGACGTTTACGTTATAAATGTTATAACAGAAGACTAGGGTAAATCTCCGGTAACTGGCCACTTTGCAATAAAATGTGTAAAGCAAGAGTTATGCTCACATTTTTGCGATTAAACTAGAATACCTACCTACATCCTGAGTTATTACTAGGGCATGCATCCCGGTATTCCGGAATCTCGTAATTCCGGGATCTCGGACGATTTTTTCCGATATTTCAATTCCGGGATTGAGCGTTTCAATATCGTAATTCCGGGATTGATAGAAGACAAAAATGTATCTTTGTTTTATTTAAAATAAGCTTTTGCGTTGCCATACTTGCCATTTGAGACCTCGAGCAGGTAGTAAATTAGTTGTTAGACAAAGGAATGTGTTGTACCCGAGAACCTTCCTGTATTTACCTCTCTCTTTCTCTCTGTATTGTCCGGCTATGCCTGTCTTTGTCACTAGGATAAGGTATGCAAACTCACAGGTTCACCCTACTACCCTGCGCAGTCGCTCAAATATCGTTATCGAGAGTGTTAGTGCACGACGCACGTGTAGTGTGTAGTGTTGACGCAAGCGACGCGGGGTGGGAACAATGTAAGTACTATTATAACTAATTTTGCATCATATTAAGATGTTCAGTGGTGGCAGATTATTAGGATCGCTCGCATTTTTCCTAATTTTCCCATACATTTGCTTACAAGTGGGGCGCCAATTCGGCGCAGCGTTCTTTAATTTTAACCTAAAATTATAATCGTCAAACTCAATTTTAACAGATCTAAAACTTATGTAGTACTTATTCCGTAATTCGGAACAAAATGTTTTCGAAGGAATTCCCGGAACAAATTGAGTTTGACGATTATAATTTTAGGCTAAAATAAAAATAAAACTACTTAATTAAATTAAGACCGCTGCGCTAAATTGGCCCTAGTATCAATCAAATCTGTTACATTTTACCAAAAAAACTTTTCTAAACCATACAAGTAGCGTCATAGGATAGGAGCAAAGATATATTTTATATTCCACCATAATATTTCACAAGTAAAATGTTTTTTTAAACGAAATGATATTTATAAAATATACTTTTTAGGTCTACTTCTTACTTAAAAGAAAGAAGAGATGCAATACACAGAGTTCGCTAACAAAAGAACAGCTACAAAAATATGGAACCACTTTCTTCGTGCCGTCGATCGTATCATTTAAGAAAACGAGGAGTAATTGAAACTGTGATTAAAAGCCTATTTTTTATTTTTTATAAAAAAAAAAGGAATGGCAAATGTTGTTTTTTTTTATTTACCTATTCAAAATCAGCATGCGTGGGGCATTTTATAACCTGAAATAATAAATAAAAAACCCGATCCCGGAATTAATACCGGTATTCCGGTATTGGAATTTCAATATCGAAACTCAATACCGGGATTGAAAACCTTGCGATATTGCATGCCCTAGTTATTACCCGGAGTACTGTTCAAGTATCTTTACTAACGGCGGCGTCAGTAAGAAATTTGATGGCTAGTAACTAAATGACACTTTCTTAAGTGGCCAGTTATATATAGCATCTGTCTCGTAGAATATTTTGCCAGTGTCAATTTAATAAAATAATGTCAATGAACCTAATTTCTTTAAACTTCATGTTATGCATACCTAAGAATCAGAATCACTTTACCAAAGTGTAAACTAATCAATTAGTAGGGTGACAATTAATTTCGATAAAGTTATTTTTAAAATATTTTAGTCAAACCTCGAAGTCGCGGTGGCACGAATAAAATTTTGCTAGGGACTTCCACGCGATATTATTTCATCGATAAATTGGACTTTCTTATGACAATAGTTATGTTATGGCTATGATATTTGAAGTACTAAACACAAGATAAAATACTTTGTTACTTATTACTAATATAAGGTTCATAATTGATTAAAGTACTTCTAGGTTTTAGTTTACTTTGCATGGAAATTGATGAAATAAAAATTTAGTTGTAAAGGTTGATTTATATTTGAATTTTAAAATTCCTAAAAATGTCCTAGAAACTCCTATATAGGTAACATTGACGGGTAGTAATCATCACATTTTAGTTAATTTTCAATTATTCTGTAGGTAAACTTTACAGCTAATATGAAGTGTCACTTCCAAATAAGCATTCAGTTATCGATAAATTTTATATCGGAAGGAAGTCCCTAGTTAATTGACGTTATTGCCACCGCGACTTCGAGGTTTGATTTTAGTATATAGGATTACAAAAAAGAAAGTTTAGTTCCATGTAACTGCGACTGTAATGTGATCATCGATTAAAAATCAAAGTGTATAACTTAAAATTAAATAACTACTAATACACTTTCGCAGTATCAGCTAGCTGGTGGTCACGAAATCGCGGAATTATGACACCCCTCGGTCAGAAATCCTCATTTATAAATACTCCTTTGCCTGTATTACTATAAAATATAAACCATAGTAATATGTTAGTGTTATAAGGTAGTTGGATGATTTAGAAATTGACAATATCAACTCATAAGCAAACTCACCCGAGTAAAAATATAATGGTGCCAGATATGTAGGCCAGTAGTCCGGGTTTTGTCTTCGTAGCAGTATCTATTTCTGCATGGCAACTTGGGCAGATCATGTGGGTAGGCTGCGGTCCAACCGGCACTACAGTTGTCACTATCTGCGGCCCAGCTGCTATAACAAATATTACATAAATAAACATTGATAGATAATTAAAGAATCCAGGACCTGTATTATGGTCACCTAAATCATGGTGGATAAAGCATTTGTCACTCTCTCACTTACATAGTGGTCTGAAAGTGACAATGTGTTCTTGACAGTTTTATCCACATGGATAAAGGCCCTGTGCAGATATACTTAACTCTAATAATATAAGTTTCCAGTTACCTTTCTAACCAATACAGGGTTAAGGTGATATCAGATGGTTATTTTTTTGTTTGTTTTCTTATTTCATTTTGCATCTTACACCCAAAGTGACATGTCTGAACGCAAAGTGAAAGAAAAGTGCCGAATGAATTCATTAGTGAATTGATCAAACGGTGTTGGATATTTTCATTCGGCATGATTCATTCCCACAACGAATGAATCATTCAGTCGACACCATATTGAAGGAATCTATGGATGAATGTTCTATTTTGTCATTCCAGCTAAGCCGTGTGAACATGTAATGATAGAAAAATGAAGCATTCACTCGAAAGAACATTCACTCTAGTGAACCGTTTGATATCACCTTTAGTAGTAGAATGGCAACGTTGCAAAATGACCACATCGCTTGTCTGAGTCATAATGATCACATTGATTTGACAAAGTTGTTGTGGCGAGGCAATTCTCAATTCCTGGGTCATTAGCCATTGGGGAATTTGAAGTTACTTAACAAACCTATCCTACCTAATAACACAAATCAAGTGGTCACTTTGTGCTCCGGAAGTTTTATAATGTAGCCTAAAAAGAGATGTGGCTGTCCTGTGGAGTCGGTAATTTTGTGCCTTAGATTTTCTGAGTCCGTGCCTCTTAATAGTTTTAATAAAAAAATATGAAGAGAAAATATCTCAAAAACAGTCATAGGCAACTAGGTGAAATCATTCAGGAGCTGCAGATCACATACTTTCTTAGTAAACATATTAAAAGTTAAATAAAAACATCTAATCTGTAAATCAAATGTGTTTATATTGATGCTTTATAATAAAAACTTATATTTTTTTAACAAAATTTCTGCAATGATAGCGGAAAAATTACAAGTTACTTTTCTTCATCATTATAATGCACCCTGCATCGACTGGGTCTGACAATGTATATCTTTTTGATATATCTATGTGGTTTCATAATTTAGAATGCTTGAGTAATCTATACAATTGTCTACAAATATTGACACAAAGTGTTACAACTAACAAATTGTCTGTCTGCTAAGATATTCTTGCTGGTACGAGCCTATAATAATACAACTTCTGTAATACACCCAAAACACCTTACTGTACAAGGTCATCAAATGTGGAAGATAACACAAATATAAAAATAAATAAATAAGTTTGAAATAATTTGTGACAAAGGTCAAACAATCAGAATTACAGCCTTACAATCTGTTAAGTAATTCTTCCTCCTTTATTTTTGGCTTTAGTCACTCAAGGCTTTCCTCAAATGATTACCAAGAATGACCTTGTTTGTCACACAATAGAATATAGGCCATTCTAGAAAACAAATAAAAAAATCATTGTTCTTTAAAGTTACTAAATTGACAGTGATAAGTACAAGGGACTTACTGGGTGGGTATTGGGGTGTGTAAGGGCTCGAAGGCCCTACGCCGCCGACGGCCTGTGAGTAGCTAGGCGGTGCTGCCGGGGGAGGCTGCAACTGCCCGTTGCCCCACACATACGGAGGAGGATTACCACTTTTTTCCATGATACCTAAAAACGCAAAGGTATCACTGTCTAGTAAACACTCTGCGCTTAAACGCAGCAGTGCGCGCTGTAATCAATATCACTGATACGATGATGCAATACAAACTTGAAAGCTATTTTTAGGTATGATTCTGAACGAATTCAATAAAAAGCAGATGTCCAATACAGGATAGTTTAGTCCTTTACCTGTGGATTAAATATGGGAACACTAGTCTGTAAAGTATATGTAGCAAAAACTTCAAGTTAACACCATACAAGCTTACTTGATAAAAACAAAGGAATTTGAGACTGATTGATTACAAAGTTCGCGCAGGTGAAAACGAGGTAACTGAGGTACCTACTGCTGACAAGGACAACAAAATTCACCAGCATTGAGTTTTGATCATAAAGAAACATGACATGTTTCAGTGTAACGCTTTTTGGTTGGCAAACATGCTTTTTCTACAAATTTTATTTCAACGTTATATTTAATTTACTAAATAATGTAATATTTTTAAATTTAATACCTTTTAATAGATACTATTATTTCGATCGTTTACATGCTCATCTATCATCTAAATTTCCAAAATATAGATACAATAAATCACAATTTGTTAGTGACAAAGATATAACTATCATGAACAACAAACTGAATTTGGATGTCTACAGAATAATTCGCAGGATTTTGTGATAAATAAAATACATGAACATAACCAACCAAGGCAGATAGAACTACGCTGAACAAACATTTGGCTCTAGTCTAGCTACTACACGGTATGTTTTCGTTTCAAAAAACTTTGCGGCCAGTCTTAAGCTCGCTGTTAAAATGTTTCCACATAACAAAAATATAGCCAAGTTTGTATTTGATTGGGAAACTTCTGACAAGTGTGTAAACTGTGTAAAGTAGGCTAGCTAGAGGGAGTAGGTAGAGGGAATAGGAAGTCTAATTTTGGTGTTTGATGTAATCATCTATTTTCCTTGTAAGTAAATGCGGTTATTTGAATACCAATAAAACTAAAGCGTCTACTCGATGATTCATTTTGAATTATTTATCCTTGTTGCAGTGACAGCTAGCTAAGCGTTAACGAGATGTCTTCTCCACGCCCAAAATCGCCCAGGACACCTGTTTTGCCTAAAAAAGAAGACAAAGCTGAATCATTTTGGGATAAAATCGGAACTATTGGACGCAAAAAGGGGATCAAAGAAGGTAGGTGGTCAGATTTTTCGTTTCAAGAAACCATTTGTGCATTTAATGTGTGGGCTGTACAAACAAGTACTTTTTATGACATCAGGCAGCACAGCAGAATTTTAGTTTTGACATGCTATTCTCATATTCTGCATGCAACATGAATAAGTTACTTTAATGTAAGGAAGTAGCCATATAACAAAGAATTTAAGACATAATTTAAGTAATTATTTCTCATACAGTTCAAGAAGTACAAGCTGAAGGCAAATATGCCATTGACTCACCTGGAAGTCCTAATGCACCTGAAATTCCACCTGAAGAATACAGCTTGCGTGAGTTAAATTAAATGATAATTTATTTACTATCTATTTACAAAAAAATCATATTTACAATACATTTATAGAAGGTGTCGCCTCCCTAGTGGTCCAAATGAAAAAATTGAATATGTCACACCCAGGGCTACCAAAAACACTCATGTATAATCAGCAATTTTTAGTACTTTCAGAGATATTGATCTAGTTGGAATTTTTGTAATTTTTCCTTATGCCCATGTTACAAAAACTCATCATGTTGTATTATTTCAATGTATTTTCTGTGATTTCTTACATGGAAAGAATCATTATGAACTTAGAATGTTTTTAAAGCTACTTGCCAGTTTTTTTTTCAAGTCAACTTTTTGTGTAATCACAGTTTGTTTTTCCATACTAGATGAAAAACCAACATGGGGTTCACTTAGTATAGAGAGGGTAACTTTGTGAAAAATTACAAAAATTCAGACTAAAATGATCAATATCTCTTGAAAGTACTAAAAATCATGAGGGTGTTTTTTTTTTCATTTGGACCACCAGTGATCCGACACCCTGTATAATTTGATAAATTACATATTCAGGGTGTCCCAGAACTTGATATAAATATTTATATTTTTACTGATTCAGAATATTGTGAAATAAGAATAGCAAGTTTTTAAAATATTCCTTTTATTAAGTCACCACCAATAGTCATTACATACAATAATAAGAATTTAGGAACTATCCGTCAAAAAAAAACTCACATGTGGAATAATTTTGATCAGTATAACAAAACACCACCTTTTTCACTGATATGGCGTCCTTATATTGCCTAGATATACCAAACCACAGTCATGTAAAACCATAAAATTCATGATGCCACTATTTTCTTTCCTTGCAGCAGCTGAAAGTAAGGAATGATTCTGAATTTTACTGTAAAAATATTTTCCTTGTCGTTTCACACTTCTTATTGCACACACCGTGTGTGATTTCGTCTTGCTTATATGTTTGTTGTAGAGGCAATCGTTAAGGAAATGTTAAAAAATAACAACTGTTGGCACCTTCAATTCAAGATGGCGGCTTAGGCCTCCCCCAACAGGTAAAATTTTAATTACTTATTTAAAGTAAGTCAAGTCTATAAACAATGGACTATAAACATTTGAGCAAAGCATCCTCAGCCGCGCACTAGTTAACACTGTATTACGGTGAGACAGGATTCTCCATCCTCTATTAGTACTAAGGAGCAATGCAATAGGGAATATGTATGTTTTTTTTTCTCACCTTCTATAAAAGCTGAGAGGGTGAGAAAATATATTTTTTGGATAGCTATTAAAATAACCAAGATATATAAGTCAACAAAGATTTGTTCCTATCTGTTTCTAGTAAATCAGAATTTTACGTGGAGTTTATGTGGCCGAACTGTTACAATGACATCAAAATGCACTTCAGATCTCTCTTTCTAATTAGGTAGCAGTTTTAATAAAATACTTGTATTATCTGTATTTCTTGATCGATTTTTTTTTGAATTTCACCTTTGGGGATCCCTTTTACGGTATTTTCATATTTAATCATGAAATGCGATTTAACAAATATTTCCTATAATACACGTATTAAAGGTTTTTGACACATTAAGTTCTGGGACACACTATGTTTTGAATAATATATGTTTTTAACCCCCAATGCAAAAACGACGGGCTGTTATAAATTTGACGTGCTTGTGTTCGTTCTCAAAGAGGGGTAGGTTGTAAGCCCATCATCTAACAGGGCTACAATCCTTTATTCCCTTAGTCGCCTATATGTTTTTACTTCAGAAAATTGCGATTAACGACTTCTAATCACTACATAGTATAAAACAAAGTCGCTTTCCGCTGTCTGTCCCTATGTATGCTTAGATCTTTAAAACTACGCAACGGATTTTGTTGCGGTTTTTATTAATAGATAGAGTGTTTCAAGAGGAAGGTTTATATGTATAATAAATCCTGTTTCATGGACGGGTGTTACAGAAAACTCACATAAACCGAAGCGAAGCGAGGGCGGGTCGCTAGTAATTAATAATGCGTAAACACACTACTACCACTAACCCGCCCGGCGCGGCGACGACACCTTACGCATTCAGAGATAACGAGCACGGCGCACGTGCGGGCCATACTTTTATATGTTGATATATAAAAGTATAAACCGCTTTCGTGAGATAAAACAATAAACCTAAAGTAAAAAAACGGGTCAAGTGCGAGTCGGAGTCTCGCACCGAGGCTTCCGTATTCAAGATAATATGTTTGGTAACTGCAAAATTAAAATACTCATTCAAAATTTTAATACAGATTTTCTAAGCTTCATGTAACATGTTATTGCTCAAAAACCGTAAAGAATGAACATGTCATTTTATTTTTACTGTACATAAAGGCGTGTAGTGCTGTTAGGCGATGGGTTTGCAACCTGTCACTAATACACTGGTAAACATCTTCGCCTAAGTGTGCAAAATGTGGTTACAGAATTATCAAAAAGTTTTTAATAGTTATTGAAAATTCTGTAGCTCTGCCTACCCCACTCTGGGAATAAAGGCGTGAGTTTATGTATGTATGTATCTGTACATAAAAGCATAAAAAAATTGTTCTGAACTGTACAGATTAAGCCCATTCATATGACATGACACCCTATTTGCTATAATCAAACCACATTCATTTTTCAACCCCCCCCCCGCCTTCTAGACCCCTGTTTAATAAATTTATTAATTTTTTTTCTTTCTTTTACTAAAAACTGATGCGGGCAAGTAAGTTGTACGTACAACTATGCTAAATTTCAAGTTGATAACATTTGTAGGTGCTGAGAAAAACTGCTGTGATATACAGACAGACAGACAATGAAGTCTCACCATAAGGGTTCCTTTTTTACCATTTTGGTACGGAACCCTAAAAATAGGTTTATCATTATATTAATTATATAGGTATAGACTAAAAAAAAGTATGACCTATGCAGTTCAAAGTCAAAGTCAAAGCCAAAGTGTTTATTTGTAAACATAGGTAAAACTGAAATAGTGGTGGAAAAAATATGGTGGCACACTATGTTTTGCCATGTGGCGTACAAAAACATGATGAGAATTTCTCAAACATACACTACACTAAAATGTAATTTATATAAAATTATGAAAAATTAAAGACTATACATATTATGCATCGAGATTTTCAAGCAGGAAATCTGAGACTGAATAAAAACATTTTTGTACAATCTCATTGTTCTTACATGTTTACATGTTGTGTAATGAAATTAAATGACCTTTTGCCAAGTATGAGACAACTGGTAATTTATATATTTTTATATTTAGTTGATAATGAGGAACGAGCTATTATTGAAACCCGCTCGCTGGAGGACCCAAGAGTTAAAGAACTGATCCAAGTATTGATTGAGTGGATAAACGATGAGCTTGCCATGCAAAGGATCATTGTTAAAGACATCAGTGAGGATCTTTATGATGGACAAGTACTTCAAAAGCTCTTGGAGAAGCTGGCAGAGAAGAAACTTGATGTGCCTGAAGTAACCCAGTCAGAAGAAGGTCAAAGGCAAAAGTTGGCCGTTGTCTTAAAGGAAGTTAATAAGGTGAGGACTTATCTCTAGAGATTTCCCTTTTTTAATATGGCTTTTTCATCTGCTACCTAATGTGATGGGCATGTCATTAATTAGGGTGTCCATACATGAAACAATTATTAAGTTACAATATTATATTAGTTTAACATTGTGTGGTGCACCTATATTAAATGAAAGGCAGTCCATAATACATTTTGAACTAGATATTTTCTGTAGGTGACATTTAATGTTTATTTTAGGCACTGTACGGAACAGCAAAACCTGTGCAAAAATGGAGTGTTGATTCAGTTCATTCAAAAAATATTGTGTCGATTCTACATCTATTGGTCGCTTTAGCCCGTCATTTCCGTGCTCCAGTCCGTCTTCCTGAAAATGTTAGTGTCAACGTGGTAGTTGTCAAAAAGGATGCTCCTAACCAACTGTCTCACAGGTATTTTGTATTTTTCATTTATTTGCACAAGTAGCTCGAAGATAATACGCCGTTTGTGTGGTGGTTCAGGGGTTGTACTTTTGATGCCGATGACGTCAATTTGCATAGAGGTGATGTATTTGAAAGGTTGAAATTAGGTTCAAGTATAGCCGGACAAGTTTTGCATAACCCTATATAGGGGGTTTGTAATAGGTGACCAATACTGAATCTAATGCCAATTAGATCACTACATTTATTTATATTTTATTTTAAGTACAACGACTTAACTACTTGAGCCCGGATGATGACTCATGTGCACATGCACTGCGATATGAGTTGACGCAGCATTATGTGTCCCTACAAACCCTTATTAAACTTTCTGAGTTTAACGATACTGACATTAGAAGGACAGTAGCAAAAATCATCGATTAACTTTATCATTTAAGAAAAAACTGTTTTATGTTGTGATCTAAATTAATATTGTGAAATAGTCATAAATACAATTTATGGCATTGACATTCATAAAAGAAAACTGTCTCAATTTGACATTTTTAGTAATAAGTGGTGAAAAAAAATATGATGCTGCCGTGATGATGTATTTTGATTGCGATTAAGCTGTATGCAACTATAATCATTTTACAGCTTCTAAAATTTAATTTTTTAGTTGTACCAGTGAATACATACCTAAACACCTGCCAAATGAAAGCAGAGCACACAGCACTTGTGTAAAACTTCGTCATTTTGACGACATCGGCATCAAAAGTACCACCCCTGGTTGTTACTTTTTTTTTGCATAATTATCTACACTGGACACAGGAGCAAAAAAACGGGTCAGAGTGCGTTTTTCGTAGCCTATTTCGAAGCCTTGGTTCCTTGTCAGGGGTTGTTTTGAGTGAAGTTTGATGGTGGATACTCCGAGGTTTAATAGAGGAGGTCAAAGTTTTTGAGATACCTAACTGATCAGTGGTCGCACAATCAGTTAACACCACAGCGAGAGAGTTTGGGTCAGCATTTGGTCCCGTTTTTTTGCTCCTGATTGTATATAAAACTTCGTAATATTCGAAAAAAAAAACAAGTGCGAGTTATACTGCGCGCTGAGGGTTTGGTATTATCTTTCCATTATATTGTAAAAGTGAAAACCGGTATTATGGAAAAAGTACAATGTGTAAAACGTAGCACAAAAGAGCAGCAAATGGCTCTTTTTTAATACTCCGCTCATATTTGACTGGTTTTAGGGTTGCTTTTAGTTTAGTTTTAAAAAGTTGAATTTTCTGTGCCATTAACCATTCGTCTGCATACTTACATGTCCAAGATGACTAGTCCCTGTCATCTAGGAAAAAACTCCAAAACACGAAGTTTCCGAAATTCGCGGGTTTTTAGCGGCATATACGCCCGCTAAAAACCCAGGGAGATTGAATTACTTAAGATAGCGAAGAACTTGCCGTATAATTATACCCATAGACGTAGAAGCCCACGTAACCCTGCCGCCTCTTATATTTTCGAAGTTTTCAATGAAATGATCGATAATGGGCCCGGCACAAATTGTACCTACTATTATAGAATCAAGAAATTTTATGCCAATTTACAGGACTTACGTTGAGGATATTACAACAACGTATGATGATCTGGGCATGAAAGGTGAACGCGATGCATTTGATGCTTTGTTTGACCATGCTCCAGACAAACTGCAAGTTGTTAAAAAGGTAACAATTAGACAACACAAATTGGAAAATACCTTTTTCATCTGTTTTTAACACTCACGTTATCTCTTTTTTAGTCACTTGTTACTTTTGTTAACAAGCATCTAAGCAAAGTGAATCTTGAAGTGATGGACCTTGACTCTCAGTTCCATGACGGAGTACATCTGTGCTTGTTGATGGGCCTTCTCGAGGGGTTCTTCGTGCCGCTGTATGACTTCCATCTGACTCCTCAAGACTTCGACCAGAAAGTACACAACGTTGCCTTTGCATTTGAGCTGATGCAAGATGTTGGGCTTGCTAAACCAAAAGCGAGACCAGAAGGTGACTTATTCTTTTAATTTTAGTAACAAAGTTTTCACAAATATATCTATCTAGCTGTCCGTGCCTGGCGCCATCCGGGTGTAATAATTTTTTCATACAAACCATGTCCTTATAAATTACGAACACTACAAAAAAGAAATTATTCAAACTGGTCGAGCCATTTTTGAGTTATGGCGTAACAAAGGGAAACAGCGATTAATTTTATGTATGTACTCGTAAGATAGGTATAGGTGTACCAGAATCTCATGGCAAATAGGGAAATTAAAAAATGTAGAGGGCAATACTGGGGAAATTGGACTAAACGGTATTTATACTGTGTAATTTTTAATCGGCTTAAAAAAACGAGGAAGTTTCAACGAATTTGTATTTTTTTATGATTTTAGGATTTTAAACATAAAATATATGACACTAGAGGTCTATTACATTAAACTTCCAGTATAGGATAATAATTATTGCTCACAAATAAAATAATAAACACACCATTCTTACTCGCCAAATTGATATACTTATAATGAGTATAAGAAATAACTTGAAATTTCATCTAGAACTAGAAAATGATTCTAAAAATTCTACTGTCATTTCTTGTTCTTCATCTGCTGAGGGCGATGAAGAGAGAGGAGTATAATAAACCGCTCTTCTAACATTTTCTCTACATGATGAGAAAGCTTCTTCTGTCAATAATTTAATATCGCTGGCAGGTCTGTTTACATTATTCTCTGCAACTTTTTGTTTCATTATACCCCAAATCATTTCTATGGAATTTAATGTACAATGATAAGGTATGTACAAGGCCTTAAAACTTCGTGGCCATGTGATTTCAATAATTCATTAATTTCATATAAGGGTAGACTGGTTTTGTTACACGGCTTCAAGTAGTTGACATTTACGCCAACGATCATCACAGTGCCCTCGGTTATAATTCGACGTATGGTAGTGCTGGGAACCCCTGTAATAAGTAGCATTTATGTAACACAAAATATACCTAAACCTAAAAGTATCAAAACAGTTCCTTTCAACTAACCAGTCAACTCCACGATACGCTTTAAAATCGAAGATTGTGTTTTTTTTACTCCTTCTTTGCGTACTGTATTACACACATTGTGTACAATATTCCTAGCTTGAGATCTAAGCAGTTTTCTCGACATTTTCACCATATAACAATCAAGTACAAAGATCGTTAAAGGTGTATTTCAAAATGTATGCAACGGTAAACAAACAATTTGCCGTGTCAAGTGACAGTTGCCATATGAAAATCAATGTTTTTTACTTTTAAAAATGCCATCAGATTCTGGTAGAAATATCAAAAATATTATTTCACTGAAAATGGGATTACTGTGCTTTAAATCAAGGAATACTTATGGTAAGTAATAGAAAACCACATTTAAGGGTTTTACAACTTGCTTTTCACAAGCGTTTTATCTAACTTGTGATGTGCGTGCAGTACGATAGCTCTTAGAAGATGCTTCGGGTTTGTACTTGTCTCTCACTCGCTCTCATACGCTCTTTTTAAGAGCGAGTGAGAGAGCAGTACAAACCCGAAACACCTTCAAAGTGCTCATAGACTGTATGTAAGTATGTAAACTTATCGCAAGCCCTAAAAACTTTTGTCCGAATTTCACTCATCCGAAAACTTTTCGAATTGTTTGGTTTTATCCGATGAGACCTTTCGTCGACAAAACGAGGATAGCTTAGTCATATATAGGAATCGGAAGTTTCGGGTTTGCTTCTATATTAAGGTAGCTTTTATATAGACGGCTATCTAGACTATCGAGTTTTGGACTCAACAAAACGAAGTAAAGAAGGGTTCTTGTTATACTGTGCGCCGCCGCGCGCTGTATGAACGCGACCAACCCGCGCCGAGCGCAATGCTGAGCACCATTTGTGTACTAGCTCTAAATTATGATTGTCATTGAGAACGTTTTCCAGGATGGTACGGCATTGAATTTTAAACTGTAAATGTTCCTTAATTGCTCATATATCTACCTATGTCCACACAGACTGTGTAGATGGCTTTGGCGTTCTGTGCGCTCAGATATTTGTTGCTCGTAGTGTGTTCACAATTTATTGGAAAATAGTAATTCGATTTTCAGATATGATTGGCAATTTTTAATGTAAAGAATTCATTTGATTACCTCGCCCATATCTTCGGATTATCGTTCGGCTCCAAACTTGCAAGGGAGAATTAAACCACTTCCCAGGGACCGATTGAGCTGAAATTTGGTATACCTACCTACGTAACTTCGATGACAATACAATTAAGTATAATATCATAATTATGTGCCATCGATCCGGTCTGATGAATACTGATGATGGAGAGGCCATAGGAACTCCTAAATTACACATGATAAACCCGCCGTGTTAGGGCTTGTTAGAATCGTCTTGAAGACTATTTGATGAGTAAAAAAGAACACTCGTCAACAAAAGCGTTATCCAAAAAAGAACAAAAAACAAAATGATGTTTTTTTTCGGCTTCATGAGGTTTATATAAATTCAGTTGGAAATGTTAATTAAACAGCACCACCTAAAATAAATCATTTCATCTTGTTCTATCTTGTCCAGTAAGAGCTTTATGAACCGGAAACAATGTTGTGGTCCATTGGTGGATTTTTGGTGATGCTTTTATTTTGCATTCTAAAAGTTACCGGGATTGACTGTATTAATTTCTTTCCTTTTTGCAGATATCGTAAACTTGGATCTGAAATCGACACTTCGTGTACTTTACAATTTATTTACCAAATACAAGAATATGGCCTGAGATGCCATAACTAAATAAAAGCCATTATTATAATATATAAATTAATTAAGATAATATACTAATAAGAAAATGACAATGAAATGTGTTAACTTGTTGAGATATTTTAATAATTTATAACAAATTAATAACGTGTACTTATGCGTAATGTGCCTTAACCTAAATATTAAATTAATTATCAACTAGAAACTGGTTTTCGTTCCAACTGTCATAGTGATATTATAAGATTTATAAGACAATACCTGTAACACACATTTACATTTACCTAGAATCTGGCAACATCAGTGTTTAGTTGTATGAAAACTCATTTTGTTCTATCCATCGTAACATTGTTAATGTGTGTACACGTCTTCAAAACGTTCTAGAAACGTGTTCTGCGAAAGGTTGAAAAAAAAACCGGCCAAATTTTTGTGCTGCCTGATTTGAGTTTTTGTCCACGCATATTCTACACAGTAGGGAATGAAGAAAATGTCCCACAGGATTAGGTAAGTAGTACTGCAGAAGGAGGAGTCATCGACAGAAACCAGGCTTATTGCTTTTGACGTGTTATCGTATTGTCAACGTTTTGATAGCTCTTATTTACTTGATATTAATGGCGGCCGAGTTGGAAACTGTATAACACTTGAAAGGTACTGTAAAGATAGGTAGGTAGGTAAAGGATCTTGCTTTCTCAATTAGCTTATCGAAGGGTAGGTACTGCCATTAGTCGGCGACTAGTCGGGAAAAAATGCCGAATATTCGGCACTTAATTGTCTAGAGAAAAATATACGACATAGGAAGAAATTAAACCATTTTAAAACAAGCTTATTTTATATCTATATTTAATCTTTTATTCAATTTATTTTTATTGTTTTTTAAGGCACGTAGCACGCCGGCGAAATACAAACGTAAACAAAACTGAGGGGCTATTCGCAATTTCGCAATCTTTTTCATTTTGAAAATCGAAGGCATGTCTGCATACCAAATGAAAACCATTGTACCACTTTGAAGCCGACTGCTATTGCGAGTGCGTTAGACAAGAGCCCCTCTGCGGGCCTAGTATGGCTGCGTCTATATCGCGTGTCAAATGTGGATAAAGCATCCGTCACTTTTTGACACGTGTACTTATTTACCTGTCAGAAGGTGACGGATGCCTTATCCAAAATTTATCACGCAATAAACACAGCCATGTTAGGCCCCCTGGTCAAAACATGAACGCGTGACAAATTTAATGACGCGAGAGACGAAGCGAAACGAACGTTTCCGATGGCACCCGAACTTAGCTAAAAACCTACGATCGGCATTGCCGACTAGTTGGCCGATTAATCGGCAATTCAAGAACCGACTAGCTAGTCAGCAAAATCCGTAGTCGACCCATCTCTTTAAAATATCAAAAAACAAAGTAATCGAAGTTGCCACTTAAAAATAAAAATGTGCTATTCGGTTTGGAAACTTCCGAAAAAATACAAGTGGCTCTTTCAAAACCTGGCTCCTGCGTGGCACTTCACCCCTACATGTTGGTCTAACCGTCAAAGTCCATTTAAAGGGTGCAGACTCGTGGTCACCCCAGTTTGTCACCCCAGTGCCTTTCGACGGAGCCCTGCCTAATAGGCAGGGCTCCTATTTCTGAGCGATTTGCCCTTCGGGCATCTTAAGATACCTAACGAACCTAACCTACCTACTTTTGCGGAATAAAAATTATTTCTGACGAATAACCGACTAAAGCGAATAGCACTGGGGTGACAAACTGGTGTGACCACGAGTCATCCCCTCATTTAAATCGTTTACGCTTACCTTTGTCCGTCATTTGCATACGAAAGTACAAACGAGAGACCCCAATCCACCTCGTTTCCGTGGTATAGATAGAGTTCTTGTTACATAAAGCGCTAAGGTTTCTAAACTCGTAGGTACCGAACAAAATTACAGCGTCTAGCTCGTCTATGGTCGCGTTTACCGCTCCGGATAAAACATGCGTCACTTTCTGACAAATATGTAAGTGTGAGAGTGACGACTGGGGCCCTAATTAGAGATGCAACGGATAGTTGTTTGGCCGGATACCGGATATTCGGCCTGATCACCTGCCGAATATCCGGTATCCGGCCGCCGAATATTGGGCCGGCCAAACGATACCTACATTTTAGTTAAAAATGTTCCGAGTTGATCGACAGAGTGACCCTTATGCATGGTGGGCAGCAAACGCCAATCAATTCCCAATATTGATAAAATTTGCCCAAATATATCTGTCCTCACCATGTAACAGTGTTTATAGCGAAAGACTTTTTTCAGAGGCAGGACTTGTTTATGAATATAGGAGGAATCGTCTGTTACCCAAAAATGCAGAGAATCTCGTTTTTATTCACCACAATTTGCCGTTAGTTAATTATGAATATTAAACTCTCTTTTTATTTATTTGGTAACACTTATTTTATTTGATTAAGAATTAACATAGGTACAATACGCTACGATTGGTTGAATGGATACTATTGCTTACTTTATATGAGGCTTTTTGATAAGTTTAAAGTTTACGTTAAAGGTACAGTCAGCAGCACATATACCTGAGCGGCCAAGGTGTCCAAAAAAACATATACACTTCAATCGTCACAAAATTATTGACAGTTAAGTAGCCATTTTCACGTAGGCTTTCAGTTCGTTTACATATATCTCAACTACTCAGGTTTTCTTTTATACATACACCTTTATTTAATCACAATGACAATAACGGCTAGAAAGTCAGTGGTAACTAAGCACTCAAATTCAAGCTGCTGTCATTAATACCTACACACTCTGCCAATCACGTAAGTCAACTGCCAGGGTGCCATCGGTTGCTAAGCAGTTGTTATTTCAATGGTAACTAAGCATCAAAATGTTATCTAATTAACTTTAAAAAAAATACTGCAACAAAGCTACGAGTTGACGTCATAAAACCTAACAAGGAAAGATACCCGACCGTCCGGCTCCGATTTGGTTTATTTTTATATATGATAGAGAGTAGTTTAAAAAAACAGACACGTATTTTTTTTTAGCTGCCCAACCAGCCCAATCTCAACCTGTTCTCAACCCTTCAAAGCCAGCCATATATTTCTCATCGAAGATACACTTTCCTCGGTATTTTTTTAAAACATAAGTTTGAGCCAAAATAACAAAACATGTGATAATTATTTTTACATGTTCTTAAACATAATCAAACCAGTAGGTAACTGGGTTTTTTTTATTTTATTTTTATAAGTTTTAGTTAAAGGGTTTAGTCAATTTTCAGCACATCCATTGGAGGATTTTTTTTTCCGAAAAGGTTGAGATTCGTTCTTACCAACCGCTCAAATCGTGTACCCCAATGAAAATATCCACTTTATGCAAGATAACACAGTTCTATTCATAATTCCCGAATTGTACAAGACTGGGTTCAAACTCGGCACGAGAGAGAAGAGTTGACACTTATAAAAATGCCTCCAAAGAGTCCGGATCTTAATCCCATTGAGAATATGTGGGGAAAAATGATACAAGAATGGGATTCCGCTCAAGCCAGAACCCGTGAAAATTTAAACAACCATGTGTTCAATATATGGGAATCATTCAGAGGTAAAAATCTTTGTGAAAATTTAGTTAATTCCATGAGAGAGCGTTTACAAAACGTCCTCAACGCTGAACACGCGCTTTTGAACTAAGAAACCGAAAACCCCTTATAAAATAAATAACTATTTATGATTATATATATTGGGACTCTATAACTTGTCTATTTGTTAGAAAGAGAATGTTTTGTTTAGTTAAATGTAATAAAACCATATTCATAAAATATATCGTAGTGCTTTTGATTTTTTAGCCATCAATCACAAGGTGACAATAGCATAACAGGAATCTACGATATTTTTTTTACCGCCTAGAATACCGGCCCAGGTAAAAATAATAATCAAAAAAATATCTGTTAAAACGGAAAAACTCCTTTACTATACTAGCTGCCGTACTCAGAGACGTCAATTAAATTTAATGCTTGATTAAAGTTGCTGCTGTAACATTCTTTGCTATAGAAACAGAGTAAGGTAACACGTCACTAAACAAGCATTAAATTTAATTGACGTCTCTGAGTGCGGCAGTGATTCATCTATCATTCCCCAATTTCCTAATTGCAAATGCTAGGAATGTTATGTTGAAAAAAAATTAGGAAAATTATTCGTCAATCTAATGATTTCGCAAACTTAAAACAAATAAGAAAGCACAAAATAAAAATAAAAATTAAACCCGAAAAGAAAATCTACTATCTATTCTCTACGTGTTCCACTGAGATTTGAACCCGTGGTCTCCGCTTTGAAAAGCAAACGAATGTTACTGAGACCAACGTGCCCTTGACAAATGGCTCTAAATTCAGCTTCACATCGTTATGTTATGTGTCAGGCGTTTTACCGATTCAGCTGAAAATAAAATTATTACAGTAAGTTGACCGAGAGACACCTGTCAAATGATTGAAGAAAAAAACGTGAGATAGATGTATGTGATGACAAGACTGTACTGTTTTCGATGATTGTCAAATCGGTTACCTGAAATTAGCATGGCTATTTTATTATTCAACATTCGACCTTATTTGTCGGCAGTGAACGTTTTTTGTTCAATATTGTTTAGATATAATTGACATGTTGACTGCTTAGTTACGATTGGTTTTCTGACAGCTAAGGTATCAATGACTCGTAAAGTGTGTAAAGATTACTGAATATCGACTGTTCAGATATTTGTCACATACTGAGCGCCCATAAGTAAATGCTAGCCTGACCGCCAGCGTCTTTTTGACGATTGAAACGTTGACCTATGTTTGAGCACCTGGAGGGTGTAGCTACTTCTGCTGCTGACTGTACTAATAAAAGAATATAGATAATTTGTTGTTGTTTTCTTGTATATTAACCATTTTTCAAAGTTAACCAAACAATCACTATTCGGTATCCGGCCAGATAGTGCGCAATTAAGTCGGATAGGCCGGATACCGGATAGCAACATAACAGGATATACGTTGCATCTCTAGCCCTAATATGGCTGCCTTTATTGCGTGACAAAGTTTGGATAAGGCATCCGACACCTTCTTACACGTAAATACGAAATGACGGATATTTTATCCACATTTGACACGCGATATTGACGCAGCTATACTACACTCGCGAGCAAAAAAATCGACTCAAGCTGCACGTTTGGGTTCTCCGTCCAGTATCTATTGACCTGTTCAGAATATCTTTAAAAAAATTATACCAAACGAAAGCTGATAATGTAACCATTAAAAAAAACCAAGAACCCTGGGAATCCGCCCAGGATTTTCCAAGTTATGTCTCATTTCCCGATATGTGGATCATTTACTCGTTCCGAAACGCACGAGGTGTGCCCCTTTTGACCCCAAAAATATGGGGTAGGAGGGGGAAATGTCATCAGTCACTTATCAGAAATTCACCGGTACACATCTCTGCTAACGACCTTACTCGGAAACCCTGAAGAAAATGGATACCACCATGACTGAAGCCGCCCAAGTCGTGGCCTTGCTGGAAGAGGGACACAACCAACGTTTCGTGGCTGACCAGCTGAATTTAAGCCAGTCAGCGGTATCCCGAGTTTACCGACGGTTTCGGGAGACTGGGGCCCTGACACGAAGACCAGGTTCTGGCCGCCGAAGGTGCACATCTGAGAGGGATGAAAGTTTTATCGTCACCTCCTCTCTCAGAAATCGTCACCAGACCGGTGTTACTGTCCATCAGCATCTTCGGGATGTACGAGGGGTAACAGCCAGCGAGTGGACAGTAAGACGAAGACTCAAGGAAGCTAACCTGACCCCAAATCGGCCCGCCACGGGCCCCAGACTGCTCCCACGTCACCGCCAAGCACGACTGGAATTTGCTCATCAACACAAAAATTGGACCATTGAGCAATGGACCCCAGTTCTTTTTTGTGATGAGTCCAGGGTGTGCTTGAATGGCTGTGACCGACGAGGAAGAGTCTACAGGAGGCCAGGAGAAAGGTGCGCACAATGCTGTTTCAAGGAAACAGTTGCCTATGGCGGAGGTTCCGTCATGGTGTGGGCGGGCATTTCCATCGAAGGGCGTACAGAGCTCGTTTTTGTACCTGGTGGGGGCCGTGGCGGTGGTTTGACCGCTGCCATGTAGGTACATCATTGACATCCTTGAGAAGCATGTTGATCCTTACGCCGGTTTTTATGACGAGGGGTTCGTCCTGATGCAGGATAATGCCCCTTGTCATAACGCAAGGATCACTCGAGCCTACCTTGCCGAGGTCGGCATTCCCACCATGAACTGGCCAGCCGTCATCCCGGACCTGAATCCCATTGTACATCTCTGGGACTACCTGAAAAGGCAAATTCGGAAGAAGGATCCAGCTCCTTCAAATGTTACGGAGCTGAAGACGGCTCTGCAGGAGGCGTGGGATGCCATCCCCCAGAAGCTTGTCAAAAAGATGATAAGATCCATGTAAAACCGCCTGAATGCTGTGATAAGGGCCAGGGGTGGAAATACGAAGTAACAAATTAATAAATAAAACCTTATTTTCCTTAAAATGCCTTTTATTTTACGATTTCCCTTTTCCTTTCTTTTTGATTTTTTCATGCATCTCTGCAAAACCTGGCTCCTGTCACTTGTGGAACATGACATGACTGATTTTTGTTTATTTTTTAATCGTTACATTATCAGCTTTCATTTGATACCGTAAAATGTGCCTACTTTGCTCCCCCCTGGGTAATTATGCTCCATGGTTATATTGAGGTTATCTGTATTATAAACAGTGTTCGGAATTTTCACGGCAAAACAAAAGACTGTCGCAAATTTACTAGGGTAAGAAATAATTTTTCATCGATATCGATAGTAAAATAAATAATGGTCCACCAAATAAATATAAATATATTATAAAATACATTAGGTTTGTGTAAAGTTATATCGAAACAGATTAAATTTCTTCTTCAAAATCCACATCAGTACACACAGCAGCACATGCCATTTTATTTGGTTTCTGATAGTGATAAGAGTAGATAGTCATTAATTTTTCGACGTTCTCTGGGAGTAAACGGTTCCGTTTATCACTATAAAGCCATTTATGTACACTGAATGATCGTTCCACTTCACTCGACGTCAAAAAAAAATTAAAAACAAGATGTCGTTAAGGCTTAAATAATAACTTTTACACTGAATAATCTGTGAATTACTGTTTTTTTTTTTGCATATTATTTTAAATTATAAAATATTCCATAGTAATTCTCGATATCGATGAAAAATTATTTCTTACCCTAGTAAATTTGCGACAGTCTTTTGTTTTGCCGTGAAAATTCCGAACACTGATTATAAATCATTCTATTGCTTTCATTTACTTCGTAGCTGGATGTATACATCGATTCTTTTAAGCAAATTTGTCATCAACCTTGACTTATAAGGTAACAAACGAAATAGTCACTATGGAGCATAGTTACCCATGGGGGAGCAAAGTAGGCACATTTTACGGTACCATTTCTTTTAAGATATTCTGAATAGGTCAATAGATACTGGACGGAGAACCCAAACGTGCAGCTTGAGTCGATTTTTTTGCTCGCGAGTGTAGGCCCGCTGCTATAAATCCAAAGCGAAAAACACGCCCAAAATAAGACCGCAGAGCGGAACAAATAACGAGTAGGGAGGTTTGTAAATAAAAACATTTAAATAATTGAAACAGTGTCGTTTATTTTCTAATTTTTTTAAAGTTATTGTTTGATAAATCAGTATGAAAATACAATAATATGCCGGCAAGATCTAAAGAGTATTGTGTTCTATTTTCACGGCGTTATAAGTGGTTAATGTTTATTATGTCATTTATTAGTTAAATTACATACCACTCGTACAGTTTATCAGATGACAAAACATTTAAAGCAGTTAATCTTCTTCGTGGTCTAAAGAAGAGCGGCGACGCCCGACAGCACTTTGTCGAATACCGAGTGACGCTTGACTCTTATAATATGAACCCAAAAGAAAAATAACATTTAGAAACAGGTGCTTTTTACATATTGTGCAATATAATAATAAAATAAAATATTTTCATTCATAACTTAATTTATTACTCTAAAAATAAAATCAATACAACAATAAAAACTTAATATTTTATCGTTATTTTCAAATAAAATCATTAGAAATACAGTCATGGTTTAAAATAATTGAATACCTACAGGCATTTTACATAACATTATCTAAAATGATTAAATTATTATTTAAGTTAATTTCCAAAATTTGCTCACTTAACATGACATGATAAATGTGGGTGACTTAAAGTTAGGTCACTGTTTCAGTAACAGTCGCACGAGGAAGATAGGGCTGCGTAAGTTGTCTTTGACTTATCCTTTTAAAGGACGGCAACTACAAAATTATAACTTGAATATGCAAAAAATAGTCAGTACTAAGAATGGCGCATCAGGACAGTAATTTTTAGAATCCTTGCCATGGTTTTACAAAATGTCATGCTTGTCATTTTATTTTCAGTTTATATTATAATGCAATGACAATGCACAAGAGCTGAAAATATCCAACTTATCTTGTCTCATTAACGTCACATTTTAAGTGTTATACGAAGTTGTTAAATGAATAAACGCAACAAGACGAGACAAGTTACAGTCTGTGAGCACTTAGAAGATGCTTCGGTTTAGTACATCTCTCTCACTCGCTCTTGGTAAGATCGTATGAGAGTGAGTGAAAGATAAGTACAAACCCGAAGCATCTTCTAAGAGCTATCGCACTGTACAAGAATGAAGAATTTTGAAATCGATTCTTTTATCCTTTCGATCCGGTGGCTTTCGATTATGCTCCCCGATAATTCTCAAAAACGAATAGCAGAAAACCAGTTAACAAAATTTTCCTACTCCTGTACTTTTATCTGTCATTTATATAGTCACGAACACTAATATAAGAACATACATAATATGTCCGCAGAATAATCCAGAGAAAAGTTTATCTTGTCTATGCCCCAAAATAGCACGTTTTTGAGATAAAACGATACGGCCAGCTGCCAAAGCTTAGCATTGCACAATCGATTTAATCATATTTTGTGAAATAGGGACTATAAATCACCTAATGATTTGAGAAATGATTTCAGTTACCTGATTGGTCGATTTTAAAATAGCTGTATTCTGGTTGGTTGATACGAAATACAAAGTTTTTTTAAAAAATTTAAATTAGTTAAAGAGTAACACGTACCTAAAAGAACTTATCGTTCCGTTTGACAGTCGATGTGTATTGTGATTGGTGGATTTAATTTGGTGAAGTATTCTGATTGGTCAAATTAAAATGTTTTGGAATTGTAAATAATTCTATTTTCCATTCCGTCAATTTAAAAACAAAGTAAGCCATAGACACATATTTTGTCATTTTCTTGTTTCCCGCTCGTTTGTTATTCTTTACTTCGTTCGTTCGTTTGTAAGTTTTTTCGCTTAGTTTTGCATTTCATTTGAAACCTAGTCGTAGAAAAAGTATTGTATGCAACGGTGTATAACTAAGTCAAAAAACACTCGTGGCGCTTACCTTTACGATGTTCGCCTTCGGCTCACATCGTAACACACGCCACTCATATTTTTTGACCTCTCTTATACAACTATTGCATAAACTACTATAATCTGTCCCCACATACGGGGTTAGGGAAAACCGAAAATATATTATGTAGAATAGTATAAATATTAACAATTAAAGTCTGTGATCGAATTCGAGATCAAAAATGTAAACATACGATTGTCAATGTCAAAGTGACATTCCAGGGGTATGCAATCTTATTTTTCAAATGTTATTTTTTAAATGTATGAATTTCAGCCAGCAAATATAAATACCGATACCTACATGGTTTTCAGTAAGATATTAGCTGGAAGACTTGTAGACACCTACAGTTAGTTCATTCTAGTTTAGTCAGTTCAGTTTAGTGTCATCATTATGACTGGGATAAAGGGTGAAAATAAAAAAATACATCCCCACTTTACGTGTAGGGGTGGTACACTAAAAAAGATTGTTTTCCAAGATTTTATTTAATTACTTTGTTGGCGTGACTAATATGTATTCATGCCAAATTACAGCTTTCTAGCTCTAAGGTTATCTGAGCTAGGCTGCGGACGGACGGACATGGCGAAACTTTATAACCAACCATAACTAGTTAACTAATTAACTCTGCATACTTAATAGACAATAATATTACAATTATTATAATTAAGAACCAAATGTTTAAAACTTCTTACCATTGCCAGTGGCATAAATTAAAACTCCATATATTTTATTCAAACGACATAAATACGGAATAAAAAAAAGTATATTTACTGTTTACCTAAGTGTAATATTTTTAACTCTTCACACAGTATTATATAATATTGTCATTTTTATTTCAATGATTTTAAACTAACCATCAGTTGGATTATTTTGATGATGGCAATCCGTTTGTTTACATTTTTGATCTCGAATTTGATCACAGACTGTAAGTTTTATATTTTCTAGATGAGAAATTTCGCTCGCTGGCTCTGGAGAGACTTTCTAGGCTTATTTATTTTAAAATCGTCTTACGGTGCACCACGTTTGATACAGAGTTAACTCGCCGACAGGACCAGGGAATATAATCGCTTCACCAGGCATGTGTACGCTCATAGTACCAAGAGTGTTAAAATGTACATACATCATAATAGATTAATAAGACTCTACTTTACTCTACTTCTACTTTACTCTTTTATTTTCACTCTTTCTTTTTAATTACTTCACCGACAAGAGCCTAGCTCTTAAATTTAATGATGACCGACGTTTCAAAAGACAAAGGCTCTGATAAGCGTGTATACTGATTAAGAAATTTGGCGAATGATATACCGTGAATCGGGGTTACTATGATAAAATTCAAAGCTTATCACGAGTTTTTATAGAAACTAAAAGACAAAATAGTAAAACCAAAATATGCAATAATCGGTTTTTCTTGATTTTTCGACTTGATTAAGTGAAAAAAAAGTGAGGCCTTTAGTTTTCCGGTTTAATGACTATCTCAAGTAAACCCGCTGAAAATATAAAATATAATAAGACACCATTCAAATAACATGCGTTTTTGCATAACATAGGTGTACAAGTGTGAAGTCTTTTTACATCATAAATCAAGACAAAATGGACACGAAACATTCATATTTTTTCTATACGAAACAAACGTATACACGCGCACTACTTTTACTTTTCTAAAGGAGCAACTACAGCCCTTACCAGTGGCGAAAAAATAATATGGAGGCGTATTCAAACTCCTCAAAAAATACAAGTTTGTGTGTTATGGTAGTTGCTATCACAGTCACTCCGTAAATCAAAGTACCTAACCTCGGTTTACGGTACTCGTAGTAATGGTACTTTTTGTTTTAGTTCTGTCTAAAAGAAACATACCATTGTGAATATCATTTAGCTACAGCTATACAGTTTTGATTATTCATGATTCTATGTACCTACATACATATACATACAATATACAATACTTTTTAAGGTCTAAAAAAGACGACCAATGATGCCTTTTATACAAGTTTTAACGTAACGCAATGCCCCAGAACGTTCCTCGTACACATAACCTTGATGGAAGAAATGTTTCCTGATGTTTACCGATAGTAATATAAAACTTATTTAAAGGTTAAACTGATTCTGCAGACAAAAACAAAATTTAAATAAAGGTGATTTGCAAGTAGGAATGCTTTACTGTTTTCGACCAGTCAGATACTGATAGCTGCCCAATTTCAGTCGCTAGTCACAGATCACAGTGTACGATAGTGATACCACGATAACACTACTAAATATTTTAATAAATAAGTGTTAGCTCGCCATTCCATCACGATATATGAGTATTGTACCCGAAAACGAACTAAGTACCTAACGTGTTCAAAATACTTAAGTCTTATAATTCTAGTAAACAATATGTGGACTAATCATTAAGTAAGTACCTATTCCTATTTGCTGTAAGACTCCCTGCATAATTTCTAATAAAAACACGTTCTGTTCCTATCATATAGGTCAGTATGAAACGATTATTTCAAAGGCAAACAGCCGCAGCGTAAATAATACTTAAAATAAATAATAAATCCTATTATAATCTGGAATGTTTACCGACATGATTACTAAATTTGATAAATTTATTACAAATAATACTTCAAATAAGCTGAATTTAAATAAACTTATTGCACAGTTATTATACAAAACACGTCATAAAAAGGTAGACGACGAGTGATTGTTTCGGTCATAGCATCGGCATTGAGATCAATCAATTTGAGATGCCTAAAATTGACTTCGCCTTCTCATACTGTTCTGCAATATGCACCCGACACCTTGACGCGTTCTTCGCCACGACCAGTAACTTAAATAGTCATTAACTACATTAATTCCACTACAACCTTATAAAATCATTACAGTGCATCAGTGTAGTTGGCAACTCGAGTTATTATACTCTATCGGAAACTATGGAAAATGTACCCCCTACGATCTCGTGACCTGCGTTATTACAGTATCCATGCTCCTTTATTTGGAAAGCTATAAAAATGTAAGGTGTCAAAACGTTGCCGTTTCAATTGATTTACGAAGAATGATTGCTATTTTTAAGGTACATACATATAAAATTGTTTCAAAAAGTTTTCTACAGGTAAAGCATAACTTGGGGCGGCTTCGCTAATGGTGGTCTAAGACCATTCGTCGCTTTCCATCTGGCCTAGGTCCAGAAAAAGATACGCTTTTAGCTCTCGAGAAAGCGAAGCCACTTACATAGTCCAGCCATAAGTTCTGTACCTAAGGTTTAATGAAATAAAACTAATTTACGGATACTTTTTTACAATAAAGTATATATTCAATAAAACCCTTTTTAATAAACATTTCTCAAAATTTATGCCAAATCGTTAAGTCGATTTAGGAAATCATGAAGATTGGCGATTGCATAAGGAGATCTTCAGTTTATTTGCAATATATTTGTACAGGTATTTAATGGAGTAAGTCTGATTATTACGTCATATAAATTTGGACAAGCTGCAACAACTTTTACAAATCTATAATCAATAAGAGCACCATCGTCGTCGCGTGTTTTTTACCATGCTCAACCAACCCAAAACAAAAATACTAAAAGCTTGTACATCAACCTATTGCCATAACCTAGCATAAATTATATTTTTAGTAAATCTATATTAATTAAAGTTCAGATTTGTGCATAGATTTATAAAAATATTTTTGCATCTTATTTTTAAATTTTAATAAATCTCAGTGACAGAACTTATGTCAGGACTAGGTATTACAGTTATGTTACTTGATTAACTATCTTTATCTAGCCGATGACGCTATCATCAAGTTAGGACACTAAAATAGGTATACAGTTACATACGAGTATGTAACTTAATTTTATATATTTTGAGTACATTTTGTCTAAAACTCTAAGACTATTGATAATTCCTATAAACTTTACTGTTACACGAATTCTAAGGGCGCTATTATTGAATTTTTCGACAGTTAATTAATTATCTTAATGCTACGTTGAATTAATTGACACTGCTAATAATTAGACATTTATAAGATTAGTTTGCTGATTGATTGGAACACTGACGGACTTACAAAACTGCATCAGTTTGTTTGGAAGTCCTTTGTAAATTGATGCAGTTTATTGGTCCGTAAGTAAGTTTGAGTTTATAAGAATTTTATTCTAGCTGCACTGAGACAATCCGATAGTTAAACGTGAAGACCGCGGAACTTGTATGAAAATCGTTCTTACCAGTGTTGTCACATCTACCAACTTTTTGGTAGATCTACCTAATTTGCCTCCTGTCTACCTATCTACCACCCACGGCCCTAAAGCTACCTAATTTTGATATTTTTCAAAATGTTATGATTGTAAACATTTTCCATGCGTTTAGTGTAACGAAATGTTACTTGCTATAAAATTTTGCCTGTCTTGTAATTTCAGCAATTAAAACGGAACGCGTTATGTTAAGTGTATAATCTGTGTTTGAGGTGACATAAAAAATATGAGAAGCTGTCTATGACAGCTGACACAGGCAGGATAGCAAAGCATTTTGCGGCATTTTAGGTAAGTTTGGTGTTAATTTTAAACATTTTCTACGCGTTTTTAATCATTAAAAACAGGGTGGTAGATCTACCTAATTTTCATTTCAAAATCTACCAATTTCTACTAATTTTTGGAGCCTGTTCTACCAATTTGCCGAAATTAGATGTGACAACACTGGTTCTTACTATTGCATTGAGGAACAAATAAACGCACTGGAGTTAAATGAAACTTGCTTTATGCATTGTTTCCAATTGCCAACAATATTATAGTATCTTATTACTCCTATACTATATGAATACGCGATTTTAAGGAACTATGCGTTAAAATGGGGTTCAAGAAGCTGAGTTTAATACGTATTTTTGTATACGAGTTATTTAAGTAGTGGGGTGGGGCTCCGTGGATTGAAAACGTTATACCAAGTATAGCAACGAGAAAGTTTTTTTTATAAGGTTTTTTTCAGTAATGACGTAACGTCATATTAAACGTAAGTATTGTCTGTAGTAAGTATGAACTGCATTTAATTAAACACTTGAGCTGTAGAAAACTACAATTACGGGTTCCTCAACGCTATCGAGCAACATTATTGAGGAGCTAGGCAAACTAACATTATAAATTTCCATAGTGGGTTACAAATAACATAATAATTATAAAACGAGTAGTAAAAGTCGGACTAATACAAATTTAAAAAAAGTCACGACCAGTTTACTAACATTACTAGTAGGCCAAGAAAATATATTTTATATCGATTAGAATGCGTGCATTTCAAGCAACGATTTATTTACATATAGATATTAGACTAAATTATATTTAACCCAAGTTTTTTTTAAAATTTATGCCCTGTCAAGATAAATAAAGACAATCGCCATGCTGTCTTATACAGGCAATGGTAAGACTAATGTCACACGTCAAAAGTCAGTCAGTTGATTGTCACAGTCAATCGTATGTCAACTATGCCAACAAGAGTACTCAAGGCTGCGTGTTAAGTAATACATAGTAACACATTCTGTAGAAATATTACATACATACATACATAAACTCACGCCTTTATTCCCAGAGTGGGGTAGGCAGAGCTACAGAATTTCCAACAACTATAAAAACTTTTTGATAATTTTGTAACCACATTTTGCACACTATAAATAAATATAAACAGAAATATTAGCCACGCAATAATTCAAAACAATATGAACAAAATTTATTTCAGTGTAATTCTTATTTCAGAAACATGAGGATGGATTTAATAAGTAGTATTTCGTTAATTAATACTTTTAAATTTGAAATGTCATTGACATCTATAGTACAGTTGCGTCAAAATGGGTGATTTGTTCAAATACTAGGTGACACCTAAGACGTAATACAAAATGTTATTTTCCGAATCTACTCATGATTACGATCAACTATTAATATGGGACCAACTTCGAAAACGTAAACACAAAATCGACGTCTCCATACAAATTGTGAAACCAGCTGATTGCTTATAGTATGGGAGATTCCATTTTTTTCTACCGATTTCAATATTAGTCCCATGGTAAAAGTTGATCGTACTCATGAGTAGATCCAGAAAATAAAATTTTGTATTACGTCTTAGGTGTCACCCTGTATAATTCGGATATTTTTTGAAGACGTTTAGTTGAAGGGGTAAAGTTCTCTAATTGAACCTTAAACACGAAGATTTAATTACCTATAATTGAAATCGGTGATCCTGAAAGCGATAAGTCTAGGATCTCTAGGAAATATAAGATCATTTTAGTGACGAGTCTAGTGTTGAATAAATATTTAGAATAGTTTATATATTTTTGACGAATAGATGTTGCTGATGTGTTTTTTATTTGAACTCACCAACTTGAAAAATAAATACATAAAAAACATACGAAGTCAATACTCAGTGTGCATTCGATACATTTGATTGCCATGTAGAAGACGCTTTTAGCTACACTTTCTCAGGGCTTTCCAAACTAAACATCAATATATAAGTACGAATCATTAACATCGATTGAATATAAATTTTCCAAGCCTACTTACTAGGTACCGTAAATCTATACGTAGCCACTTAAAGTGCCCTGGGCCTGCTTTCGTAATTATTATAGCCGGCCGGTTTATTTTCATATTCCATTTATTACATCCATTATACATGGTTTATACATGGCTGTATTTGGCTCTCTTCCTAAAAACGGAGTCGGTTACGATTAGTGTGTCATATCATATTATGTTGCCGCAAGCAGGTCCATTGCAACATTTTCTTAGTTTTATGATTTCAATCTAGCAAAATCTTAATATAGTTTTAAGATTGCACCTAATGCTATGACAATGTAATTTAACTTATTATTAATGTACCTATTTTGCTCTATGAATGTACGTCAAAAATTCCATTTTCGTCATATATTTAATAAATAGGTAAAAAACTCCGTGATACATGTTGACAAAAGTACGCCAGAAAATAAGAGCCAGTAGCGTCAGGGAACTCACTATAAGTTCTCAATTAGTTTCATCCAAGTCTAAAGGGTCGTCCTCGAAGGAGATGTTGCGGCTGATGCCCGCCGGCTGGTGGCGGAGCCCGAGGGACCGCGCCTTAGATACCTCAAGCCTCACGACCTGCGCAGACACACGTGGTGAACAAACCGCTAGACAGACGAAACCCCATGCCGGTTGTAACCATAAACTTAGCAGCGTATAGTTCAATATGTGTCAGTTAGAACATTACGTAATATCAGTGTCAAGTGTCACAAGTAAGGAAAACGAAGCGAACACAACGCCATTTTAACTCGTTCTTGAATGGTAGTTATGATGTAGTACTTACTTACTTAAGACTACGCCGAGCGTACGCCGGATGTACAGTGGCGCCCTCATTACTTTTATTGTGTTTTCTAATTAAGTAAAGAATTTCCTTGGAACCAAACAAAATGTGTTTGTAGGCTTTGTAGCGCATATAGTTTAATAACAATTCACCTTCGAGTTATTAACTTAACGAAAAAAAATGGCCACCTTTTCCCGTTAAGCTGACTACTCAAAGGGTAATTGTTATTAAAGTTTGTTACGTATCCCATAAATTGTGTTTATACTTGCGCTACAAACACATTTTGTTTGGTTCCAGTTAATTAGAAAACCCAATAACAGTAATGAGGGCGCCACTGGACGCTCGACGTTTGCTCGGCGCAGTCTTAAAGTGTCACGCGCACTCTGACAACTCATTCCTGTATGATTGTTCGTGCATACGCTAGTGTATTATGAGCAGAGATCGGACAAATGGGCGTCATTACTCGTAATAATGTGAACTTGACTCCAAAGATTTTAATTAAATAAATTATGTAGGTATGTATGTATGTAAACTCTTTATTGCACAAAAAAAAACAATTACAAGTATTATAAGTACGTACAAAAACTAAGATAAAGTGTACAATGGCGAAGTTATTCCTTTAAGGGATCTCTTCTAGTTAACTTGATTAAAAATGAGGAAACTGTAATGTAAATTGGTATAGTTTAAATAATTTTGATCCATTGCAAGACAGTAATAAATAAATAATACAAAGACTTGCTAATTTGTAGATTTATCAAAGCAAATAAACAGTATTTTTTATAAGTCCACGTGGTTAGTTTATTTCTTTTCACGGCTAAAATAAACTTGTGAGGTGAAAAGTTCCTATCGCAATCCACGCATATTAATGGAGCAAAATTAAGTAGATTAATATAATGGTCACTGCTCACGTCTTTAAATTATTTATTTAGTACTGTCTTGCAAAGCCTCTAAATTATTTTTCGGGTAAGTAATCAATTAATGTAATTAAATTTGTTTAATTAAAATCTTAGAGTCATGTCCACATTATTGCGAGTAATGACGCTAAAATACGTTCTCCAATCCCACAAAAACCTACAAAGTTCTTGCCCATCTACTTCAACGACAACACGTTTAAAACTGCAGGTTAACACACATTACTTCTAGTTGCTTTCTATATAAGGTAAATCGTCAATAACTGACCACCCCCGATAACTGGCACTTTGCAATGATATGTGTAAAGCAAAAGATATGCTGATATTTATGTAATTTAACTACTAGCCTAGGATCCCTAGGTCCAGCAATATTACCCGGAGTACTGTTGTATCTTTACAAACGGCGACATTATATAAATTAGTGGCTAATAAATAAATGACTACTTCTCAATCTTTTGAGCGCCAAAACCGGCAAATCACGTCATCGGAAACTAGTGGCACTGAAACCAAACGTCGCACATTGCCGTCGAACTTTATACGCCATAAGACTCTGTGGCGCCTGAGACACGTCGTATTACTTAGCTGCTTGGCGTTCAAAATGTTAAGTGGCCAATTATTAACGTTTTACCCTAAGTAATGCGAGCAAAATACGGCCGAACCGTAAAAAACGAAACGTAACATCAAGCGTTATAATAAGAAGTAAAGTTAATCAATTAGTTCGAAAGTTTAAATTCATGCGGTTAAGTTTATGTTGCAAAGTTTCCGTGCCTTAAGCTGAATTCACAAACAAACATGCCCATTCCTAACAATTATTAAACCTTTAAATATTTTCTATTACCTGTTTAGCTCGAACAGAAGACCGAAAGTTAGGGCGATTTTATGTAAGCTGTCGCATCTTGGAAAACTTAAAGTAATTTTAAAATGTAACGTAGGTATAATCGACCAACACTTTTTCATTTTAACATCATTCAGAACGGGTCGAAAAGTGGTAAAGGAGTTTTTTAGTCAGTCGTCCACGTAATCGACTTTATTACAATATTAAAATAAAACGCTTTTGAATAAAACTTTTCTCTAAACGACAAGGAATTTTAGTTAACCTCATTTCAAATATAATATTTAAAATAGGCTGATTTACTGTACCTCAGTATAGCAAGTAAGGGAAGACTACCGAACTTTCTTAGCAATAGATACTATTATCAAATTTAAATTATTAATATCACTAAGTATTTATTATTTACAGCTAACACAATGACAGATTTTTTTAAAGTATATAAACAAATGCGAGTAATTGAACAATTTATTTGATCTGATCACACAGCACATAATACTATAATTAAACTTTTACTAACCTTTGGAAAATAAAAACAGTGATCAATATAGAGATCAGGATGAAATTGAATGTCTGAAAATGAATAGTCTAACATACCAAGCAAAAGCAAATCACATTGGGCCGATTCTTCAATCTGACAGTTGAAGCTATTTCTTTTCTCATCTTATGAAAGTATAGGACAAACCTAAAATATACCTGACATATGCTAAACTGTTACCTAAAGATTGAAAAATCAGCTTTAAAGCATACATGATAAGATAGGCAAGGCTTGCATTAGTTGGATAAAGAGACATGGAATTGGCAGTCTGTAATTTTTCTAACCAAATCAAACGCCTGAAACCTAAATAATGTTTTTAAGTTGTTATGGTGTGTTTTCAATGAATGATTGTAAGTAGGTGGAAGAAATTTAGCACACCTACGAAAGCACGCGTATTTTTGACACAGTAGATAAACTGTTAAAATACCACTTAAAACAAACCTTGCTTACCTTAAGTATTTACCTACACCTGATGTAAGATCAGCGAGAAATATAAAAGAGTTTAAACGCTGTCTGTTTCAGCTCTGTCAGCACGTTGCGTTGGCACAGAACAGCGTTTATATTAAATGACATGTTGGTTGAACTTACTCGAGCCATTTCCAGGGCTCAGTGTCCGGAGTGGTGTTTGGTGTGGGGAACTGTGCAGTGCCAAACAGATTATGAGACACATCACTGTAAGCGCATTGGTCATTTGTAAACAATATTCACAAGTACAAACTTCACAAATAAGGCTCTTTCCTACAACGTTTCGATGGTGTTCAATGGGATGCAAATTACGAAAGGGGTTATAAAGACAAAAAACCTTACTTTTTTTATAACTTGTATCATTTTATTACTATTTGATGATTCGGGAAAATTGATAAATAGACAATTATGTAATAAGACCCATATTAAAATATGTTTTCCGGCTTCTAGTGGTCAATTTGTATTACTTTGTTTTGGGCAATATCGTTTTCCAAAATTATTGTATTTTGGAGAAGTAGATGAGGTTCGGGCACTTTAGAGGCAAAGTTAACAACATGGCATTTTTCAACTAGGTAGGATATTAAACTTTACTTAATTCGGTAGGGATGAACTGCACCAAAATTCTTGGATATGTTTTCGTTGGTAGGTAATTAGAGTACAAAAAAAAAAAATATAGAAAAAAAAACAGATTTTTTGGTTGCGTCACAATTTTTAAAAAGTAAAAACAGTTTATTAAAGGGACGGATTAAGATAAACACTAACCTTAGTCCGTCATATTTAAAAATAAAGTGACAGATGTGCCATTGACAGCTAGGTACCTTGTCATGCAGGCGCCACACGCTTGGTGTTTGCCGCAAACACTGCAGGACGCAACTATATCTTAGAGTGAGCACGATGTATTTCCATCTAATTCCAATGTATAGCTGCGTCCTGCAGTTTGCGGCAAACGCCAAGCGTGTGGCGCCGGCATCATAAACAAACATAACCTTAGGCCCAATTTTGAAAATCGAAGTACGAAGTTGCGTTCTCGCCATCCCTTTCTCTCGATTTAGTCTCGAATGACGAGTGGCAGGGTTGGAGGTAACTTAGCTTGAACTTCGATTTTCAATGTAAGGCCCCTGAGCTTGTGATTTTGCGCCACGACAGCTAATAGCACATGACTCTTTTTTTTATATGTGACGGACTAAGATTTGTTGTCCATCTTGATCGGTCCCAAATTTAATAAACTGTTTTTATCTTATGTTACTAATATCATGAATGAGAAAGTTTGGATGTTTGTTACTCAATCACGCTTCAACCACTGAACGGATCGGGATGAAACTTGGCTAGGTGAGCTCCTGAAATCGGACAGGATAGTTTTTATCCCGAGAAAGATCTCATTTCAACGACAAATCAAATTAATCGTTAAAAGGTATGAATTTCTTTCAGATACATGTATATTTTTGCAACACTATTACAAATGCCTTAGAAAATTATTGAGTTGCAATGAGTTGCATGAGACGACGGAAAGAAATGCTATCAGTTTAGATTTGGCATGCTAAAGTTTTATTTCAGGTCATTTTTGATCACGTCATTGTACTGCATCCAAACGAAAAAAAGGATAAATTAAAATAGATTTAGCAATAAAAATAAAAATTACAGGTCCAGAATTCTAATTTACCTGTTTTTAATGAATTTTAGTACTGGTCCTTGTATCCGGTGTCCATCAATACATTTTCACCTTAAAAACTATCATTTTTCTGAAAAATTACGAAATCCTTTTTGGGTACAACTTTTTTTTAGCCACTTCCACTTACGAGTTATATTGACGGATTCCATTCCATTCCAAAAATATAGTTTTATAAAATAACACTCAATTACCGTTCACAAAAAAAACTATGTCAAATTTAAATAATAAGTAATTGGCCTGGGCTATTATAAAACTATAAGACAAATAGCGTCCATGAAACAGATCAAAAAGCAAATTTAAAACACGGGTAAAGTGGAACCGATAACATAACGTATCACAATAACACAGCGCTGTGGTCAATCTCGAAACGTATTTAGACCCGCGACTCGCTCCAGTGCGCTAGATGAACCAACTTGAACATGTATTTACAACTGATCGTGAACACCAAGCATGTTAAATTGAATATTGTTCGCTGCAAACGGGTGAACGTGTTTAGTGAAGCGAAGCGAGGCGCGATGTTAGTACGTTAATGAATGTGGTGGATCCACCAGTAGTTTAGTAATATACACATGTTTTTTGGGCCAGTTTAATTTATGGTAGGTGTTAGGAGAGAGTTGTTACCTCTGCTTTGAGCTCGGCGACTTGTTCTTGTAATTCGCGAACTCGCTCAGTGTCGTCCATATTATTCCTTAGCTCTCCTTCCGTCGCCATAACCTCGTTCTATAACAATTGAGTATATATAATTATTTATTTGTATCCTCCCGTGGGTATTGTAGAAAGCAATGAGGGGGTTTGTTTATTAAATTGGAAAGATCTCCTCCGGCGGGACAGGCGTCGTTAGCATTGGGCTGCTACTAGAGATGGGCCGACTAGTCGGGAGCGCAAAATAGTACGAGTATATTCAGTTCCCTCCGAGGATGTGAACGGTGGCGATACCGCTTGCCATGCGTCACGCCGTGTTCGTAGGGGGGCTGGCAAAAAGCGGACCGCTGTAAGCCGCCTCTCTACAATGAATGTTTGTGGAGGGTTGGTACATACATAAATTAGATGATGTATGTATGAAAGAGAGAAAGCTGGATGTTCTATGTGAGACTGAGACAAAGAAAAAAGGGAAGAGTACATACGTCCACACACAGAACCTTGGTGGTCCCACGGTGGTCCGGGTCCCAGTATCCGAGCACGGTCGTCAGGGAGTTAGTATCGTACTCACAGAGCGAATTACTGAATGTATGCAAGTGTGAGCCCAAGAGGTGAGATTCAAGGTAGATCTCACCCGCTTATTCGTAATTGGTGCTTATGCCCCCGATATGAATTAAGAACGGGAAAAGTTATGGGAAAGTCTGCATCAGGTTTCAACAAAATGCAAGGAGAATGAAAGGTTATTTTATTAGGCGATTTTAATCCTTGGAGTCACAGTAAGACTGCAAAAAACTACCGCGGTATCAGCCTCCTTAGTGTTGTCGGCAAAGTATATGCGAAGATTTTAATTGAAAGGGTATTGAATGTTACGAATGAAAAAAACTGGGATGTACAAGAGGGGTTTCGATAAGGAATGGGATATACGTATCAGAGGGGCTATTATCTAACGCACTCGCAATCGCAAGCATTTTGAAAATCGAAGGCTTGTCTGCATACAAAATGAAAACAATTGTACTGCTTTGAAGCCGATTGCGATTGCGAGTGCGTTAGCCAATAGCGTCGCAGGTCTTTTCACTACAGTCTATCACAGAAAAATTTTTGGCTGTCAAGTGTCACGGTTTTCTGTGGTACGTGAGCAGTAGGGGCGTTTCACAAAAAGCCGGACTGGCTGTTCACAATGGAGTGTTAGCCCCTACAATGACGTATGGTAGAGAATATTGGGTGTGGCAGGACAAGCATGAAACTCGTATAAATGCAGTTCAAATGTGCTTTTTGCGTAGTATGTGTGGTGTGAAACTGATTGACAGAGTAAGGAATGTTAAGGTCAGAGAGAAATGTGGACTAAAACAAGATGAAGTGACTAAGATTGAAAAGAGCATGCTTCGATGGTTTGGTTATTTGGAAAGGATGGATGAAAGACTGGGAAATAGGTGTGATATATTATGTATGTATGTGTGTACATTATTCTACAGAACAGGTAATTATTGAGACATTCCTTGCACAAAAGTATAACACTAAAACTTCAAACGCCATAAAACTTATCCTTTAATAAGTTCAACTGCAGCAGAGTATGATATGATATTAATTTAATGTTGCGTGATTGCGTAAAAGTTTAAGAACATTAAGAACGCGCCGTAAATTAAAACCGGTGCATTTCACAAAAACGTACGTCATAGCAAACAGCTATTCTTGTACTCACATCTCTACATTTTACGTAACTTTGAACTCAAATACGTGTTTGTGATATAAAAGGATACCTTTAAAAACAGTAACGTTGAACGCTTACTCACTTTTAATTTATATTCCGACACTTCCGTCTCTAGCTCCGCTATCCTTTGGGCGTCCTCCATATTTCTAATATTCGCTTGCATCGAGTCATACTTAGCCTAAAAAGCAATTAGGAAACATGTTTTAAGTCTGAAATGAAAATTATTCACGTAGGAAAGTAACAAATTATTAATTAGTACACACAACAACACACCTAACTAACCATTAAAGACGGAGCAGAGAGAAAAAGAAAGAGATGTATATATGTGTATTATGTCAACAACATTCGATTCTAGTGCGACTCTCTTTCACGCAATATTTCAGATTTCTGAAGTGTATAGCTAGATGTGTTGCTGTGTGTACATTTAGTTTATTTTACACTATACACGAGAACCTTAACTGGCACAATTACACGCAGTAATATCAGAACGGACTCGTTTTTGCTAAAGAAAACCATGGAGAGATTGACTCTTACGTGTTAAGGTGCTTTCAATCCACGAAGTCGCGCCCTACTACCTTACCTAATTATATTTTCATTAAGTACGCACGTTGACGCAAACGTTGACATTCAAGTCGCGGGGCAAGCCTTTATGAATTAAAAACACCATACTGTTTCACTCTACGTAAAAAAAAAACGCACTTCAATGAATTCAGTCTGCCTATACTTTGTTTGAGTGGGAAGAGTACGAAAGATAAATTTCCCACTCTTCGCACTCATATAAGGTCGAGGGTAATTAATTTGACTTTTCATAAGTCGCACCTTGATAATGAGACCGTCACTAAACAAAAAAATGCTGTATTTGAAATCCAACTTCATTTTGATGGCAATATTGTCATTATTCGAACTCTTATATATTTTGTTTAGTGACGGTCTCATTATCAAGGTGCGAAGTATAACTAACAATAAAATTGCTTAAGAACTTTTTCATTGGTTGTCAAAACTGAAAAGTCATATTTCTCCAGGGCCCATATTTTTTATTTCTAAGACTAAGTGTTTCTTGGAGACATTTAATCCCGAACAATAATCTTATCGATTAAAAGAATAAAACAGCTAGTTTTATTTGTTTTACATTTTTAGCTGGTTTGATTCCCGGTTGAGACAAGCGAATTTTAGCAAATCTTTGAATGCAGTTTTGATTATTTTTAAAAATAAAAGAGTGTCTTCTTTAAGTAAAATGAGCCAACTTAAGGACTAAGGTAGTTTAGTTTCCCTCCAGGGCCCGACTTATTTTTCCACACTGTATATTTGAAGTCAAATTATCAAAAGGTGCGATTTTGACGCTGAGTGTATTTAACGAATATGCCAGTAATAGCGACCCGCCTTGGCTTCGAATGGGTGAGATTTATATGTACTACGCGGAAACGTATAACAAGTGCCAGTTGTTTCATAAGTCAAATTTTCATGATTTCATAAGATTTTTTATCAAAAAGATGATTTTAAGACCCTAAAGGTTAGATTTTTTAAAGTTAATTCTAAAAAATTTAACGGTAAAAAAAAGGATTTTTATGAGTATCTCATGAAAGTTTGGCAAATGTAACAGTTATGAAACGAGAACTCTGACTTACGTAAGTGTATTATTCACATCAGTATTTTAGAAGACATTCTTTAAATTATGGAAAAAACATGCATCAGACGACGATATTTAGACAGACAGAAAAAGCGGCTTTATTCTAAACTATGCTTGATTGTCAAACCTTGCTCTCGAGATCGGTGTACTTGTGCTGGAACTCGCGCTGGCGCGCCACGAGCGCTCTCTCGCGCCGCAGCGCCGCGTCGAGATTCTCGCGCAACTCCCGCGCCTCCTCATCTTGCCGCCGAAGCTGGTTGGTTGACACGTGTACTTGAGTCTCTAGCTCCATCAGCTGTTAGGGGAACAGGAGGAATAAATAACGTACACTCTCTTTACTGGAACATGAACTAATATTTTGTGACTGATCCACTTCCCTGAACTGAATAACTGATTGTGCTGGAATGCTATCAAAATTGTTAAACAGTTAAAAAGTTAAAAATATTACATTCGTCTATTAGGGGTACATAATTAAACCAACATAATGCAGGTTCATAGGTCATAATACTTATAACACAAAGTCGCAAATTCATGTGTATTTGTTTCGTATGGGTACTACTTGTTTTATTCGCTACGAGTACTATCGCGCGCTAACAACTAAGCGGTAAGTTATTTAAAATATAACCCTCGAATTGTAAGCAAAAATATTCGTATCCAATGTTGGACCTGCTATCTATTTTTAGAACAATGAATCTTTTTCTCAAGTAAGTAATACAGTTTTTAGTAGCACAGCGAGTAAAATGCATAATTATTTAAACACTTTTAGGTAACATAATAACTTGCCTGAGTTTGTGAAATATATAATAGGTATTAAACATGTAACCTTTTTATCCAATCAAATAAAACTGAATTGAAACCGGCTAACCCGTTAAGACCCTAGGCAAAGACCGACAAAATATTTGATATTGTTGTAAATACTGTTTGGGTTTATGCCCGATGATATTCTGTGTTGTTACCTTGAGCCTGGCTTCCTTGAGCTCGGTGAGCGCCTCGACCTCCCGTATCCGGGTGTTCATCAGATCCTCGTCTAACTTCTGCACGTCTGCGGAGCGGCCCTCCCACGCCCGCAGCAGTTTCTTAGGCGTTGCCATAATGTCCGACACGACCGTCGATTGAACCGGGGCCGTCGTCGGTTCCTGTCTGTGCTCCTGAATATAATAACATGCGTTTTTATATTCCTGGTACACTTATTCAGATGCGGCTCTAGCCCATGAGGGGCCCCTGTACCATCAATACTTTGGCACCCTCTAGGGTCCTTGAGAGCGCCGGCGCCACGAGCATGCGCCGCTCGTGGCGCTTGCAGGTGTCGTGAGCGGCTAGGGGGCCCCCTAAGACCCTGTACCCGTGTGCGCTGCACACCTTGCACCATGGGTAAAGTCGCCTCTGCACCCATGTACATAGTAGATGGTGGACCCATCGAATAACATCTAAACTTCTTTCTGAATCATCATCATCATGTCAGCCAAAACACGTCCACTGCTGGACCTAACCTATCTGCATACTCAAGAATAAATGTAAATTTTCAGCGGACAGTAACACTGATGTTGCTATAAGTTTTATTGGTATTTTTTTGTTTATTTGTATTAAAGTTTACAATAATACGATGATTACTTGAATGTTGAATACAAAGGGTGTGCGTTGCAATTATTAAATAAAACTTGATGTTTACACAAAAGATCCCATAAGGTCGAAGTGTATCCGTAAGGACCCCACCCATCAAGAAGATAAATCTTGATGTCGACGACTTACCTGAAGATATCTCTGCCACGATTCAGAAAGCTCCGTGACTCGCTGGCGGAGATCCTTCAACGACAAGTTGGCCTCAGCCTCTCGCAGCTTCACGGCGATTAGTTCGTCCTGAAAAAAAACTTTTATAAGCGGCTATGTACATACACATGCATACATACATACCTACACGCCTTCATTCCCAGAGTGGGGTAGGCAGAGCTACAGAATTTCTTTCACCGGCCCGATAATGGTGCCTATTTAGTAGAAAATTATAGCTTCGAGATGGCAAACCGGCCATTTGAATCCTCAATATCCACTACAATCGTAAGACTACAAATGAATGTCGATGCTTGGGAGACTATGTTGGAATGCTCGTATAAATGATTTGTAGTTAAATAAGAACAGTGGGACCTGTAGATGCGCGACGTTGTTGTCGACGCGCTGCCGGCGCAAGCTCTTGTTCTCGTTCTCGAGCTCGTCGATGCGCGCGCCCAGCTCGCGCTCGGCGGCCTCGTGCTCCGCCGCGTCCAGCCGCGCGCGCACCAACTCACGCTGCAAACAACGCGCTAACTCCTCTTCCTTCGCTCCACTCGTGCCTTCTATGCCTTCCAGAGACGACTGCCGGGAATTATTCTGTAAATTAATAAAAAGTTAAAAAGAAACCTGACTTTAACTTAGGGGAGGAGAAATATTTATTGTTGTAACAACCAGTTTATCCAGACCCTGACAGTATGCGACTTTGTTTGGCTTTAAAGGTCTATTATACTGGTTGAACACAAGGGAGTATGCCATTCGGTATTATGTCATAAATCATATTATTGAATTTTTATCGAAGGTACTGCTTATGTATGCAGATATGAGGTTTGTAGATGGAATAGAGAATAGATGCGGATGGGATGAAACCTGGAGCTCGAAGCTATTGTACTTGGTAAATTCATGTTTATTTTGATAGCTTTTATTAAGTGGCAGTAACAGCGGCCGAATATAAAATAAGAAATATGTTTTTTCAGGGTATAATAGATGGCTGATCACTTAGTATTGTTTCATCCATACATAATTACAACGTGTCCTATATTGTTATGTTTCTTTTACCCGCCCATATATTTTTTCGCGGCCACCATATTTAAATTTTATATATCCTGTGTCACTTCGACAATTAAGACTTCAACGTTCGATTGAATGAAACCTCATATATTAAAATCCGTCAAGCGTTTTAGGCTCCAGAGCGTGCCCAGAAATAGACATACATACACACGCACGAAAAACTATCCTCCTTTGGGCAACCTTATGTTAATTCTACCTTGTTATCAATTCATTATTGTCACGTCACGACTGGTGTCAGCGATGTCATCTTCGGTATGGGTAGGCGTTCGGTACAACACACTAACCTGTTCTTTTTTGTAAGTTGTTGAGCGGCCGACACATTTCACTGACAGGAGCCACCCGGCTCGGCGAGATGTTAGGTTGTTGGCGTGCCTGTGGTGTTACCTCAGCGATGGTCATCTCGAGCGAGCGGATCTCGTCGTGCGCGACGGCGAGTCGCTGCTGCGCGTCCATGTTGGCGCGCCGCAGCGCCTGCACCTCGCGCGCCAACGCAAACGTCTCCTCCTCGCCCTCCGCACGATCCACCTATGCAACGCTTATACGTCATTTTGTGTTATATTACGTGTATTTCTGGTACAAGATACCCAGACTAAAAATAAAGTCACAATTTTTTTTTAATGTCATTCCGACTTTCTCGAATCAAAGAACAATTTAAAATGCAATTGACCTTATCATGTTGAATTAACATTTATTTTGAGTGTTACACAAAAGGGGAAAATTGGTTTATAGAAAAATATAGTCATAGGCAGGATGTTGCTACTAAGCAACATTTTCTTTTCTTCATCAATCAGTAAACTTTAGGACCCATCACAGACCAAAGAAATACTAATAGAAGTGTTAAGGGATTGGGCGCGTGATTTTTGAAACTTCATGATCACGACCTATCAGACAGACAGACGTTCAGTTAATGTCGGCGTTCTGTCCGTGTCCCAAAAAATAATTTCAAAACAAGTTTCTTTAAATGACCGTAGGCCGAAGACCCGTTCTTCATCACATTATTAAGTCAAAACACCCGGTTCTCATAGCATCCGTATGCCAAAAGATCCGTCTGTCATGACACCCGTATGCCCAAATGACCCGTTTCTTATCGCATCAGTATGTCAAAATAACCAGATTTCATAGCATCCGTAGACCAAGAGATCCGTCTCTCATACCCATATACCCAAAAGTCCCGTTTCATACGACATCCTGAAGGAAATTCTCATTTATCTTTTTTTCCGTTCAAAGATTTTCACAATGAATGACCGTTTTCAGCAAAAGGGACCACGCCAGGGTTACGGTGGAGTTGTTGGTAATATCTAAAACTGCATTACCACGATTCTGCCACGCGAACGGCACATAAATAAATAAATACATAATGAACCGTGTTGGTAAATAAGTATCCGTAATGTACCGGAGATTGGACTGAAGCGCCGCGTCCCGCCATAGGGATGACCGCCTTTAAAGGAGCCAAGGTTTAAAATACCACATAAAGAAAGGGTGTCCCAGAAGTAAAGAGACAACTTTCATAGACAAAATTGGTCAAAGAGAAAACGTCCAAAAAAGGTTAAACCAAGTGTCATGTCGAGAATGATTGTCTTGAATGATTTATCATTCAAATAATCCGGGAGACGCGTACTTTTTTTTGCATGTTTTCAATCATAAAGAGAGCGGAACAAGAACTAATTGAGAAAACAGTTTTTCAGTACTATCAATGTCACGGGAAACCGCACACGATACATAATTTTATTGAAGAGGAAGCAAGAAGAACAAGTAATAACAGAAATATAAATATGTATGATGTAAAGAAAACCGACATTTTAAATAGATTACTGGATGACAACGTACAGTTTCGACTGTTCAAAACATAAAATAAGGTGAAAAACACGTTTGAGCAAGTTCCATTGACTCTGTTAGAGTTACAGCAGTAAAATTAAAGATATCAAGATCTGGTATGGCCAGGATAAGGGTTAATGAACGAAACAGCCTTTAAATTTTTTGTTAAATTTTCGGAGTAAAAGTATATAACAAGGGCAGCACGCTTAAACAGATTGTCATAAAGTTTACAAAAGAACATAGAAAGTTCTGATTGTTAATGATGAGACCTGCCTTCTGTTGATACATGTTGTATTCCTGGCAAGGGATTTTATTGTTTTAAGTTGAGGTCGATAGATATGGTCATTATGTTAAAAAGCAAGCGGACAAACCCAATTGTTTCACTGCACTTAACCGTCGGTGGACTAGATTGGCTAAAACTATAGCTTTGAGATCTTAAAAAGGTGTGATGTGAGACAGACAGCAAATAACCTTCAAAAAAACGGTAACAAAGTTGGAGTATGCACCACTTCGATTTAGTTATTTGATCTTAATAATACAAGATTTATTACGAACCAATAAACCTTGATTTTATTGCATTCCTCATATGGAATTTTTCTAACCTTATTTTTGTCTTTACTTTTCTGGGACACTCCATATTATGATGTCAAGCCCAGACAAGAATAAAAAAGGACGGCTTTTTGTGCATTCACGCAAAGAACGTGAGATGGAGATAGTTTGCGCGCGCCTTGATTGCAGCGTCAAATTCAAATAATTGCTGTTTATTACAAATTCATAACTTTTTTACCAGGGTTAAGAAGTTACAAGTACAAAACTGTTAAATCAAAAATCAAAGATAAGGATCGTATAGTTTGCAAGATACCAAAAACATAAGAAAAATGTGTCATGTTTGAAAGTTAAATAATAAATATATCAAGGTTTCGGTTTCTAATAATTTTCTCACGCTTGCCAGTTTTAAGGGAAAATGATCAAGTTGAATACATCAATAGAACAGGTTCATAGGCGTTATGGTTACTGAGATCCAGATCACGGAACACTACCAACTTTAGCGTATACGGCGTCTCAAGTTTTGTTTGGTTTATTGGACATGGGATGACTAATAATAATAACGAGATGTTTGTTATGATTACTGTATGATTGATGTCTGAAAATATATTAAAACATTCATTTACTCAATGCCCCAGCGTATGTTTCTTTTCGAAATATAAACAATATTTATAAATTTTCCGATTATAATCCGAACCAAAGGTCATTAACTGTCTTCGCCATTCAGCCAATTTATGCTTTCAATAAAAAAAAAACATTATTTGACAATCTCTATATTAAAAAAATACATGTATGAATATTATAACTATTAGTATAATCATAGTAATAGTTAAACAAAATTCTGTGTTACATTATAACGAACCTTGACCAATACCTCACTTACTTCAACCCTAAACCAGCACGATATCTTACCTGGCCGCGGACCAGCCGCTCCGCCAAAGCTGAGCTTTCCTTCTCCAAGAGCTCGACTCTCTGCTTCAATAGACGATTCTCTTGGCGAAGACACTGCCAAAATAATAAAAAACATCGAAACCATTATAAAAAATTAAACGATTTCTATAAAATAAATAAAATAGCCCTATCGGAATGTGGAGCTAATTACGAGTATAAAAAAAAAGTTAGTAAAATTCTAAAATATCGAAGTCTGTGTTAAACTTTTCAAACCAATCGATGGATTCATTCGCACGACACGACAGGTTCACCGTCGACATCGCATAGATCCATTTCAGAAAATTTTCGACAATTAGCGAACGAAGTGACCTCCTTTGGAATTAATACAGCGTTGAAAAGTTAATAAGATTGAGGAAAGTGACCGTTTTGAACAGAATAACTTACTAAAATTATCTCGTCAAACAAATAGGCTTTAGTTGGTCTTGTGTAGTCTCCTCCCGTTTTACACAGGTTTGAACTGCTAAACTATATTGTCGAAACGAGTGATACGAGTAACTGCTATGCGGGTATAAAAGTTATAATCTATTTATGATGTTGACTATACTGGTCTTCCAAAATCGAACATTCAAATTGAGTTATTGTTTAACCTAATACTCCGGATCTTATATTAAAGACCAATATTTTGGTATTATGTACGTGCATGAAGAGGTTGATGAATGTCGACGAAGCAAAAGTTGTATGTTTAAACCGGGGCACCTGGCGTTCCACAGTCTCTGCCTACCCAATAGGGAGAGGCGTGATGGTTATGTAAATCTATGGTATAATAGGAATCTGGTATTTCGTGAATTAGATATTAAAAATAGTACTCACCCTGAGCACTGCTATGTCTCCTTGCTCTTTGGTCTTTATAACTGTGTATTCTTTTTCTAGCTTTTTCATTTTCTTAGGATTCACTTTGACCGAGTAAGCTAAACTCATGAAAGCATCTTGGTCCGCCTCTGCTTTCGCGGGCAATTCTTTCTGTATGTACTGAAAAAGGAAACGCGATTAGAAGTTTAACGAAGCTCTTCAGATTTGAATGAGTGACATATCGGAAATCGATTAATGTAAAATATACCTTTAAAATGCTTTCCATGTCGAGTGATAAAAGGTCGTTTTTACCCAAAGTGAGCATAGCCAGTGCCACTTTGAAGACTATCTCTATACCTTCGGACAGAAAAACATCCATGATACGACAGGCAAGCGGGAGCGACAGGGTCGTCGTGAACAGCGTCAGAAACCAGCTACTCGCGTATATTGATGTGCTGAAACTCTGTAAGGATTAAAATAAACGGGTGTGTAATGATTTGCATAAAAACGAATGAACTCATTTTCATTTTGCGTAACACAAATTGCATATTCTTGAACATTATAATAAATCAACGATCTAATAACTATTAACATAAAAACAAATGCATAATTTCTTAAATCATAATGTTCATGTTAAAAATCAGACATTTGTAATGTCTTTTATTACTACTAATGTGGTTATAGTTCTAAACTAACCTAACCTGAAGAAATTGACTTAAAAATGCATAACAAGAAAATTATCGTTATGATAAAAGTGTTATGTTATTAGATCTTATGCGCGATAAAATTATACATTTTATTATTACTGATTATGCTAAACGTTCATTATGCTTTTCGTAGGTAGTTAAATGAAATTATGCAAAAAGTTTTTAGACTGATTGAAACACAACCAAAATAAACTACTCATTATTATGAAACTATATACAGGGTGTTCGGCACATGGACCGTCAATTTTTTTTGGGATATTGTTGGGGTTATTTGTTATCTTTTCGCCCTTGGACTTAGGGTCATAAGGGTCACGGTTTTAGAGATATGATTTGTTAAATGTTTCTTCTCAAATTTTCCGAAATTCCTCCTTTAAACGTTCGTAACTTTTTTATTAATGCGTGTTACAGAAAAATATTTTGTATTTAAAACTTGTTAATACATGCTAGTTCAAATACTAATAGTCTTTATTCTAATTGATAGTCTCAAAGGGACGTACGAGGTTTTTTATTTCACAAATTTACTATTTGTGTTGAAAAAAAAAACAACTTCAAAATTCAATTATTAAAAACCTAAATACAATTTTGGGGTTCATTTTATTTTAAAAACTTCTCTAACTAATTACCTTTCTAACGATGTGCTACACATTAATAAAAAGTAAACGAGAATATCCACATTTTCAAAAAAAAGTTCGAGAGCACCTATATAACTCGTTTCCTAACTCGTAGATAGGCAGAAGTGGCCCGATATCTTGGCCCGCAAGATCTCTAGCATTAAAAGCTTCAATGGCTACAGTAAAAAATATAACTTCTGACTAGTGACCGACCGAAACATGTTATTTTGCCGAAACCGAAACCGAAGGTTCGGTTTCATTGTAGTTTCGGCCGAAACCGAAACCGAACCTTTTATATAAAAAAAAAAGTCCTTAAAAAGTCGAAAAAATGTTAGTAAGCCCGTTTTTTTCTAAAATTAATATCTCGCTGACCTATAATTACAGGTTTCTACTTTCAAATATTTATCACAATGAAATTTCAGCACAGTTACAGAGGTTCTGTTTGAAAATTTAACTACCCTATAAAGTGAAAAAAATACATTATTTGTAACACAAGGTACGATGTTGTAAGTTTCGGCGCGGCCGAAGGGTTCGGCCGTTTTTGGCCGAAACCGAAACTCGGGCCGAAACTTGATTTTTTGGCCGAAACTGGCCGAAACCGAAACCGAAATTTCGGTCGGACACTACTTCTGACCCATACTGAATCGTTGATTGTGACATAGATGCATGGAACCGCCAATGGCCCAAACAGACTTAAACTTTGCGATAACATAACGCACTCGGACACGGCACAACAAACACCCGAAACCAAAAGAGCCACACAAAGAAATACTTGAAATTGGAACCTTCTTTAACATTAGCCCACCTTGACACAATAATATTTTTTTTCTGATCGGTTTGTTTTGGCCCGCAATATATATTTTTGAACCTTCGGCGACAGGGCTATCTGTAAAACACCATACGCAATCTACACGTTATTTTTTCATGGGTCATCGTTCGGGACATGAATCAGGTGACACTAATTAATTATTGCCAGTTATACAGTAATATTATTTTCTTCATACGACAACAGTTCGAGTACATGGGTACCTTATATTAATCGACTAATGGCATATAGGCATCGTACTTAACATAAGGCTTCCTCATTAGCTGCGATAAACCGAATTAGTCACAACGCATGCGTTGTTTTACTACTAACCTGCGATTGGAAGTGGACATGAAGGTCCGGGAGCAATTCTTGGACGAGGTTTTCAAGTTGGAACATGCAGAGCCCGAGTTCTGCCATGCTGGGCTTGAACATATCTCGCATTCGGTGCTGCTGCATGATTTTAACCAGCACGGCGAACGCTTCTTCCTCAGGCATCTGGAGACAACGTACCAGTGTCACAACAAGGATTATTCACAGGGCAAAAGGGGAGATACCTGATGGTATGTGGACTAGATTGATGTGATTGATGCCAGAAATTGGTTGTGGGCTGGAGCGACTTAGGTTTATTTTCATTCTGGAACTGGACAATTTCCAGGATAACGATACTTTTACCATACCTTATTCAGTGAAGACAAAGATATACAAAAAAAAAAGTTATACAGTAGTCTACAAAGATTACACAAACCGCATATCGGGCAGACCAACTTTCTAGCTATTAGCATAATACAGCCACACCTTTTAAATATAATAAACTTTATTTCACGTTAACGTTATGAATGAGGGATCGAAATAACAGAAATGCAGAACGGGCTAATAAGTCCACGCGAAAGTAGCGACGGTAACTCGCTTCACCGACGTTAACTATTGCAAATAAAACATATTTTGGCAGAGTCTGCGACTTGGCTGTCAGCCCACGCGGTGCACGTGGGACTTATAGGCACCACGGTGTTTAGAGCCTTTGCAGAAATGCAGACGTTATAAACCGTCCTGGTTGCGTTTCGCGTTAAAATACGATCAGCAGGTATTTAGTCACGTGGCAGTGAGTGGGTGTTAAAAGATACGTTGTAAAAAAGGAAGTGGTTGAAAAAAAAAATGACAGTATTTTTATTATACAATACCAGTAAAAGTAATGACAAACACAAGAAGTAAAATAAACACAAATACAGCGTCTCATTATAATTATATTCACCACTGCATTGTAAAACAATTGTTACTATTTAAATACGCAGATAGCAATTATTATTCCTTCATTACAGTTATTATGAAAAGGTCTCCGCCAGCCAGGCATCTAGCCAATTATTCTTTGAGGTTTTCCTGGGATTCATCAATCTCATAATTATATCAAAATATGATGACACTATATTTGATAACATTTTCATAGATACATCCTACTCCTTACGTTTACTAATATTATACACGTAAAAGTATGTGCGGATGCTGTCTGGCATTTATTTACATGTCATGCACGCACGTTCGCCTCTTTTGCAGTATTCCTCCGACTTGATTCGAAAAAGTACGTACGTAGGTAGTTTCTATTCAGAGCCTAATACAATAACAGGCAATTCATAGTTCCCGTGGAAATAACGTTATACGAGTTCTACACGGACGAAGTCATCGCTAGTTTGTATATTATACTTTATTGCTACTCCTCGAAGCCATCGGTTCGACGCCACACACATGGGCGGCGCGATGTAACCATGAAGTAAACTTACTTGCATAAGCAGTAGTCCGACAATGAACCCAGAGCCCTGGCAGTAGCCAACTTCCCGGTCGTGCAGCGAGTATGCTTTCATCACGTTGAACAGCGACTCTTGGCCGAGCCCATCTTTTTCTTTGAAGAAATCATGCTCTGGGTAAGTGCGTGCGATGTCTCGACGAATCACTTTTTCACAAGCTGACTTCGCCTGAAGAATAATATAGTTACTTCAATAGGAAAAGAATAGATCGTTTTGCTAAAATATTTTAATGTGATACGGCCACATCCAACGCGACAAGGTTTGCGCGGAATAAAACACCAATAAAGAAACTAAATGTCAGTTTGTTATCTTTAGTTGCTTCATAGAAAAATGGTTTGACAGCTACAATAGAAAAAAAACATCATAAAGAGTGTTATTTATACTTTTTAGGGTTCCGTAGCCACAAGGTGCCAAGGGGTACCATATATTATATTGCCGCTAGAATAAAAAAGAAAGTAAAAAAATAAAGTTTAAGAATGGTACGGAACCCTCCGTAAGCAAGCCCGACTCACACAGGGCAGTTTTCTTGGGCTCGAGAAAACTTAAGCCTGAATTAATAAATATTGTTTTGTTTGATATCTGTAAAAAATAACATTTTTGTTCATAAACATTGTTTTCATTTTTATTTTCACTGGAAACGTAATTTTTTCAAAAGTTATTAAATATTATATCGGTCCCACGTACTATGAGCGTCTACCCGCCAAACTTAAAGATGTACAATTCGACGAAGCATTTAAGCATCAGCTGAGAAACCTTTTATTGGATAATCCATTATACTCCGTGGATGAATATATGGATATGGAAATGTAAATTTATTATTGTGTTGACTTTATTAATTCTTGTACTACATTATATTGACATCGGACGAGAGACCATTTATTAGATGTGTAATTGTTGTTGTTATAATTATTTTTAATTTTTGTATTCTTTGATACTTAATTAGTATTTATGTTTGACGATCTCAATGTAATTTCGTATTTTTTGACATGCAATGCAACTAATATTGTAATATTACATTGATGAATAAATAAACTAAACTAAACTAAACTATTCAACGTGTAGATAAGGCTAGGTTAGGTTAGGTTTGATTAATAAAAACACTGAAAAAGTAATAGTTACTGGAAAAAATACGTTATGAATTCCGATGACCTAAAACACAATCATGATTAAATTATAATTATGAGAGTCAATATGGAATCATCTAAAGCGTCAGCAACGGGGCGACCACCCTTCGTGAGTTGCCGGCGCGAATTATCGGCGGCGGTGATAAGTTGATAACTTCCCATCAGGTAAGCGGGAAACCAGTATGCTCGTTTGTATCCCTATTCATTACCTTAATGTATGATGCGTAGAGTTTCTTTTCAGGTGAGCAATCGACACCGGCCAATAGCTGCCATACGATGCCTCTAAAGTGGTGTGGGACCCCTTGCCGCACCAGGTCCCTAATGAACTGATTCCTTCGTTTCCACTCGACTTCCCAATTGTTGACCATTCGGCCCCAGGTGCTCCATAAGTCCTCCTCGCCGTGGCCAACTCGTGGATCGGCTTCATGGCTGGAACTAGTGCCTAAAAAGGTATAAAAGAGAACTAACTTAGCATGCATAAATGATATTTTTTTATCCAGATTTTATGAAAATGAATAAAATAAGGATTTGATCGTCTTTAAGTTTGCACTTCTGAAAAAAATTACAAATAGGAGACAACAAAATGGTTCAGAGTTATTTAACGAACAATGAACCCGAAAACATCACAATGCCATAATATATCGAAAATACTGAAATGACGTAATTTTGCACAATTAAATGTGTAAACGGTCTTCCTTAATAGATCAAGTTTATGACTCAACGAAATTATACAAGTTTTCATAACTGCGCGGTCAGAGGGGATTTTTGGCATAAAAATAAAAATATATACGGTGATCTTAGCCAATCATTTTTAATCTAGTCACTGCATTGATAAGTTGCGCAACATCCTTGTGGAAAAAACTCGTCTCTGGAATCGTCGCTGGAATAGCCTATTTGAGTACCTAGATATTCACTCTGTACTGTATGTTACTACCTGATTGTAACGACAACGTACGTGCCGTTAGCCCTCGGCTGCTCTGATAAAACAATATTTACCATCTTTATATCTAGCTTCGTCATTTGCAATCCACCTTGTAAGGTAAAATTCAAACACCGATTCGTAAAGCGAGTGATATCTAATGGATAGCACGTCTTCCTCAGTGTTGGACGGAGAAGACATTTCGGTACTTATTTATGGTAAGAACATTTACTTCAGTCACGGTTTTCTTTTATTTTGTAGCGCGCGCTTCAACTTTACGCACAAACGGTTTGTGGGACGCGTCGCTTACTTGAACTCACACAAATTGTTCAACTAAGATAAACCACAGATAAGGACACGGTTAGACTCGCCTTGTTTCTTTCACCTATTTCCGTTTATCTTCAATTCAATAACACCTTTAGATATCATAGGAAAGCGTCAGACCATTTTAATAATTAAGATTCATACAACATCGTCTACATAGAAAGATTATTGGATTTAAAAAAAAATATGTTATTACAATCATAACATACATCAGCGTACAAAACAGGAAACCAAACATAATATTGTCACGTTAACGTAGAATTATACACGATTGCATAGCACGCAATGTCAGGATTATGGATGAATATCTCCAGTTATGAAGACAGTAAGGTGATAGTTATTACTCCGCACCCAGCTTCTGTAGCTTTAGCTACATCTATACATCATTCCACTCCCTAGCTCATTCTTTCTGAATCTAGAAGCCCTGGCTCCGGTGTTAGTGTGCTGACAGACTTGGTGCGAGATAAGAATGTATCTCCACGCTATAAATCATCTGTTTGGTATATATAATGCTGATTCGTCCCAGTGAGAAAATCCTGCTGAGATACCGACCTATGAACTATAAGAACTAAAATTAATAAGGTAATATCGATTCCCCCTAGCGCGTCGGCAATGCGGTTATGTACTTTCGCGTTTAGAACACAAACTAATAACGGTTATATCTTGATCAAAAACCGGTCAAAAGGCTACAACTAAGAATAAAAGATAATATAAATAATAATCCTATTTAGCTAACTTATAGCTGTTTCCCTTAAGAACCAATTTTATAATGTTTTTGAAGTTACTCAACAATCACATTATCATCATCTTAGCAATTATGGCCCCTGAAGTCGGTGTCTGCTCTCTTAATCGTTCTCCACGTCGAGTCGCTCTCTCTGTATAGTACCGTAAACCGGGGTTACTTTGATAGCAACTACCTTTCCACACAAACATGTATTTTCGGCACTGGTAACGGCGATAGTTGCTCCTGAAGAAAGTTAAAGTAGTGCGCGTGTTACTGTCTTTTTTCGTATGGAAAAAAATATAAATAGTTGGTCTGCTTCTTGTCTTGATTTTTGAGGCAAAAAATACATAAAAAAAAAAAAATTGGTATCTTATGTTCTGTTAAGCAAATCTTATTGGTGATATCGAAAAAGAACAATATCTATTCTGTATTTCTTCAGATTTTACTTGCTATCAAGCGGGTTAACTTGAGATATTCATTTAAATATTTAGTGGTTTCAAAGTAACCCCATTCGTAGTTTAACTTTGATCATAGTGTTTTTTATTTTGTTTTAATTCAATAAAACAAGAAAAGCCGATTATTCCATATTTTTATTTTATTATTTTGTCTTTTAGTTTTTATATAAACTCGTGTTAAACTTTGAATTTGATCAAAGTAACCCATAAAAAAGTGGAGAAATCCCAAATACCCGTCGGGAACAATTATTAAAGGAGTATCTTGCCTCTGCGTTTAATGGAGGGTGATGAACTGATGAAGAATTACCTGAGGCCAAGGATATCTGCGAGGTGTCGGAGTTTTTCCGGCTGTGCACGGTGGTGAGGGAGCGGCTCTTTGCGTCCGCCTCAATTTGCCTGTTCGCTTCCTCCAGCTTGGCTAGCAGCGCCCGGTCGGGCGTCGGTATAGCGTCTGACGCGTCAGACGTTATGAAACCTGAGCGAAAAACATACAATATAACACAATAACACAACATTGCAATGTCGAGTTAGCCTAACTTTGCACTGCAAACAGTGTGTCGATTTCTCTTAGCGAATGAAATATATTTATATTATCTCATTTTGAAATATGGTCTATGAAGTTTGCATCACAAACAAAATATTTCTCGTTCGTTATAATTTATAATATAAAACCGATTTTCTAATAATACTTTCAAAATCATAAATAATCAAATGTATAATAAAACTATACAGAAATATGCAATGAAGTTTTAAAATATACCTACCTAAGTCGATATTAGTTCCGTACGTATTTTAAAAATCTCTGGATACCTATTAACGCAAAACGCTTGAAAATACGGCGACTAAGGACAGAACCAGTATCACAAATTTAGTGAGAATCTATTTATTATTAAGTTTTCAACTTATGAATCACACTATTAAATTGGGAATACAAAATAATAATTAGGTAGTTTAAGTTTATTATTCCGTTATGAGACAAATAGTTATGAATACTTATGATGAAACACATCAAATACGAGGTGATTCGTCGAATCACAAATAAAGATACCTACCTACTCTTAATATAAAATTGGTGAAAACAAATTGCAACAGGTATGGTAAAGCGAATCGAGTTGTGGTTGAGATGCGCCAGCACCATGGTCAGGTAGTGAGTGAGTGAATGATGGATCGTGAGTTACGCGGGGTAGCATGCGGGGTTAGAATGGTGCACATTAGTGATGTTAGTGTTAAACCAACAAACCGTCCAGAGATGACACAGGCGATTCTGTATTACTAGCGATCGGGGTTCCGGGGGTCGCGGCCGGCGCGTCCTTTGCTTCGGCTTCCACCTTCATGGCGACTCCGGATCTGCCATATAGAGCCCTCCCCTCGCCCGTCCCGCCGCGCACCTCTCTGCACCAACACGCGCGGTCATGCCATCAGCTCCACACTCAATCAACATAGTACAACGCCCCTCTAACACTATTTCTATTTTCCTATGCAATTACACCCCAAATTTACCTACAAGTAACTAATACCTACCACACATAATAGTACCTATGGTACAGCCGTTTTTTTCATAAACCACTTAAATTCATGCGTATAATGAATTCCATGGTAAGAATAGTCAGTCATTTAAGATGTCACTGCACTGCAAACAATGAGTAACTAACCAAAAGTATAAATATAGTATTTTTATAAACCCTAATTATTTATTGAGGTAAGTACCTAGGGTAGGTACCTGATCAATGAGCAAGGCCTAATATGCAAACGATATTTCCACCAAACATGCACAAAATGATGAATGATTGATAACATGATAACACGGGTGATTTACGCAAATGGGAAGGTTGCATTCACATACACATCACAACACAACATAGGTAGGTACTTAATTAAAACGATTACTTAATGAATCTATTAGTTAACGATCGATAGGATTTTAACGTAGGATTTAAATTGAGGTATTAAGATTCACATGTAGAGTGAAAGTCAGTCGAATGGCCCGCGTGTTGCGGTCATCCGCCCACTAAGCATGAAGGTCGCAAGCGCAGCGGCGTACCTACGTATGTTCATCAAATTGAACGAGCGCACGCGCGCCGCACTCGTCTTGTCGCGTCCTGGCAAGCCGCAATCGCGGCCGCATGTATGCAACACTGGCACCACATAATGCGAGTACCACTACAGACTAACCTTTGCCCGTAACTTCGCCTGCGTAGACCTCAATTATAGTGTACAGTTAAGTGTTAAAATATGAGAGATCGCAACATCTCAAAAATATGTCCCAATGCTCCTTATTCCAGTGTAATAAGAACTTCGTGACATTTTTATGAGAGGATTCTTTTGATACATATTTTTGCACTTGACTGTTCCTACATACCTATTAAAACCATGACACAAGTATGAAGGTAGGTATATAAATATCTAATACAGATACAGGCAGATATCAGGTAGGTAGGTATAACAGTTTCCATCATAATAAATATCTTGGTAACTAGGTATAAGCTTCACTATATACCTACTACGGTTAGTAGGTACCTACAAATCGTATTTTTTGTGTGAAATTTGCTTGAAAGCATTTCAACGTTAAAAGCTAGCTATATATGCCTCCGGTGTCACGGATAAAATATTCGTAGCCACGTGCATTGCCATAAAGTACCTTTCCTACTTTAAGACTGCAGCCTAGAAAAGGAAGATCAAAATTAAAAAAACGCGTTTATAACTGAATGAACACAATCTAGGCGTAAGATAGACAAATGTTTTGAAATTTTATACTGAAAATAGCTACTTGTAGGTATAAAATGAATTAAAGTAAGTATAAAATCACATAAACAAGTAAATCAAAATCAACTTTCTACTCAAGGAATATATCTACCGATCGTTGATGTCATATAGACTTAAGATTAACGGTAATAAAATATTTTCATTTTCATTTTAATTTTTCATCTACTATAATATGTAGGTACCTACTTTTAGCGCCTAAAGTTTTATATTAATCTAACCAAACTAGAATTACAAAAAATACCGCGGCGTTATCTTTCGCAACAGAATAAAAAGCTCTCAGACAGTTTCGATTAGAACAGGGATGGTGTCGAGTTGTTGACATTGGCGCCGGCCGGCAAACAAATCGAGTTACAGTTTATATACTCGTAGGTACAAGTAGGTACAAAGCTGCGGGCCTAGCCCGACTACGGCCAACAGTCTATAGATACCGAACTTGTAAGTCACTAGTTTCTCTGCACTACCTACCAATACGACGTCTAGAAAACAATACAATTCGATATCACCCGGAAATATGCAAATAAGTACCAGCTGAGATTGCTGTAGGTAGGAGAACAATCATAAATGCTAACGTTTGTAAAAACGGAAAACCGTATTTTTATACCAATCCGAACCACCGAGCAATTAATTAGGTAGAGCACCTGACATCGGGGAAATAAAAAGCTGTCTATAAAGCAACTTTTAACCTCGATTTTTATATTAATGAGTAGCATCGCTGCTAATAGAATTGAAATATTGTATTCATTGGCAAAGTTATTTTAAAGGGATGATACGGTACGGTATGTTGTATGTTACAAAGACCGGAGTCCCTAACGATATTCCGAGGCCGTCCAATATAAAACGTATCGCTTGTGATAATACATACAGGTATAGGGTAACAAATGCTAGACCTGTATCTCAATCAGTTCGTTGCTGTATTTACCAAACTCCCCTATGTCTCGGCACTTATTCTATGAACAGGGCGGAAAGCCAGAGGCTACCCCTTCAACCCAACCCTCCCACAATTTGTAGCGATAAGTGAGGTTTAGCCTAGCAATAAAATATGCAGAAGTTGACTGCTGTCTTACTTAAAGTTTAAATTAGAAATCGGAAAATCTATGCTTCTGACTCTAGAACTAGTTAAAGTAAGTAAGTAACTCTAGTTAAAATAAGACAGCAATGAACTTCTGCAAATGTTATTGCCGGTCTAATGCCCGCTTTATATTATTGATCTATCCGTCAGGCTCCCTGTAGGTAGTTCTATCTAACCCTGCGTCGCACTCTCAATAGGTGAACGTGTTTAACTAAGAGGACATTACTTTACTTGTGTAGGTACGTCGTTTATTAAGTAAATCCTATTTCTTTAAATGATAATTTTATCTTTGAAAGTAATCACAATATTATTATTTTTTACATTGGAATAATTAAGATCTATATAATATACTATTTCCAGTACCTAAAGTGCTTGATAGAAATATAGTATGGCCGCGTAGAAGAAGCTTCTTCAAAACTACCGCACTAAAGTACACAAAATAACTTGCTGCATCCAAAGCAGTGCATGAATAAAATTAGCAAAATAAATTTAGTCAGATAAATAAAAGATACATCAAGTAATTAGGTGTAAGTATTATAACAAAAACAAATATAATTTAAATATCTACCTTTGCAAGTACTCAATTTGCTATGATCGTCGCAGCTGGCACAGGTTCAAATATAACTGAAACAAAAAAAGTAATTAATACTTTAATTAAAAAAAAAAACTAATTACGTCGTATGGTTGCTGTTATTTAACCCGAAATACATGAAATAATTAATACTAAAAAGAGCTCCAGGAATGTTCAATTTTATGAAATTACTGTTCATTTTTAGTGTGCAGGATATTATTACATATAGTTAAATTAAAAACAGCTGGGTCAAAATCTTTTTCGATGCACTGAAATTTTCCACTCTGTCACAATCGTAATTGTTCTCTTTAAGTAGTAATGTTTTTTTAATCTAAATAAATGTTTATTTTATTTGAATCAGTGAAGTATTGTCAAACATTGTCAAACAAAATAAAATATTACTTCCTACAAAAACCACTACTCTGTCACATTTCCCAGGGACCAATTACAATGCATCGAAAATAGCTCTATTATTAAAGATTTTTTAGAAACTCTAGTGCGATAATATTTATCAATTTAGTCTGCATGATCCTGATCCAAATTAATTGAAGTACTTAATATATATATATATATTTTTTTTTTATGGCATAGAGAAGACAAACGAGCACACAGGCCGCCTGATGGTAAGTGGAAACTGTGACCCATAGACATTCGCATTCACAAGACTGCAATGCAATCCTAAGACTGCAAATGCGTTGCCAACCCTGAGGATTTTTATTCTCACAGACAAAATGTAAACCAAGTTACGTCACTGTCAAAGTGACATTTCAGGGGATCTTAAAGTTTGGGTCGGCAAGAAATATAATATTAAGTTATCATTTCGCTCGAACCGTGATATAAAAATAAATTTTAGATATAATTGAAATTAAAATCGCATAAATGAGTCACTGGAAAGCGATTACGACGGGAGCACGAATCGTGAAGCGAAGCGAGTGAAGTAACGTCTCAAATCTTTCAAGCAGCCGTCAACTTGTTAACACGGGTGTATCGAGTCAATGATACCAGTGCAATAAATAAATTATGCGTAAAAAAACGGTTTTCACGTTTTAAATTAACACAACAAAGGGTTTATATAAAAATGAAGTTTTCCATCAACAGATTAAATTCTTTACTCTTAATTACAATATATAGTTTTTTTATAGACAGTCGATTTCTTATAATTGTGGAAAGTAAAAATATTTTTAATACTGCAAATGTTTTTCGTTTACGGCAACACCTTTGTTTACATTTTTTCTGTGAGAATAAAAGTCCGAATGTAGTCATTTCACCGGCTGTCTTATCCCCAAACCGGAACACAACAATGCGAACACTGCTGTTTGGCGGTAGGTTAATGGATAAGACGGTGGTAGCGATCCGGACGGACCCTGCACAAGGTCCTACCACCCGCATAGATACAATATATGCGCCATTTTCTTTAAATAAAATCGGCCTCATAAGTAGCTGCAGACTAAGCTACCTTGCCGCTTTAAAACCTTGCCAGATTGGCGCAGCAGCAGTTGAAATATGACGTTTCTTTTACGACGTTAAAGTGACAAAGCACTAAAGTGTGCAGCGTAAATAAGGCGGACCGGAGTACCGGAGGTACATATCCCTACTCAAATGTATTTGAGGCTACTCCTGGGTCTAATTGATGCACGTGCGTAGTCTAAAATTCGAATTACTAATTTACTTACCATGGATTGTCCCAAACTGGAATAAGATTTACTCAGAAATTAGTCAATACAAATTCGGCGTTTATTCTAGGTATAAGACCTTATTCTCGTTTGGTCGAATCTGCCCTTAAACCGAAAATCATTAGTGCTTAAATACCAACGGTAAAAATGGTAGTGTTGTTAAAATTTGGAAAGAGCAATAATCAGTTAATCTGTTCGCATTGTGACCATTGTGTGAAAAAATCTCCGAGGCTTTTATTTGTCAGTGACGTAAGACCTCTGCGTGAGGCAAGAAATAAAGCCACAAAGAGAACATGACTCAAAGTCAAAAGCTGCGATGTCCAGAATTTACGTATTTTAGGGCCTGTGTTGAGTATAACCAGCCTAGCCTGACGGTGGCCGTCAGTCGTTACATCAATTATGCTTAAAAGGTTTATCCTTGCCTGACACAGAAACTTAATTCGCATTTTGTTTATTATTACGCAGTAAATTTTTCTTGAATGATTCAATATAAGATAAAGGCACGGGAATTCTCTGAATTACAATTAATTTAGTACAATTATCAAATCAAATAGTTTATATTTGAATACAGTAGGTAATAAATTAATAAGGTGTTACAAAATAATATTCCAGTGTGATTGTGTGATTTTAAATCTAATTAACAGGTCAAAAAAAAAAAAAACATTACTCAAATAATACTATGCGTTATTATAATACATTTAAATTAAATTTTAAATAATCTTGTACACTATAAATACACTTATCCATGAGCCATTTTGTCAATATGCGCTTGAAAAGGCTTCCTGTTAGCGTCTTCATACTTTATGGTAAGTGGCTATAAATTTCTATACACATGTTGTACACATTTCTACCATTATATCGCCTTGTTACAAGGAGGTTTTTACATTAGACACATAATTCTTTACCTCGTTGACCTTTTGAAACAGAGTTGGTGGGAGTTGGGGGAAACATACATAATATGCTTCTATTGTACAAACATGGTGGATGGTGGTTGTCTATCAATATAAACGAAATGTCATAAATAGTTCGTAAGTTTTATAGTACCTTACCTGTTGGCAAACCTTAATAACTAAATAAATAATGGTAGAATGTGCAGCTTTTTGAACAGTGGGGTACAGCTATCACTAAACCTTGCACTACATATCACCGTGACACACTTTTTTTGAATTTTAAAAACCCTGTCGACGTCCACAGCATTTCCCCACAGCATCAGACCGTAACAGATCACTGGTTCGGAATCAGAGGTTACGGAGCCGACGAATTCGTTTGTTTGTATTGATTTCTATCCCTATATACCTACAGATATGCTGATCCGGTGCCATAGAAATCAATAATAAGCGTCTAATCCGTCCGATCCAGTAGACGCGCAGCTCTAGACAAGATGCATTCGGCGAACGTTATCCTTATAGAATGTATGTATAAGATTGTCAATTACACACACTCCGACAGCGTTATTGTAGTCAACATTCAATAAATGACGGTTAAAACGTTCCTTAGTGGCTATTTTTCATTAACAACATAAACAACGGCAACTCACGTGCTTTGTGCAACCAGGATAGTGATTCTCTGAACAACGACGGTCGGACGGACGGACGAGTCAATGTCCAAGCGGCGAGTTTAAGTAGTCCCGTCAGTGCGGACAAAACATATTTTAGCGCGTGCAATTTCAACTTAGCAGCATGGTTTCTGCCGATGGATCGAACGTATAAGGCTGCTTAATTGAAAATGCACGCGCTAAAATGTGTTTTGTTCGCTCTGACGACGGGACTACTTAAACTCGCTCTCCGACGGTTCGTTGTTTATGAGAGAATAACACCCCAGAGCTGCCAGTGATAGCCCTTATTTGCTTATGAATAAGATCGACCAAATTTGCACGAGCACTCAAGTCGATACACGACTTTGAAAAGGGAACGAGTTAACTGTGTCTTAAATGTCTCTGAGTACGGCGGTAAGCCCCTAGGTCTGTTAGTGGCGTTAGTGATATTGGCGATTCATAGGTTCCATGGCAGCCTGACTGTCGCTGTAAGAATACGCCGACTGTACAGGGGCAAGGACATATACGCGACAGTCGCCACGTGGGCAGGTAGATAAACGTACCGTGACTCATTCGCCAGCTACCGACATTTCCCGTTCTCTAATTTGCAACGTTACCGCGCCAGTAGCTACATGAATAGCTACATTATAGCTGTACATAATAATTACACAACGGCGCGAGCATACCGATGCCCAATGTAGTTTATTTGCATTAATTATAGAAGCAATTAGAAAAAAAAAACTGCCTCAAATAAAAATAGGCCGTCATCTAAATTCCTTCCCCCACAAGAGCAAAACAGTTCGCAAAGAGAATAACGATAAATGTGTAAAGCAGTGGCAAGACTAATGTACCGTGCCTTGAAATCCACGAGAAATGTAAGAATGATTTGGACAACTGCAATATTTTTTTATAAATAAAATCTTTACTGCCTATGTATCCTATAACGTTAATCCCTCCCAATTAAACCACAATCAATTATTTGTGGATTTAGCTTTTATCATCCCTAATTAATAAATGAACGACATCCGATAAGTGGTTTAAGCTATCTCTACTTCCGTTGTCTGTCTCTTTGTTTAAATGAAAATGAAAATGAAAAATTATTTATTGGTTATCACACAAAATTTAAAACAATACAAAGGTTGGGTCCTTCTAGTAAGCATAAGTATATACTTGTGACAGAAGGCCCCGCTCTTCCAGTAACAGTAGAGGTTTAACCAATTATGATAAGTTTAAGATTAGGGGTGATATTTGATTACAGAGTAGGTATGAATTAATTTTAAGAAGTAAACAACTTATAAAATAGATACTTTAAAATTAGCTTAATTTTGGAGTGTGTGTGTAAGTGAGTGAGCGTGTGTGTGTGTGTGTGTGTGCGTGTGTGTAAGTGAGTGAGCGTGTGTGTGTGTGTGTGTGTGTGTGTGTGTGTGTGTGTGTGCGTGTAGGCGTAAACTTTAGTATAAATGAAATATGTAGCTAGCGGATCTAGGTAATGTTCGATAGTAGAGCTTCAGTTTCTTCGAAACTTTTCATTTTCAACCATTCCAGAATGGCTTTTTTACATTTAAAGGATTGCATGGGGTAGATGTTAATTTCTCTATTTATAATATTGTATAAACAGGCAGATTGAGTAGCAAATTGTCTCTTGGCAAATTTAGATTTAGTAGCAGGCAACGGGGCAACATTCTCTTTTCTTCTTCTTCTACTTGTAGTACATGGTTTATAAATTAAGGTCTTATGTAATTTTACAAGGGAACATAACATGTACAATTTTCTCATAGGCAGTAGGTCACACTCATTATACAATTCACTTGTAGGGAATCTATAGGGTTTCGAAAACATGACTTTAAGCAGACACCTTTGCGCTCTTTCAACTTCGATGAATTTGGTTTTGTTGGCACCACCCCATACTGGGATACAGTAGGTCATGATGGACTGGGCTATTGCGGTGTATATTTGTTTTAAAAGCTTAATAGAGGCAACATGTTTTAAAATTTTGAAAATCCAAATAAATTTTCTTATTCTTCCGTTTAGATATTCAATATGATCATGCCATGAGAGTCGTTGGTCCAGGATTATGCCTAAGTATTTAGTAGAGGTAACCTTTGCAATTGTATTACAGTCACAGCTTAGAGTATCTACAATATTACAACTATGGATTTTTAACTTAAGGTTATCTGGAGGCTGCGTATTCTCATATTTAGTGAAACATATGAAGTTGGTCTTGGTGCTATTGAGTGTGAGCAGGTTTTGTGTAAGCCAACAGGATATTTGGCGTAGACCTATCTCCGCTTTACAATAAACCGCCTCCCAAGAATTGTCATTGAAGACCACCACTGTATCATCAGCATATGAGAACACGCGTCCTCCGTCAATAGTAAGATTTGTCAGGTCATTAATGTAAGTTAAGAATAACGTGGGACCAAGCACACTCCCCTGAGGGACTCCGAAGGAAGTGGTTTTTTCGCTACTCATGTAATTACCAATTTTTACTTTTTGTGTACGGCCGTTTAGGTAGTTATCAAGCAGATCAAGTGGTTTTCCTCTAATTCCCATACGCTCAAGCTTCAATACAAGTGTCGTGAGGGAGACTGTGTCAAAAGCCTTTTTTAGGTCGAGAAATATTGCTAAGCATTTTCTTCCTCTGTCGGTGTGATGTGTTATTTCTGAAGTTAGAGTTAGAACAGCATCTTCCGTGGACCTCCCTTGTCTAAAACCAAACTGCGATTCTGAAAGAATGTTAAATTTATTGAGGTAGTTAGTAAGCCGATGATTTATTATTTTTTCTATTATTTTTGATATTGGAGATATCACAGATATAGGCCGGTAGTTATTGACATCGTCTCTGTCACCACTCTTGTATACAGGTGTTACTATAGCTTGCTTGAGTAAATTTGGAAAAACACCCTTATCAAAGCACAAATTAGCTACCCTACTGATTATCGGAACAACAACGAGTCTAGATAGTTTCAAAAATTTTGTTGGAATCCCATCTGAGCCAGGTGCACTATCATTTTTAAGACTCATAAGGATTTTGTCAACTTCGACAGGGTCAGTATCAAGCAGTACGAGAGATGTGGGGTTTGAATCGGGTGGAGTTGCATGGTCAGGATACTCAGGATTCAGGCCTGCCTGATAGTTTGTTAAGATGGCTTCAGCAAGTTTTTTACCAACACAAGAAAAGAAATCATTCACATGATTGACAGCAGTGTCCGGAGATGATTTAGAGTTAAGAAGTTCTAGGTTATGATTATTACTAGCTTTATAGTGCGTTATTTTCTTTATTGTATTCCACATAGACTTAGGGTTACTAGCCGTTTTAGCAAGTTGGTCTCTATCGTGTTTTCGTTTTAATTTCTTAATCAAATTGTTACAATAATTGCGATAACGCCTAAATGTGACATTCAGAATCTCATTGTCAGGGTCAGATCGTGCTTTGAGTTGCATTTTATTCCTATTCCTGATACATCTTAGTATCCCGGGGGTAATCCAGGGTTTAATGGTACGCTGACTCTTAGGAACGTGTTTAATTGTTTTGCTCGCCTCCAGGGAGTCTTTAAGAATGCTTATAAGCTGTCGAATGATGTATTGTGGGTCATCACTATCTAAGAGGGATTTTACATCTTTCTGCAGAAGAATTTCGAGTGCTTTAGAGTAGTCAAAACGTTTAATTACAATCGGGTTTCTATCATTAGAAAGGTTGGACAGTGCTAGGAATATAGTGAGATGATCAGTTTAATACATTAGACTTTTCAAACTACGCAACGGATTTTAATGCGGTTTCATTAATTCATAGATTTATGATAATAAATTCTGGTCTGTATAAACTGTAGCGGAGCAAGGGCGGGTCGCTAGTAAATAATAATAAACCATATTAACAAATAACAGCACTGATTAAATTATTTCACCGCCAGTTCTAAGTTAAGTTGAAGAAGGTGTAGGTCTCTAAGGGCCTGTTGTTTGATCAGTAGTTAAACTAACTAATTGTTAATATTCGAAAATGGAATCGAAAATTTGAAGGAATCTCAAGGAAATGTGTCAAATTTTCAATTCCTTTTTCGAATTTTAAGAATTAGTTAGTTTAACTACTGATCAAACAACAGGGCCTAAGGGCCGTATTAATAAATTAATCTCAACTCTAATGCTCGTCTCGAGATGCGTCAAAAGTGACAGTGTTCTATGGCTTGACATTTACTTTGACGTATCTTCTAACGGGCCTCTCAGCCAAGACCTGTTTATAAATACGGCCCTAACTCACCGGGAAGTAAGTTCAAATCGATAGCAAATTTGTACCGAATACACAAACACACTAACAGACAAACCGGAAAGCGAGTTAAAGTGGTAAAAATAGTAAAGCCAAAACGAACTTAAATAAAATCAAATAATCTGTCAGTTTGTTTATTTATACACATACAACTTTCACACTAGATACGGTACAGGCACTCATTCCTTAGGAACAGTGTTAACTGACTTACTATCTTACTAGTAATAATATTATAACCGAGAAATGTGGGACGATGTTTTACAATCGCGCGAAAACAACTGAACGGATCTGGAAGCCTTTTTTCATGTCACAAGTAGCCCATGTCCTCGATTAAACGGACGTAGTCGCTGGGAAATATTAGTTAATAATAAATGTACACAGATTCGTTTGTTTGATAAAAGCAGCCATGGACATTACTCAGACACTTGTCAGTGTTATTTATTCTCAATAGGAATCAGGCAGCTGGGCATTATATAATCCAAAAATCTCTTTTCCTTATTATAAAGTAGTAGTTCGCAGAGCGCTCGAGGCACAACATCCACGTACCTAGTTTAATAAAAAACATAGAGAACGTGCTCGCAAGGTTTTTACGGCCGCTCGGTACCGTAACAAATGAGCGTGACGTTATTATCGGGGATCGACGTCAGTAATAGTTATACAGTGTGGACGGAAAATCTGGGCTTTGACGTGGTTTGGTAATACTGCTCTGAAAATACCCCGATGTTGTCTTATTTGACCGCAAAATACGTCGTAGGTGACTCAGTTCGATATTCATTAAATGAAAATTTCGAATTTTCGGGGTTCTAGAATTCAATCTGTGAAAGTCCCTATTCCATCGGCGGAAAATTGGGTTAAGCTCGAGCGATGTTAACTTGATGGATCGTCTCCCCGGTGTTTTAGGTACCTACTGATCAGTTTAATCAACAAAACTATTTAATTCTATCCACACAAGATACCCATCTATATATATAAAAGGAGAAACGGAGTGATCGATCAGCGCACGCCCAGCCGCTGGACCTAGGGAAGAAATAGGAGGAGTAGCGGGAAACTAAATCTACGCGTACGACGTCGCGGGCGTCCCTAGTAGGTTATAAATGTTAAACGACTTCGAAGGCGTTTTCGAGTTACTTACTTAATAAACGCGTTAATGCCTTGAAATAATTTGATAATACAAGGTACCTATATATTAACATCCCGAAAAACTAGCACAGTTCCGGGTAAAATATGTTATTTAAACAAAATCTCTTTAATACCATCGATCTGATACGAGATTATACGTTACTCTGTTCTTAGTAAATGGTTGTCTCCACTCAAAGAGCCACCTATATCAGTACCTATATCGTGCAACCGAGAGTACATCGACCCACACGCTATCCCGCTTCCACATTAGCGCTCGGTAGCGCTGTCTCACACGTTTTCAATTAAATGTATCGTATACACCTACCCAGGCGTCTCTGTCTACTTTATATATTTAGGTATTTATTTCGCATTAAAAAATTAATCAAACGTATGTAGGTATATCGAAATAGGTTCTTGAAGTGAACATAAAAAAGATAGAAAAATAATAAATTAAGTAGTCCCGTCAGTGCAAACAAAACATATTTTAGCGCGTGCATTTTCAATTTAGCAGCATGGTTCCTGCCGATGGATCGAACGTACACACAACATCACACCTAACTAACCATTAAAGACAGAACAGAGAGAAAAAGAAAGAGATGTATATACGTGTATTATGTTATGTCAACAACATACGCATTCTAGTGCGACTCTCTTTCATGCAATATTTCAGATTTCTGAAGTGTAAGTATAGCTAGATGTGTTGCTGTGTGTACAAGGCTGCTTAATTGAAAATGCATGCGCTGAAATGTGTTTTGTTCGCTCTGACGGGACTACCTAAACTCGCCGCTGCGATTTCGCTCGTTCGTCCGCCCGTCCGTTGTTTTTGAGAGAATAACACCCCTGGTGACCGCCATGTGGGAGGTTGACTCGACTATCAATGTCCCGGTAGTTGTTTCGGCGTACGGTCTCATAGCGAAGAGTCTTGAGGTCTTCACCAACACCTCGAAGATACTCTTTGTATTATTACTATTAAGAATACTTTATTTTTATATTTGAAAATTTACTGTGAAAAACGTAATTAGCAAAACCAATAGAAATATCGAAATAATAATCATTTATTATTAATAATAATCATTTTTAATAATAATCATTTTTAATAATAATCATTTTATTTGTTATTTTCGAGCATGTCCATATCATGTTAGTAACGATACAATTTAAACTGAGTAATTAAAACGAACTATTAGTGAAAATATTTATTTGAAATGTTAAATTGATTTCATATGATGCAATCAGAAACCGTCCCGGAATCCCGGGACATATCCATATAAGCCATTAAGGTCATTAACCCCGTGTTGCACCCGGAAATCCGATCACTGGTAATTAGACAAGTTTGTAATAATTCATGCTACTAGGTATTGATTGGGCTAGCGAACTACGAGGGATGACGCTTCGTGCTCGGGGATCTTTAGATAACGGCTCCATTGTCAGATTATCCATAAAGATAATATTTATTCAAAAGTTGACACGTTGAACATGTGTTGCTGACCGCTTAGAATTGTTTACTATAGTACTCTTACATAATGCGTGGATATCCGATATAAGATTCAGACACCCACGACTCCGCTACAGCCATTCCGCGCTAGACATCAGGCTGGCCCGGGCTGGCTTGAATCCCTTGGATCGGTAGGCAGTACTAACAGAGCCATCAAACCCTCGTAAACGTAGCAATTGAAATAGTTTTGATTATAAAACAGCAGTGCCCTGTCCCTCGCACTCTATAAGAATACTACGAGATCTGCTAGGGACAGAGCATTCGACTCGCTAGCGAGTACGTTAATTGTAACTCATGGTAATGGTACAGATGATGTCTTCGAGCAGCTACGCAAAGACCTTGCATTCGAACATCGTTATAATGTTAATGAATTAAATTACGTTATAGTAGATTCATCATGTAGGTCGGTCCGTGTCACGCAAGCTTAACACATTAGGTTTCGAATTATAAAATTATAACAATTTTACTTTTGACACTAATGAAATTATCTGATATGGGTGCGTATTTTTTTTCCACTTAGTCAAGGGACACACTGTATGTTCAACCTTTTTAATTTTCTAATTTGAGGTAACATTATTGTCAACACTATGTTATCCTCTACCTAAAGACAATTACAGTCAGGTATGCTAGTTATTGTCATTGGCAGTCCGAATAGGAACAGACTTTATGTGATGTGGCCTCTTGAACTTAAACACCCTGTGTAGTCTGAATAGAATATGGCTGTTAAATATTTTATTAGCTTTTTAACTTTTGAAGCCAATACCCTAATTAAACCTTTGAATTAATTTAGTTTGGTTGCCTAAGAATGATCTAGCAAAAAAACAACCGTTTTGAAATAAGCCCAGAAAATTACATGTCTTATTAAAACCTGGCAAAAAAGAGCACTTCGGTATTTTCTAATTTTGTTACTTATTTAGGAAATGAGCGGGTGAGCTTGGGTCCCCTTGACCGTTTGTAATTTGATACATGCAAAACTGTTCTAGTATATTCCTTTAACATGAGTACAAGGTTGAGGGCCACCTTTTTGATATAGAGCTAGGTACCTGCAGACAATTTATATCAGCTTAATTTCTGCAAAGCGTTCGCTTTTATAACATGTGCGATGAACAATATGTACATACATGTGTTTTTGGTTTGTTTAATAATTACCATAACCACCTATGGAATTTACTTTGGATAATATTATTTTTGATTTCATGTTAGCCATTAGTTCTTTAAGTTTGAAGTATTTGTTTCTAATTGTGGATGTTACTACAAAAAAGGAGCAAAAAAAAGACTAAAAAAATCTCGCTAAGCAATAGCTCGCTAGGCAGCCAAAAATTCGCAAATAAATATTTAATGAAATTATATTTTGTATATGTATATATATATATCATTTATTGTTTTTGTGGTGACTAAATACAATAATAATATGATGTATCATTTGTAATCCAACATCCTCAGTTGATGAAAATTGATTAATTTCATTTATGTGTGTAAAAATAATTACACTCTCATTATTTGTGCTGTATATAATAATTATGGTTTTAATTTGTTGAACCTTCTTCACGGTTTACATAATGATTTTAAAGTAAAAACTTACATTATATTATTATTGTATAGTATTGTATAGCTAGGCAAAATCCAAAGCGCTAATATGGCGGTAAGGCAAGCTGCTAAATATGGTTTTGTTTAAGGATAAAAGTGGTTATAGTTAACACCTCAATATAACAAGATTATAGAAAATTTGTTGCACTTTCGGCAACCACATTTGAAATTGTTTGGGTTTTTTGGTGGAACCAATGTGTAGTGGAGTATGGAACCAATGTTCAATGAATCTTTGTTAATAAGGGTTTTTATATTTTATTCTGATTTAAAAACTAAGTGCTGACCTATCCATACCACATTTTAATAATTTGTATAAATGGCATTATTTTTTTCAACTGAGATAAGTTGTTTCGTCATTTTACAAATAGTGTGACTAACCATTATATGGGTTAAGAACTTTTTGATTGGTTGTCAAAATTGAAAAGTCGTATTTGTAGGCAATTATACAGGAGAATACAAGCATTTTCAATTATGTGAGCACATTTTTGTATAATCACCAAAACTCTATTGTTGCGTTTTGCAATAAGACAGCAGGTAATTTTAAAATACACCTGCTTGATTGCTTTGTTATAAACATAACATTTACTAAAAGAGCTCCATTTTAGAACTATTTATTTATGACCATCATACCTTCACGCCTTTGTTCCCAGAGTGGGGTAGGCAGAGCTACAGAATTACCAACAGCTCTAAAAACTTGTTGATAATTCTATAACCAAATTTTGCACTAACAGGTGACAATAATTATCAGCGTATTAGTGACAGGTTGCAAGCCCATCGCCTAACAATGTTACAAGCCTCTATTCCCTCAGTCACCACTTTCGACTTCCACGGGAAGACATGGACTGTTACTAATTATTTATTTTCTATGTACATATGTTAACATTTTGCTGCATGAGACCCAGACTGGTTTTCTATAACATCAGTAAATTCATTGATGTTAGTTAGTTAATGGTTGTAGAGCATATACCTACCTAAATAAAATAAAAATAAATAAAAATAGCATTACATTTTCTGAAGCTAGATACAGTTCCTGTAATTATTATTATACGAGTAGTAATAATATGTCCCTCATGAGTGTCTATTGACAAAGGCCTCCTCTAGACGTTTTCATTTGGTCAATTGTCGTATCACATATAATGTAGGTTTATAGTAACCTGGTTTGGAATAAATACTCTTATGGGATAAATAAGCCAGCCACATAAGACAAATAAAAGCCTTTAAACACACAAAATGTGATGTAAAGCTAAATTTTTGGTACCTATGTTGTTTTAGACCCATTTGTGGAGTAAAACTACATTTTACAAGTAACCACCAGTGTAATATGTGTAAAACTATAATTTTTTGGTCATCTTTCAGTTTTTGCGGTTCTGCAAACTATGGGTTTTACAGTTAAGTTGTATTCTAAACAAATGAACGAGATAAAATGTGCTACAATTAGATTTTTAGTCTTTATTTCTATATACTTAATAGTTACTTACATACAACATTATTGACAGTTGCAACTATTTGTGCAATATTTGAACAGGTAGATAGATACACTATATGGGGAGGTAGATGCACTATATGGGGGCTATACTGGATACTTAAACCCTTAACACTTTCATTGCCAAGAGCTCTGATTTTCATACAAAACGAGTCCGCCTAGCGGGTCAATGGCAATCAAAGGGTTAACTAGCTGTGTTACCTAATATTTGCAAAGTCAGGTTCAAAAAACTTGTTTTACTTTGCCATTGTTACCAGCTCAAGGTTCTGCAAAGTTTCATTAGCTAACCACCAATTTCTTACCAAAATGGTTGGGAATTGAAAAAGACCCTACTGAATTCGGTTGAATATGCAGGCAACACGGTCACTCTTTACAGAAAACCATTACAGAACCAGTTCCAGAATCAACTCTCAACCTAATAGCACTTCTCTACAAAAACATTGTTTAACAGCTTGTGGGTGTACTTTCTTGACCTAGTTCCTCATGGTTTCCAATGAAGAGAGCCACTACATTGACCACATATCCAACAAGAGACCCTCAATACCCGAACCCTAGACAGTGCGACCATCAACAGACTTGTTATGGAATAGCTGCATTCTTCAGTTATGTCAAAGGTTACTTTTGTCAAACTGTTTTTGTTGACAAATATGACACAGTTACATGGTACATTACCTCATAGCAATTCTGTAGCTAGCATTATTTATTATATTTACTATTTCTTTATATTGACATTCTTATTGTTAATTCATAACAATTGTGTCACATAGAATAATGTTATTTGATATAAATGCCTTCCTACCATCAAAATGTATGTTATCATCAGAATGTAATTGTTTGGAGAAAATTATTAGTGATTTTTATTAATAATAATATATCAAGACTTATAATAGAATTAGCCATTGATTCAGAAATAATAGATAAACCACGATATTGTACAATTTCAAAATATAATATAACAAATACGACATTGTCATTTATAACGAGGGTAGGTAATGTTTGTTTCTTACTGTATTATACAAAAGTCTAATGAGTAATATTTGATACAACTCCATAACATTCTAACTATTGAATACACACTACTTCCGTCAAAAGAGATTCGTGCTTATCGTATGCTAAAGCCTAGAAATCATTGCAAATATTATGTCCACGTTATGAGTAATTTGCCGAGCGCTGTATAATTATGTTACTGTTACTTTCTTTATTTTATACCGCCTGTCAGGTTATTGATTTGAAACGACACGTATTGAAACCAATAAGCAAGAATATAAATATTACTTACGGTTTGAGAATACAGGTCTCGGGAAGCTTTAGATGGCCCCTTATGGGAATCTCTTGCGGTATACAATCATAAAAGTAGGAAATAAATATCGGAACCGCCCAGCTGGCAAGTAAAGTACAAAACTAAACTAAGCTAAAGTGGTAGTTGTGATGCGTTCACAGTAACGCAACAATAACGAACGAAACGGAACCACACCACAGACTAGCGAAAGCGAAGGACACGGTAAAACATCGATGTTTATATGCAACTAGCTGTACCCTGCGCGCGTTGCTACGTCGTACATACCAACTCAGAAACCTTCGTAGACTCGTGTACAACACTTTGCTGAAGATCATCACGTGATCAAATGCATAGTTTACGATTCTTTAAAGGATTATACAGACAAACATTCATTTTTATATATGTATACATATAGATTTTTGCCATGATTTTGCCACTGAAGTGACAGATCAAGCTGAAGCCCTACTTTGCACAGGTTAAAGGATAACGTTGCTTTTATGAAACAGTGCAGCATCTCAAAATGAGTTGCTGTTGCATTTAAATTCAGAACATTTTCTACTTAAAGTTTTCTTTAAAACATCATCATTTTTTGAGTTTTAGCTGTATTGTATAAAAGCAGCGTATATCGAAAATATGTGCTACTTTGAAAATCGAATTTCGAAGTTAACCGCAACTTCGAGCACCGAGTCCCTGTCACTCGTCACTCGAAACTAAGTTGGAAGAAAGGGATGGAGCTAACGTAACTTCGTACTTCGATTTTCAAAGTAGGGTTTCTTTCTGACTCACAACGGAACGCCATAAATAATAAATGAAAATAAGATGTGTCATCTTAATTAATTAGTTAAAGTCTTTATGCCGGCGCCACACACTTGGTGTTTCCGAAAACCCTGCAGGACGCAACTACTTATATCTTAGATTGAGCACGATGTATTTCCATCTCATTCCAATTTATAGCTGCATCCTGCAGTGTTTTCGGCAAACGCCAAGCGTGTGGCACCGGCATTATATGTTTTTCCGTTTTAAGACTTTACAATACTTGTATGAAAGATTGTACGTTAAAAATAGCTACCTCAAGTGATATAATAGATATCTCTGTTTCTGAACGTGCAACCGAATTTGAACCGAACGCGATACATAACAATTCATTAAGGATAACCTGCGGCAGGTGTGTGAGTAGCCTGCTTTAGTCGAGAATCCGCCCTCAACATCATCTGTGTTTTAACACGCGTTATTTGGTTTAGAGTCTGTGAACCCAGACTTATCTTAACGTTATATTTAATTAGTCCTCAAAATTCCGTTAAGTACATCGATATTTTTTTACAACGTTATGTTACACTGTAACGAAATCGTAATAACGTTATAATCAAATAATGTTATAATAACGTTATGAAACTTATGAACTACGCACTGATGCCACTCCTCAGGTAGGCATCTATTTCACACAAGCAATTTTTCATAGTGCTTAGTGAATTTTCACATCGCGTTCTTTCATTATCGTCAATTTTCATTATCGCTTTTCAACATGTAGCGATTTTTAATGCGTTTTTTAATGTACGCAATTTTAACTATGATTCGCATTTTTTCGTTCCCAGTTTGTCCCATCGTAAAAACAATATTAATTATATCGTAATACGTGGGTAACGGTTAGGCTCGTTTTTATATCAGGTCCGGGGAGGACCAAAATAATTCAATTTTTGGAAAGCGACTAATACAATAATCCACTGGTAAACTCAGCAATTTAAATAAGCGCGAACAGTACCTAAATAACGCTTAATGAAAAAATACTACATGAATAAAAACGAATTATTAGATTCGCGATATACGCTAAAATAACGGTAGGTAGGTACTATGAAAAAAGGCTTTTTCACCTCAGCAGCTCAAACAAGCAAGTTTTGCTGCTTAAAAACAGTGAGCAAAATTTAATTTTGCTGCGAGCGAGAGGCAAAGTAGCTTTTTAATTATTTTTTTTTAATGCCGTGAGCAGTGCTGGGGCTACTCACAACATTCGAAAAAATAGAACTTCACTTTGTTCTGTCACTTTCACTTCGATAGGAAAAAAGCGAGAGATAGAAACAACTTGATTCGAAGTTCGATTTTCAAATTCCACACATAGTAGGCCCAAAAAGAAACGCACGTTCGGATGCACACATAACCGTAAAATTGCAAATAAAAATATCTGTTAAAGTTTGAAATGTGTTTATTATAACATTTATAACTATTTTATACAGTAGGTACAATCATTTTTTTTATTTAATGTTTTGAAGACAAAATTAATGAAAAATAAGAAGTTTATCATGTACCTATCTACATAATTTTGTTATCGTTTTAACAATCTTTAATTTCGTGACATAAACCGCGGGGGCAGTTTCAGAACGCATTTCAAAAATAGCGGGATTATTGTACTTAAAAAAAAAGTTTTTTGGTACTTTTCTGTTACGCTACGTTATCTAATTTCGATAATAGTTGGATATAATAAAAGTAATAATAAATAAATATGAGCGAGTCCAGTGACGAAGACAGCTATTTAATGTAAATGACGATGTAATTTTTGTTAATTTGTCCGCCATAGCCAATAGCCATAGACAAGGCCTAGTTAGGATTTTTTTAAATCCACAGACTACATAAAGCTGTATAAAGTTGTGTTTGCACTACGGCATTATCAAGTTGAGTGACAGGTTTTATCTGTTTCATGTTTATTTTTTCCACTTTTTATTTTATTAGTATTTTGCAAAAATGCTTGTGATTGTTGCATATGCGATCGTGTCGTTATTTAGTCGTGTATTCACCAAATGGTCACAACGGAAGACCTGCGTTGGCCCTACCAGCTTCACGCTGTGTTGTTCTCGCTGCTGAGGTGAAAAGTTGTATGTCTCACACGAGACCAAAGTTTTTTACGTCTCGTATCTTTGAATCCCTCGCTACGCTCAGGATTCTAACCTAGAATCACTCGCTACGCTCGTGATTCAATAATAGAATCCTTCGCTTACTCGGGATTCAAAATCATCACTCGCAGCAAAAACCAACTTTGCTCTCTTGTTGAACAAATAACTATTGTGAAAATAATATAACAAACCCAAGAGATAAAATAAGGTATGTTTCTCGGTCGATCACACTTTTTTCTAGCAGTAATCTCTAACAGAGTTGAGTTAAAAAAATATGGGTGGGTATTAAAATTAGTAAATTCATTTCACCGTGAAGAGAAAGATTCTTCTTGGTTGGACAACTCTTGGACAAAGGGAAAATCACCAAAATTCAGTAATAAGTAAAAGTAATAATTTTCGGCCAGTAGGTACTACATACGTGACCTAATTTAATTTGCTCCAAATGAGCTCTACTCTCCAGCTAAATAGCTCCATAAAAGGATAGTAAATAAAAATCGCATTGTTTGAGAAAGCATAATACCTTGTATAATGATTTCTCAAACAATGCGAGGAATAATGCAAATACCACCGGCAAATACATAATTAATTATAAACATAGGTAAAAAGTTTACGACAAAGTCCGTAAGTAAGTAAGGTATGTATGGGTATTACGATAGTTCCACGCCGCCGCGGCAGGTCCCGCCACCGCCAACTCCAACCCACAAGTTGGATGTATGGGATTGTTTTCGTAGTCCTTTCGAATTTATATGCAATAAAGAGTATTTTTGAATAAATTATCACAGTGGGCAGGAATGGGTCTTCATACGTTTATTTTAGTCCTAGGAAGAAAATGAGTCTCCGATTTTCCGTCTTCCGTTTCCGTTTATCAAAAGAAAAGACGTTGTTCCGAGCATGTTTGAGAAAAGGTCTCTGGAGCGTAGCATGTTCGAGTGCGCGACGCATACTGATCCTACGGCTTCTCATTCTTATTTTTTTGTGATTTTTCTCTGTAATTAATAATTATGATAGGGTTCAAATGGTCGCTCATCGTTGAATTCTGTAGAATGATCGTCGGGAAAGAAAGCTTGTCAGGCCATGTGTTTAATTGGTTCCGTACTTGTAACTCACATACTATTTTATACTGTTAATTTAATTGAACACCAAGTTAATTGAAACCAGGCCATCAATTGCCACGAACCTGCTCGACGGACGACGAGACGGATTTATAGCCTGATCCCTTGGTCTTTACTCAGGTCTTAGTTTAATATAACCGGCAAAGACAAGGGAGCCGATGAATCGTGTTTAGGTAAGAACTTGTTTGTTTATCGTAGCTTGTTTCTAATTAAATGTGAAAATATACCTACATAAAACTATCTCGAGCGGAAGTAGTTTTACAAAAGATCAAAGGTATTTGGCAGATGTAACGAGCTGGGTCTTGTTAGTTCTGTCATGATCCAAGAATCAATGGTTAAAATGATAACATTATTTTTACCCGACTGTCAAAATAGGCCGTAATGTTTTCGACTTGCATTGATTTAATACTATTGACAAGCGATACGATGTTTACCTATAGATTCGTCGTAGAGCCACGAGTATCACGGGTTTATTCATTAAGAAAACCTTACTTATACCGGCTTTCAAACAGATAGGTAACTACTAAAAAGATACCTCCTTATATAATGGCGATCCCTTTTTTCAGAACTGGTATCTCTTAAACGGCACCATCCCAATTAACAGGATTGTGATGCTAAAAATTGTACAATTCCATACAAAATGTGATAAGTTGATAACGTTTCTCCCCTTTTTGAGTCCGATTTTAACGATTTTTGTATAATGTTGTACTTAGATATTATGACAGGGAAAGGAAAATGGACCTATATTTCCTTTCCAAGAAAATATTTCTTGGTTATATTATAATAGTAGTTTATGTGACTGTACACAATTAAGGGCACTAAATACGAGTGTGGGAAACGAGCCGAAGACGAGTTTCATAATAACATGACACAAGTGTTTTAATACCTAATTTTGTACAGTTACATGTTACATACACTACTTTATCTACCCACATATCATAAGCCTCCATGATGCATTCAGGAGCCGCATATCATAACCGGTATCACGGGGTTGTTCAGGGCCACTAACAGTAGATATTTATTATGACGTTAGTTGCTTTGTCACGGATATCAGGCAGGAGGCGTGTCGCCAAAATATCTATATCATCTTGATCGCTCATTTTATGGTTTAAATTCAACAAATCGATCAATTTTATACAAAAAACAATTTTTAACCGGTAATGGCGGTAATGAAAATATAAAAAAAAAAATGTGGCAGCTGTCATGGTTTTTTTTTTATTCAGATACAAACTAGAGTCGGCTCCCACTATCAATTATCGTACGATATCTTACTTACGTGCGACATTTGTCAAATTTGTATGCAAATTGACAATTCATTTCGAACTACGAAAAACGTCATCTCGACTGATATTAGAATAGAGGTTAAATCAAATTTCTTTGTTTTTCAGAGATGTTCGAAATTTGAATGAAATCATATTATCGAAATCGATATTTTACAGTCTATTTTTATGGTGGTCATAATGTCCGGTTCTTGAACGCATTATGGAGGGTTTATGACATTTGGATAAATAAACAAATTAAAAAATGCGAACGTACAAGCCTAGTTTTTTATAACAACTACCTACAAATGGAAATCGGACTTGATTTAGGTAGTGAGAAACGTTATCTAAACAAACGCCCGGAGTTAAATATGGATGTTTTTTTTTGACCATCCGTTTCTACGAAGCCACAGACAGACACACATTCGCACATACATCGCTACAAACGTTAAACTTTCCAGGGGTTAATAATGTTAATGAATGACCTAAGACAACCATCTTACTCCAGTGTGTGAGGTATTTAAACAAGGGGCTTAAAACGAAAATCGAAGAAATATCAACATAGTGGGTAGGTAGTAACAAGTTTCTAACTTTTAACTTAAATTATCAAAACACATGTAGCTAAGTATGAGTATGACTATTATTTAATATATGTTTTATATTTTTGATCTTGTTATATATGTATGTTTTCAATCCACGAAGGCCTGCCCATCACCCGTACAGTTTTATTTCTGAGTCTCACATGTTTTCTATGCATTAAGTTTATACTGGTACTTACCCTTGAAACGCGACACTAAGATTGTTTATTTGATCATTCAGTTTTCATACGGTTTCGGCGATACGGCACGCAGTAAATCTTAAACAGGTTTTATGAGAAACGCTACTCGACAATAGATGGCGCTTTCTTTTACCGTAGGTATTATCCGTTAGATGACTCTGTTCTAGCCGGGAAGCGCTGTCTACGGTTTATCTTTCTACACTATTTAATATAATAATATAATATTATAAATAGAAAGGATTTGATTGTTTGTTTGTTTGTTTGAATTCAATAGGCGAAACTACTGGGCCGATTTTAAAAATTCTTTCACCATTTTAGAATCCTACATTTTACCTGATGAACATAGGCTATGATTTTTCTGCGCGGACGGAGTCGCGGGCAATAGCTATATCAAATTAAACACTTAGTATAAAGTAAAAGATACCAAGTTTCGTATTTTTAATGTACAGCTACACGCAAGCAAAGCCACAGGTAAAAACATACATGTTGTATTTATGTAATTTATCCCGAAATAGTTTTTACTCAAGTTTTATACTTAAAACATCATAAAATATTAATTTGTAATATTTATACGGGTGTTAGGTTACTAGACATCGACTATACGGAGTTTCACCCTCGGGGAATATCTATTCGAAAAGCATCCTGATTCTAATTAGACTTTGGAACTGCAGTGCCAAATACCTACTAAATTAAAACTCTCGGTCGGTCGCATCTCGTATTTACAGTACGACTGGGCCAAACAAGCGGAAATCTCTTAAAATAAACTTATATTGCAAGTTGCAAGGTTTTATGTAACGGGCACTAAAAACTAAGGCGACTTTATTAGCGTACTACATTAGAACTTCTTTATCGTTAAACTACACAATTTTCTGCATCATACATTTGTCTAGGATGAACTTGCCCCGGGCTCAAGAAATGTACATTTCATCATAATCGGTTGAGTGGCTTAGTAGTGAAAGCGCAACCAACAGATATATTTTCACAGTAATAATATTGAACGAATAAGAACAGGACTTGACTAGGTACGTTTTACCAGTTTATATCTTAAATATTTTGCTGCAGGCAGTCTTACAAAACCATGCATTTAGACTAGAACATGAACTCAGAAACGCTCGCTTATCTTTTCGCGTGGAAAGTGCGACATTCTGATTTATATTCACTCAGTTAACTGGCACCGGTTTCTGCACCTTGGCACTCTCAGGAGTCAGGGATGCCAGCAACCGCCAGACGGTTGCCACCTTTTCCCGCAATTATTTCCTCGACAAACGACGATTTACAGTAGGTAAATGTTATTAAAGTTTCACTCTCTAGTACTTAAAGCGGAAATCACCCCTAAAGAAGACTTAGTGCAGTTTGTAAGCCATAACTCTCAAGAGCAGTTTAATTTTTGATAATGGTCGTAAACAGTCCTCTAGCCCACGCCTAGCTGGGAGTCTTGTCGCAGCGAAGGTACCTAATGCATTTTATTTTACTGTGTCTGTAGAGAAAGCATGACGCAAGCATACATTAATTAATTAAATAATCAGTATGTTCCTCATTTTGTCACTGGCTAGCGGCCCGCCTTCGCTTTGCTTCGGTTTATGTGAGTTTTCTGTAACATCCGCACATAAACCGGAATCTATTACACACCTAAACCTTTCCCTTGAAACACTCTATCTATTAAAAACCGCATCGAAATCCGTTGCGTAGTTTTCAAGTTCTAAGCATACATAGCGACAGACAGACAGCGGGAAGCGACTTTGTTTTACGAGTATACTATGTAGTGATGATAAGCAACTCTATCGGTGATTAAATAGTAGTGAAGTTGATGATTCCTTAAGCTTACTTGGAAAACGAATTTTCTCAACCAGTTTTTCAGCGATTTGCACTACTCGTAAAAGTCCGCCTGATGCTCAGCATTGTCATCATGTGAGCTTAGCGTATACTGCGAGGCGAAGGCCTTCCCCAAGCATCTCTTCAAGGACCGGTGTACCTACAGCACCGTCCCGCATTGATCGGACCTTTACCTGCTAAATTTATTCTATTTAATATATTGAAATAATTTGAGGGATTCATCCCATTTAATCCAACGGTCTTAAGGTCATCGTGTGAATGCCAAGCCTGATCTCCATTGTTTTTTTTATTATTTTGAAAGACTTTGGAGGCCTTTGCACTATAGGTTAGGTTAGGTTAGGTTAGGTTAGGTTTTGGCACGGAATATCACCAATGCTTATAAATTATAAATAATATAAATAGTATACTAATGTATTTTAAGTTTAAACAATCTTTTAGAGTTCGGGAAAAAATGTGGGTGAATTAGATATTGACCGGGTTCTGTCGTTGGCGTGAAGTCGGTAATTAAGACGGCTGAGGGGGACGTACTTTAAAGGAGGAATGATGGAGGTCGGAAGGGGGTCGATTTTCAATTTGCATTTGAATCGACGGCGGGGCGCGTGGGGCCCGTGTTGGCAACAAAGGCAGATTAATCTACATGCAATATGAAAGAGTGTATGCATTGTGTCAATCCTATACAACCGCGAAAGAGATAGGTCAACGTGTATAACGTTCTTTCATGTTCGATCGGTTCGGAACGACCGCTTGGAATGAACTGTACCTTTACCATGAGTTCCAATTAACCTTCTCGCTAGCGAGTCGAAGCTCTGTCCCTCGCAGACCTCGCAAGTATTCTTATAGAGTGCAAGGGACAGAGCATTCGACTCGCTAGCGAGTACGGTAATTGTAACTCATGGTAAGGGTACTGTACTGGGCCGTGGATGTAGGTCTAATCGTCCCAACCTCTGCCCGTCCTATAACTGTCTCTAATCGGGTAGTTAGGACAGTTACTTACACAAAGGAGACATTTATTTTCCTCGAGTACCACTTTTTGCCCGGTGATGAACAGTGAGTGATAATAATATCGTGATTTAGACCCAAACCAGAAACTTAGAGCTACTTAATCAGACATGGGTTTAATAATGGTATTTGAACGATAACGTCTTTTTTATACGACACAGAAATAACTGTGCTACTTATAAATAAGTGGCTTATTTTTTACGCGACTGCCCAAAAAAGGGGTGTAATGTTTTCAGGGTTCATGTATGTACGAGTATGTATCTTACGATTCCTTATTCCACTATAACTTCTAAACGCTTTAGCCAATTTAAATGTGTGTGGTATCATTAGAATCCTTTCACCATACCGGGTGACTTCGGATACATAAACTGTCAAAATTGAAATAACAGCGGTGGCAAAATGACAATTATTTATGTAAACAAAAAAAAACTCTTCTAATTATTATAATAGAGAAACACTATATACTTAGATATCATTTAAAAGGTCTTAATGTGAGCATCTTAAATATATACGAATATAGTGGCATTAATAAATGGGTTTCATAAAAGTTTTTAAAGCTTGCTTTTCATTTACTTAGTTATTTATTGTTGTATTAACAGATGGATTCGTTTCTTACTTCGTAACCTCGCGAGTAGTCTTTCGGTGGTGCGTGCTTCTGTCTGTAATCTATCAGTTCAGTGTTTCTGATAAGATAATCCAATCACACTTCATCGTGTAGATGTGTAGACGCTATTTTGCTACACTCCACTTACACCTTCTTCAATGCTTCTTCTTTAATGCCTCTTTATAACATTTTGTACATAAAAAGCCTGAATTAAATTTCTTTGTAAAAACGGATTTTTTTTTTTTGATTTTTGTTATCACGTAAAGTACTCGACGGCCCTGGGTTTTAAAGAAATACCTATAATTGGCCTAATTTGATAATTTCCAAGTTATTTAACTTTAATCGAGAAATCCTAAAACAGGTGTAGTTTAATTTGTTACGAAGAGTAATTATACAAAGTTTCAAGTGACCAGCTCGATCCGGTAACTTTTTCCATACCTACCAACTTTGACCTCCCTTTTCCCACCTTAAATTATCATAATCATAATATCTTATTTTTTATTATGTATAAACCCGGTCACCGTTTGTTAAAACGTGTTAGTGAAACCCGCACTAACATTGGTTCAGTGGTTTTCAATTGATGCGAGGAGATACAAAATTAAGCAGACAAACGGCTCTAACTGTAAATATTGCAGAAACGTGTTCAGCTGCTCATTCCGAGGGCCCCTGTAGTATTTTTAAGTTCATATCTCGAATGTCCTCATTTTTTCCCTTCTACAACTTTATTATAGGTATGTATAATATAATAATATATATAGGTTTGATACTTTTAGTTACCAATGGTATTAATCACAGTTCGTTAAAATGGTATTCTTCCCAAAATGTTTATTTTCATGTAATCAAAAGGTCTACACCCCATATAGGGTGCATTCCTGAAACTTATTACTTATATGTATATATAACATAATCATGATAACTAAAGCGGTCAATGAAGCTCGCTGGCGTGGTAGGTATGATGTAACTAAACTAGTAAACTAGACCACCTAGTCGACTAAGAACGGAACTAACAAGAACTAAAACTAATCTATCCACGGGGTTTCCTAACTTTCATGTTTAGGATATAATAAGATAAACCGCATCGACGGTTCTGTACCACCCAACTTGGTCCGTTTTTATTCCTCAATGGCCGGAATTTGACGCGTTTCCGTTTAATTTTACGATAGAACAAAAACAAAAATAAGTTGAAAAAAATAGTCTTTGATTACTTACCGAGGCGTAGTAGTCGGGTCCCGTGGGCACCCTTTGGGTATGTAACTCTAAAAAACAACTGATAACCATTACGGTTTAAAAGATACCTAGTGTCTTCTAAGGTAGGGCAGGCAGACGCACGGACGGACAGCGTAAGCTTAGTAATAGAGTCCCATTGGCCACGCTTTTGGTACCGTAAAAATAATAGTTTCGGTGTCCATACGTCTGTCTGTTGGTCTCAACCGTTTTTTTCACAACAATTTACTCAAGCTTTGACATTAATTTTGTCAGTATGGTAGATAATTCAAATAACTTACCTACTGTAAATATACATTGTAATAAAAAAAAAAAACTTTTTACTACCTACGGTTTATTCTCTCATACGACTACGAACTCCTGGGGACCAAAGTATAGTCTGTTCCAGTTAAGACGACGAAACGTACTTAAAACCAACCATTACCAACATCTATTGTTCAATTGTTAACTTCAAGTAGGGTTGTAAAACAATTTACGCAGACCTGCGATGTGTGTCTGTAGGCCCAAAGTATACTGTGAACAAACAATCTTGACAGTTTTGATGTTGTTTGTCGGTACGTATTACACTGCAGGACGTGCGTTTCTAAAATAATAATTAAACACCTGTGTCTATATCACTTTGTACAATGTTAGCCATAGTAATATTGATTATGTATCAGTGTTGATTTTGTAGTACTTACTAACGACATTTGAAATTATATTGAATGTTATTATTAGCCATAAGAATGTCTACTAGGTATGTATTTTTTATCCCGTTTTGCATTACAATATAGACGGTTTAAAAAATCTTTCCTTTCAATGATCAAGAAGGGTTGAGCTACTCCAGTACATGTGCCATACTTCGGTCAGTTTTATTACGTCTCTTTGTTATCCTTTCCTTTCATATTTAGCAACAAAAGAAGTTGTAAAATGCCACGTTAAGTGCATATTCGTCATCTTAACTGGAACAAACTATACTCACGCACCCGGCCCACGTCGCACTTAGGGTGCAGCTGCAGAGGCAGTGTCGGCTTGCATCTCTAGGTGCGACTTTTGAATGGGCTGGCTTACATGCGATTGAATAAAAGGTGCGAACGTGTACTCGTATGCGATAGAAAGGGATGCACAGAGTAGATACCTAAACTCTGTTTTTAACCAAACTCCAAAAAGAAACAGGTTGTATATTCGGGTTCATGTATGTTTTTTTTAAAATGTAAGTTTACCGAGTTCTCCATCAAATTTGAACCGATTTAAAAGAATACTTTTACTAAATACTTCCGAGGTAGTCTTATTGCCACCGTATCGGTATCTGATGAGGGAGTCCGTGAGGAAGTGAGGGAACTCCTCAAATATTATAGTCTTATATAATAATAGGTATGGCGATCTTGATATTTTTAGTAACAAGTCCAGCATTTGCATTCAGAAAGTATAATTTGGTGAAGTGGAACTGATGATGAACACCACAGATGGCTACCGGAACTTCTCAACGGTATCAAATTCAAGAGCGGTGATACGATATCTCAATTAAGATAGTTGAGCGACTATGCACATTTAAATCACTTTCCCGCGGCGTTGCTTGCGCCGAGCTTGAAATATCCTACAGTATCTTATTAATTGACAAGTTGGACTACATAACAGCAGATTAATAACGAGTAGATATCTTCTTTCAGAGCTGATATCTCTTAACCGGCCTAACCTAACTACCGATCGTACCAGTACCAGTACCAGTACGATCTGTGGCAGCGGGCGGAATTCCTGCAGCCACCCCCCCCCTCGATCCCTAAATCCGTTCAATACCACTTTAATATTTTGTCATAGGGACATAATCTAAAATGAAGCATATGTTACTAGTAATAAGACTGAAATTATTTCCAATAGACGTAAAGTGGTTGTCCATTTAATACTTGTTCTTATCTGTAACCAGTTATAACTTATTCTGGGTTGTATTGTATCCCCACTCACCCCTTAATCCTTAATAACATAAAAATGAAAAAGTCGTGAATTCAAACCCTGTTGATGGAAATTTCCATCATAACATAATACCATGTTATGATGGAAATTTCCATCACCACGTTAAGAAGGGTTAATTCCTACTCACCCCCTTTTACGGTAAATAATCAAAGAACAACGTGGTATTTTGTCGCATGGGTTTGTAATTCTCATGCTTTCTCAGTTAGCTTAAATACTCATCGATGAGCTGATGAAATGATGATGAACGAAACGAAGATGGCTAAAGAGATCTGTATACATATAAACATGCTAAACTCCATCTGATAGTAGTATGGTAGCTATATAGTAACTGCAATTTTGTAAACTGGGAAAATGGACATATTATGAATGAAACAAGTTAAAAAAAGCGTGTATAAATAAAGGAGTAAGTATTTTCGATTTAAAATGACTTCCTAGCTGGTATTTACACTGTGGCTTGGGAAACAAAACGTTGTTTGTTGCGGCCGGACGCGGGTCGTCTCGGGCGTATACCGTGCGCCGCCGAGCACCTATAGCTAGCTTTGTTAATAGTGCAATACCTCGAAACTAAAAAAAGTTACCTTATTAGTTAACGCAGACGGTGCCTTTTGCTCCTTATTGAATTTGTTAGTTTCGCGGTATTGCACTGTCAACGACGAATTTATTTTAGGTGTCCAAAGTGGTCCCTACCGCCCTCCAGTGAGCGCTGAACGTATCCGAGGGGCGGTAAGGCCCTCTAAAATATGGGTCTAAAGTATAGTCACAAATAATGAATGCGGCCAAAAACGAAAGAGACTAGTTAATTACGAATGTGACCAGCACCGAACGTATCGAAATAATTTTGGGGAGTAAAAAATGGGACAAAAATCGAAAGGGAATAACGACGAGTGAGTTGAGTACAAGTAAGACTGTGACGAAAAACGAATAAGACGTATTAAGAGATAGACCAGTAGCAGAATTTGACCAAATAAGATAGTGACAGATAGCGAAATTAGCGCACAAGACGAAGACGAATACAGAATGAGACGAAATATGAATAAACGAAAAACGAATGAGGCGAGTTAATAGGATACCACTATTTTATCCCTAAGAAAAAAATAATTCTCGCGTACCTGTTCATTTTCAGAAGAAAACCCATTTTTTTCATACATTTTGACATATTTATAACTAGAGATTGTAGTTCAGAATTGAAAATATATTTATTTACGTTCAATAAAATCGAAAGCGATATTCAAGTATTTAAATTTCCTGGATCTTGTAGCTACTCGGCTGTAAAATGCATGAAGTGTGTGACACAAGTTTAGGTTATACATTTTCAGTGCATCCCTTCATATGACACTGTTAAGAAAAAACCGAACACAAAGGTGTAGTCTGGACCTTTTCGTTTCTGCACTCATATAAACAAACAAATTTACCATTATTACTCCATAACCACGTACCTACTTATGTACCGTACGCACGGTCGTATTATTGATTTATCACTTAATCATTGTCTGCATGAATATTTTGAGGGAGAAATCTCTATTAAATATTTTCCTTTATGATGAAAAGTACTTTCGGTAAAAATAGTACGACGCCTGCCTGAAAAATGGCCGTCATTATATTTTACTTTTCGAAATATTCTTGTCATTGAAATGTAGCGATGTTTTGATACGTTTGATTGATTAATTAATTACGGAAGGTGCAGTACCCAGCAGTACGGCAGTTACGGAACAATGCTTTTAAATATTTTGAAATGCTTATTGATAGGTTGCGTAGGATTGCGGAGAAGTGGGTAGTAAGTACCTAGCGCAATTTTTCTGTCTTTTGAGCCCACGTAAAAAATGAGGGGGGTGTCAAAAGTTTAACGTGTGTATCTAAGTGAATTTCTGGAGCACCGTAGCTCCCTCACGGATGGACGATAATATAGTATCAGGGGCTCTACTTTGAAAACCGAGAAACAAGTTAAGTACCTTAGATCTATCCCTTTCTGACAATTTTGTCTCGAATGACAGGTGAAAAGGACTGAGCATCCGAAGTTTCGAATTTGGTGCTTCATAGTAACTGTTCAGTTCCTTTGAGGTCTACTACTGTCCTCTAAAAAACTGTCAACTTCCATCAGGTTTAAAAAGCCTACCATACAAAGGTTGCCGGCAGGCATGAATCATTTTTAATGTGTAAGCTTCATACATTTTGGACGGCAGGCCGCCTGATACGACTTGGGACTGAAAATAAACTCTTAGTCGGGAGGTCTCTTCAGCATATCAAAATTAATATTCAGACATATAAAGAGACAAAAAATAATCTACTTATTTTTTTCCCAGTGACTCAAACTATCTCCAGTCGAAATTTTATTCAAATCGGTTTGGTTTAGCCGTTGAGAGCGTTACAAACCAAGTCACTTCCGCATTATTAAGTAAAGATACTGTACATTATACATATATATTTGGACATATTGAAATGTTGATTTTGTTATAAACCAAGAGCACATTTTTTTAGTAGGAAAACTATTTTATATGCATTATTAGCTAAACATTTAAAATTTTCAATCCTTTGTCTCAAAAATCTGAGGTCAAAACACCCAGGCACTCCACTAATATATAAGTATGACCAGGGGACGCCCGCGACATATGCGGACAATTAGTTTACATTAAAATTATTGCTCAAAAATATGGTTGTGCCGCAAGAATGGCAGACAATCGGCCCGACATGGAGCATCGGTTAGCTACAGTAGCAGCAGCACTACCAACGCAGGGTTATCAATTTGTTTGCCGCCTAATTGAGACGCGACGCTCCACTCGGTCCGGCCCAGGCACGGGGACATCTGTTAATCTCCTCGGGGTTCAAATTGGAATTAATGGAATTTCCATAATAATGTTTGCTCACTGTTTAGCTGGTATTTATGCTAACGAAACAAGAACGTGTTAGGTTGATAACTGAATAAATAAAATTAGCCGGGGGTTAATATTATGCAAACCGGAATAGATCAAAAACTTGTATAAATTATGTAACATCATGCTTCTTGTGGGAATGGGAATGAGTTACGGCAACATTTCTAGTAGCCTTGTCACTTTCATTATTTAAGAGCCAAGCTCTTGTGGGGGCGGTCGGCTGTCAACTAGGGAATGCAAAAACCGGTGGAAAAAAAACCGGTTAATAGCCGCCTCGACGGATTCTAAATCGGTTAACCGGTTTTTTGCAAACTATCTGAAATCGAAGTATTAGACGATAATTTTACTATTCTTGACTACTATTGGTGTTAACGGCGTATTATTTGAGATGTAAATAGGAATTTAAATGATATACTCTGTACTAAACTAATTATACATACCTACGGTTATTTATGTTTATATATTTATAATATATTTAGAAAGGTTTAAGCGAATACAAAAGAGCATTATGATTCTTCTCATCATCTTTATAAGCTTCAAAATAAATCACAAGTGACGAATTAAATTATAAAACTTAAATTATACTAATATAAAAAGTACAATAATAAATTTTAAAATTTTATCAAACAAAATATTGGTAGGTACTTAACTTCTACTTACATGAAATAAACAATTTAACATTAGGTTTTGGTTTGGTTATTTTTATTGCAGTGGTAAAAAAAATCGAATTGACAAGTTATTATTTGGAAAGTAAGAACGTACACACACTATATTATAAATAATCAACATAATAAAACATATTTCTTAGAGGCATGACAAAATACCGTTAATGTTAATAATAATAATGTGAGGTATTATTTATGCGATAGTAACGTCAAAAAAATCAACACAATCAAAACATTTTACATAATAATATTTCAACATTTGTACCGTAAACAATCAACATAAAAAAATAATATTAAATACATATTGGTGGTTTCGTAATGAAGTCCTTTCGGACACACTTTGGTTTTTGACCCAGTGGGATGTTGTGCCTATTGTGTACCTGCCCTGCCTGCTTACTTCTTAGTTGATAATGTTGATATGAAATAATGTTTCAAAATAATTAAAGTATTCAACGTGACATCGTTCATGCTAGAACGGAATTTTGAACATAGATATACAGCTGTTAGAGAAGGTGCGTTCACATTCAACACTGGTGGGCTTTATGGATAGCATAGTTCTTTATGCCATTTCTATAGTCTATACTTTTAGGTATTTAAAAAAATGTAAACATTCCAAATCACGTGACTTTGTTAAACAACCAATCAAAACTTTTTTATCGAACTTTGACGTACGACGACTTTGACGGCAGCCAATAGAAGCAGAACACTGTCTACTTCTATTGGCTGATGAACTATATCACGTGGTTGTTTGGTTTACATTTTTTTAAATGCCTAAAAGTATAGACTATAAATATCGCCCTCTGGTTCCGCCACTTTCATGCAGTGCCGTCTCGATTTTGTATCACGTTAAGGGAACAAGTACTATATAAACTAGCTTCAGCAATGTAAATTTTTCATGTGGCTCGAGTATTGTAGCAGCAGTTCAGCACGTTAATGAAGAAATTTAATTCATAAAACTTCTTGCTATTCGCTACACGAAAAATTCGAGAGTATATTCTTGTTTTTATACAAAATAAAAATACGTTTCCACGCTATATTCGCCGTTTTATAGTCTGAGGCAATTTACAGTCTTTTATGGACATGTTCCAATACGGTTAATAAAAAAGGCCAAAGTTATAAAAACCGGGTTTTAACCAAGATCAAAAAGTTTCGGTTAATCGGTTTTTCGGTTTATCGGTTAACCGGTTTCCATTCCCTACTGTGTTGACACGACCTTAACCTTAATAAAAACATCATAGAAGGAAAGATAAAAGAAGTAGAGCGAGTAGAATAATAGTAGATTGTACAACAAGGGCATAAAACAAACCATTTTTTCCAAGACTTATGGTATCCAACCGAGCCGGCAGGCGAGGTTGGATAATTAAGTCGAGGATAAAATGGGTTTTAAGACCGAGTTATACACTCTGCTTTTCACTTCGATTACGAGGAAATAAAACAGTGATAATGTAAAAAAACTTTAATAAGTTCTTTTGCATTTTTTTCCATGTGATAATGTAAAAAAACTTTAATAAGTTCTTTTGCATTTTTTTCCATGAGTGTGTTAGGTGTGAGCATTATTTTCCTCTTCACTAGACGACATTTTAATTAAATTCCATAACACAACAAGTTTTGCAAAGAAAATAACTAATTAATAGTCCAAAACCTCTTTCCCGCCACTGTATTTCTGTCAAAAATTTTTTACCACCCTTAGTGTTACAGACCAAACCGCGAGCAAAACATATAATCCCTGGCATTTAGAAATCCAGGCCAAAGGTAGATACGACACAACGGAATTGTTTTCACTTTTAAGTTGCAGAGTAACTGTAGTAAGTGGGTCTCCTACGAGTATGAGGGTTATGTGATCAAAACGGTTTCTGTAGGAGAATGTCCCGAAACTTTTATGTGGTTGTTCTCCACCGTCCTAGGTCCTAAGTATAATCCTTATCTTTTATTATTACTATTTATGAGTTCTTGTGCAAAAGTTCTGAGTTTTGATACCTTTTCCTGCTCAACTACGCATGATACGAGCATAATATTATATATTTTTAAGTTAGATTCATTGTTTTATATACTTAACGCTAAATAGTTAAAGTTTTATAATTATATAATATCACAAGCGGTATTTAAAAGACGACTGACTGTTGAGTATTTTGCGGCTTTTCTTCTCAGCAGTGGTCTCCTCTTGGGAAGTGCTGATTTTTGATGTGTAAAAGTGCCCATGCTGCCTACTTCACTACATAGTATAAAACAAAGTCGCTTCCCGCCGTCTGTCCCTATGTATGCTTAGATCTTTAAAACTACGCAACGGATTTTGATGCGGTTTTTTTTAGTAGATAGAGTGATTCAAGGGGAAGGTTTTTATGTATAATAAATTTTGTTTTATGTACGTGTGTTATAGAAAACTCAAATAAACCGAAGCGAAGCGAGGGCGGGTCGCTAGTACTGAATAAAGGTGTTATCTTTTTGTTGTTGATACAAACTCTTTTGCGTCAATAATATTAATTACTTAGACCTAGAAGGAAAAACAAAAGACACTTTGATAATGTTACAGTCGTTAATGGCAATAAAGCAACAAGAGCGATAATTAGAACGCTGCCGGCTCGTATTGAGACGCCAGATTATCAGGACCCCATTCAATCCAGCGCACATTGAGTTCCTTATCTTGATCAATTTCGCTAAATTCAATTTTCAAACAACCGAGTTACCCTTATATTTTCGAAATGTTTGATCACAAAAGCGCTTGATTTTGAATAATTTGGTGTCATAATTTTGATTAACAAGACGTTTGATTGCGCCCGTTTAATAAATAACTGGGTTAGTTAGTAAAGAAACCATGCTCGGTTCTCTAATTCCTTGAACATAACTCTGATTTACTAACATTACCTCAAAAGAAGTAGCAGAAAAATAAAGCGGGGTAACTACGCACTTTATGTAACATTACCACGATACGTCGCAACTAGGGTTACCATTTAGGAATATGAAAAATCCTGACAAAAAACCTGACATTTCGATAAAAGTCTGGACTTTTTAGTTATAAAAGGGAAACATTAGGTACTCACTTTTTTCGAATTCGAATTTCTCAAAATACATGCAAAATCGTTAAGCCGATTTAGGGATTTGCGATTGTATAAGGAGATTTTCAGATTAAATATTTGCAATATAAATATTTATATAGGTATTTATCGAAGTAAGTCTGATTAAAACGTCATATAAATTTGCATGAGCTGCGTCCACTTTTACAAATCTATAATCGATAAGAGCACCATCGTCGTCGCGTGTTTTTTACCATGCTCAACCAACCCAAAACAGAAATAATAAAAGCTTGTATATCAACCTATTGCAATAATTTAGCATGAATAATACTTTTTAGTAAATCTATATTAATTAAAATTTTGATTTATGCATAGATTTATAAAAATATTTTGTATCTTATTTTCAAATTTTAATAAATCTCAGTGACAGAACTTATGGCACTACTAGGTATATAACATTTCTAAAACTGCTGTTAGACGTGCCCCGCTACTTCATGTGCTTACTATCAGCCCAAAATGGGACCCTGACCCACCATAGAACTGTGTCACAGTGACGATTTTATTCAAGTCATAAGAAGTGTCAAACAAATTGTTTTATAGTGTCTCTGTGACATAGTTCTATGTTGGGTCAGGGTTCCATTGGGCTGACTCTAGGTACATTTACGCGATCGTGCAATGTCAAATTTAACTGGCGGCGGTGGCCTGCGGGACTCGTCTTCGTTAGTGAAATAGTACATTACTGCAAAGACCAGTAAGTGAGCCTTCCTGGACAAGTAGGAGTTAAAAGGCCGAACCGCCAGGTGAGGCCTTTTATAGATACGAGTCCAGGATGGCTCTTAATGGGCGAAGCATTATAGTGCTTTTCTCAAAAATAAAACAAGTAGATTGTGTTAAAAAAATAGTACATTCCTACAAGTCTACAAAAAAACACCGAACGATTGAACTTATTTTACCTGGCAGCATACCTGGGTTTTACATACTGGCAACACTGACCTCGTTTCTTTATTTTTTTTAAAAGACCTTGTTGTAGTATCAATCTGCCTACCTCTGTAGAGCTGAATGTTCAGTTTTTCACATCAATAAAAAATGTAATATAAATATGAAACTTTAAACTATAAAGCGTTTTTTTATTGAATGGTTGTTTTTGTGAAAATCCTTATTGAGAAAATATACTGGTCTGAATTAATTTTTATTTCATGTGGCTTTATCTTGCTACTTCTTTAGTCTTTTCAAAGGCGGTCACAGGTCTGTACAGATAGTTCCAAATTCAAATAATATGGTATGTAGGTATGCTTTTTGGTTTCCTAATTCAAAATCACTCTACTTACTGGACACTTTTGAGAGTGCTCCAGGAATTTTAACCTACTGGCTCCTATTTGATGATTTTATGACAAGATTACATAGCATTTTTGAGAAAACAGTATTGTGTGTGGCGTATGGTGTTTGGATATGTTTTTATGCCTTGTATTCCTATGTTACGTACCTACATACCTATCTAAACGCATCTTTACCATTTGATTAAAGGTAGATTATTTACAAGAATGTAGGTAGGTATTATGGTAGTGTGTTGCTTTCCATGATACATTAATCGAGTAAAATTAAAGTTACCAACGTGGAAAAAAATTATATTAAAGTAAAAAAGCAATCCCTAACTAAAAAAAAAAAAAAAACCAAATGTGGTTACAGAATTATCAAAAAGTTTTTATAGTTGTTGGAAATTCTGTAGCTCTGCCTACCCCACTCTGGGAATAAAGGCGTGAGTTTATGTATGTATGTATGTATGTATGTAACTAAAATAACTCTTAATAGGCTATATTTGACAACATTGAAAATATGCCTACTATAAATTGTGGTCATCCTATCAGATAATAGCGTAAAACCAAATATTTCACTTTATTTTAAATTAAAGTAAGTATGTTTGAAGACACGCTGGCCTAGTGGGTTGTGACCCTGCCTACGAAGCTAGCGGTCCTGGGTTCGAATCCCGGTAAGGGCAGATATTTGTGTGATTAGCGCGAATATTTGTTCCTGAGTCATGGATGTTTTCTAATGTATTTAAGTATATATTTCTCTATATAAGTATTTATATCGTTGTCTAGTACCCATAGTACAAGCCTAGAGCTTAGTTTGGGACTAGGTCAATTGGTGTGAGATTTTCCCCTTATATTTTTTATTTTTTATTTTTTTAGAAATTACACGAAAATACATTATAATTTTTTTAAATTTTGGCTATGGCAGAAACGCTATGTGATTGGTTACTTGCTGGTGACGTAACAAGTATGTAACCACTGATCATAAATCATAAGGGTATCTCTTCAAATGTTTTTTTATTGTTTACTTTCCTACGTGTGATATCAAACTTGTCATATGGCCAGCGCCATGATAGAAATAGCGTTTTTATCGCGCTTTTGAAAATTTTAATTTTAAATGGAATGGAATTTTGTTTTAGTACTTAGTATCTCAAGGAAATATCAACGTAGTGAGCTTGTTATGTAAAAAAAGGTTTTCTAAAATTAGTCAAATAGCCTATTCTACGAATATCACTACAGTAAATTGGTAATATATAATGCAAATAGATATAATGCACGGACACTTGACCGTTTGTTTTCAGTTAAAGTACCAGAAAGGCTTAAACCTTAAAACAAATGAATTCTTACATTAATTCAATCACAATACGCAATTATTTATGTTGATAGATTTAACATTCATTAGTTTTCATCGGATGTAAATAACTTGATGGCTAGCCATATTGTTCAACGCGGGATTGTACCTATGCAAATAATTATATAAGACTGGTGAGCGATTGATCTGATTGTGACCATGACTTACATCATTCATCATTCCTTTTGTGATCGCAACCACGAAACACAACGTCTCCTTCCTGGTACGGGAGCACTCGCAAGGGACTTTACCAAAGCGTCTTTGGTTTGTGTGGGCATTAAACATCACAGTACCCTCCGGAGGCAACCGCCCTCGACCAGGGTTTGGATTGCTTATAGCAGCTGCTGTGCACGGTAACCAGGTCAACCGCAAAATATTCGCCACTTTAAATCCGAGTTTTATTTTTTATTAAAACAAAGACCGTTATTTTAGCTTGTGATGGCAGGTAATTAAAATATTCTATGTTTCAAACCCACAAGTACGTATAGGTAGGTACGTAAATAGAGTAATTACATTACCAAGATGTTCATTAGCAAGGATAGCATCTGTGTTTATGTAGGTAGACGGTAGGTAGGTATGTAAATTAACGCGGTGAGACGGAATCACAAGGGACGGAACTTAAAGCTTTGGTGCTAATATTTAATTGTAACTTAGTATAGAAGGGTCTTGCTTTATTTAAAGGTAGGTAGGTACGTAGAATTATAAATACATTTTTAGTGCCATACAAGATCTACATAGATAAAAATGGTGGGACGCTCAGGATGTCCAAATAATTAGACGATTAGTTTATCACGCGACAGTCTGTCTGAAGGAGAGATCTACCACTTGGTCCCGGGACGTCCCTCAGACGAGATTGCGTGATAAACGAAGAGGTTCCTGTATAAATACAGTGAAGGTTGTTTCGACACGCGTGTTCTCCTTTTTAACATAAGTAACGGTTTTACCCGGAGGCACGGGATGCCATGTTTGATTTGCGGCTCGTCAACTCAAAACAATGATAATGGTTTCTCCCAAGAACCACAATCATACAACAACAATCATTTAAACAATTTACGGAAACTCCCATCGCTTCGGTAGTAAATACCTATAGTACAAGCCTAGAGAGTAGTTTGGGACTATGTCAATTTGTGTGGGGTACGTATAAAGTTTAAAATATATAATGGGCGTAATGTTTTTTTTCTGAAACCGTAGTCTTGGATTGAAATAAAACAATTCTAAAGTTAAGCCGCAATTACATTGAGTCGTCCTCCGCATGTTGCATACGGCGACCGCTACAGTGCAGTCGGCCGCATTCGGCGAACGAGACCGCTGCAACCGCCTGTTATACAGGGTGTTTGGTACATGGATGGACATACGTATATAGGTGATAGCTGGGACCATCTGCTACGCGGTCCGCCACAAAAAAATTGCCTGGGCCCAATCATTTTTTTTTTTTAAATTTTTGATTTTTTTTCGAAAATATTCCGTTTTCAAGATTTAAAACCTCAATAACTTTTTTAAAAATGATAAAAGGGGCAACAATTTTATTTTATTTCTATCTTGACTGATCGTAAAATCTTACAAATTTAATATTTGGTGCACACGATAGCTAAAAAAATAAATACGAGCCCTCAAACCTCAAAAATAGGTAAAAAAAAATAAGTAAACGTCAACATTGCATTGCATTAAAAAAAAAACTAAAAACGATCGACTAGTTCTAATTACTCAAAAACATCTTCAGTTAATACGCTTTCGATTGGTATACAATAATTGCAATTTGTTTAAAAGCAGCTGGAGTTATTCGTCAACTTTAACTAAGGGGACAGTTTTTTATGAAACTACTTTTGAGGAAAGTACAAAGGAATGTACTGTACCGGGGTTGATAAGTATTTTTCTCAAAAATGTCCGTAAAAGTTGACATTACTATCTTCTTTGGACGCGAAGTACATGGTTTACCGACAGTTCTCAAATAAAAAAAAAACCATTGCGGGCATGTGTAGCGAGCCCACAATGTTGCATACAAATTTCATTATTGTTTAGTTTGTAACTTTTAAAAAGTGAAAAGGGCCATAATAAATTGAGGGCACAAGTCTTACATTTATTCGAAATACAGCTTTTTTACCTGTGTCTGGAATAGCTTGTTTTTTTTTTAAAAAAAGCTTGCGTTTCTCTTTGTCATAATTGGCAGTCTCTTTGTATGTCTGGCGGTTGGGTAATCGACGGTCCGGATAACGCTCCTCATAAAGTCTTCGGGCTTCGCGTGCATTGGAGTTAGCTCTCCCATACGCCAACAACATGTCCGCGTATTCTTCATTGGTAAATGTGGTCATTTTACCAATAACAGAATAATGCAACAATAACAAAAACTTAACAAAATAAATGGATAAGTGAAAAAACTTTTACTTTTTGCCGCCTTTTTGTTTATGACAAAGAGAAACGCAAGCTTTTATAAAAAAAACAAGCTATTCCAGACACAGGTAAAAAAGCTGTATTTCGAATAAATGTAAGACTTGTGCCCTCAATTTATTATGGCCCTTTTCACTTTTTAAAAAGTTACAAACTAAACAATAATTAAATTTGTATGCAACATTGTGGGCTCGCTACACATGCCCGCAATGGTTTTTTTTTAATTGGAGAACTGTCCGTAAACCATGTACTTCGCGTCCAAAGAAGATAGTAATGTCAACTTTTACGGACATTTTTCAGAAAAATACTTATCAACCCCGGTACAGTAGGTACATTCCTTTGTACTTTCCTCAAAAGTAGTTTCATAAAAAACTGTCCCCTTAGTTAAAGTTGACAAATAACTCCAGCTGCTTTTAAACAAATTGCAATTATTGTATACCAATCGAAAGCGTATTAACTGAAGATGTTTTTGAGTAATTAGAACTAGTCGATCGTTTTTAGTTTTTTTTTTAATGCAATGCAATGTTGACGTTTACTTATTTTTTTTACCTATTTTTGAGGTTTGAGGGCTCGTATTTATTTTTTTAGCTATCGTGTGCACCAAATATTAAATTTGTAAGATTTTACGATCAGTCAAGATAGAAATAAAATAAAATTGTTGCCCCTTTTATCATTTTTAAAAAAGTTATTGAGGTTTTAAATCTTGAAAACGGAATATTTTCGAAAAAAATTAAAAAATTAAAAAAAAAAAAATGATTGGGCCAAGGCAATTTTTTTGTGGCGAACCGCGTAGCAGATGGTAACAGCTATCTTCTATATACGTATGTCCATCCATGTACCAAACACCCTGTATACGTGATCGAAGTAGGCGGACAGACTAATGTAAAGACGACGTTCGTTCGCCGCAGTAGTTTGAAACAAGCTCGGCGACCGCATTAGGTGAACGACTCTGTGTAAACGCCGCTCCTAATGGGCTATAGGTATTATATACTTACAATGGTGTTTTAACCAATGCTGAAAACATTTTACGGCTTCAGAAATAAACACACACTCGCGCCCTCGTTTCCTGAGGGGTTCAGAAATAAAACCATGACATATTACTTATGATCATAAAGTATGTATTATTTATTTTGGACTACCTATATGAAATGATACGATCCCATTTGTGTGAGATCGTCCCCAGATATTTATTACTAGATATAAATGGTTCTCTATTGGATGGCATAAAATTATTTGTCATATTATTGTTACGCATATCTAATTGCTTTTAGCCGAATTAGCAATGGGCATACTCATCTTTACGCATATTTTTTTACGCATAAAATTAAAAAGCATAAATACAAAAAGCATATTCGTCATTAAGACTAACGTCAAATAGCATAAATAAGTAAAGTCATAATAATAAATTAGCATAATTACAAAGCGCATAACAGTATTTGTCCTAAAAAATAGTCATTGGCAAATGGCAAGTTTTGTGTTAATATATATTTAGGAAGTAAGGCGAGGTCGACGGAGGTCCGCTTCGCGGACCTCCTATTTTTGCGTTGCTTGGGCGCTTCGCGCCTGGATATCATACTAACCTAACCTAACCTAATGTACCTAACGTGATCTAACGTAACCTCATACCTAGAACACAAAATCATGCCGAAGCATGGCATAACAGATTTGCACATTTTGTGGGAAAACTTCATCCACATTTTTATTATTTAGCAAGAAAGATTACCCAAGAAATAACACACCAAATTACAGCAATTGAACAAAGACAAGTTGGGATAGAACCACCAACAAAAAAGAAAAAATACATCAATAAACAGCAACGTATAGACAATAATTATCAGTAAGAAAAATGAATACACAACAAAAATAGCATTTCTACAAGCCATAGCCAGTAATCTAAAACTCAAATGAACAAGCACCACTAGAAATAAATATATATAATACATGTATGTAGGTAAATTATTTCAAGTAAACTTATAATAAATGCAAGGTAACAATGAAACTGTGTTTTATTAATTTAGGGAAGTAAAATTATGGCTAATGACATATATGACAAACAATTAATAGCCCAAACAATAATATGCCTAATGTGTATTAGTCTAATAGAAATTAGTCCAACTGAAATTATTCTAATAGCTTATTATGCCAAAAAAGTAGTATGCCAAAGTATTGCTATGCGAAGGTACTATTATGCCAAATGAATTATGCGAAACAATAATAGTCTAAAACAAATTATGCAATTGAAGGGGATCCCGATATAAATATATAAAAGGTATACCTGACTCACTGACTTATACAGGGTGTCCCAGAAACCGACGTCAACCCATTAAGGGCTGATAGGCCTACTACTTACCAACCAGAACATACATACATTTACATTTTAGGTTAAGTAAAAATACCTTAGTTTTCGAGATATTGATCATTTGAATCGAAATTTTTGTCATTTTTTCCTTATGTCCGTGATACAAAAAATACCTGAATTCATGCATTAATTCAATTTTTTTTCAGTGTTTTCTTGTTTACTTAGAATCAGTATGAAATAAGGAAGGTTTTAACGCTACATGCCAATTTTTTATTTATTACAACTTTTTGAGTAACCCCGCGTTTGTTGTTCACCAAGTATGGAAAAACAAACTTTGAAAAGTAAAAAACCAAGTTTGAAACGCAGATTACTCGTATTTTAATTTCTTCCCATCATAAGCTAAAATAACGGTCTTTAAAAATAAGGAAAAATGATAAAGATCCGATTAAAATGATCATTATATCTATTAGAAATAAAAATACAACTTATGTGTACTCGTATATATCACATAGTTTAATAACAATTCCCCTTCGAGGTATCAACTTAACGGAAAAAAGTGGCCACCTTTTCCCGTTTGACTACTCAAAGGGTAATTGTTATTAAAGTTGGTTACGTATCCCGTAAATTGTGTTTTTACTTGCGCTACAAAAACGCATCGTCTGATTCCAAGGATATTCTTTAGTTTATTAGAAAACACACTAATAGTAATGACGGCGCCACTGGACGCTCGACGTTTGCTCGGTGCAGTCTTAAATTCTCTTTCGGCAAAGATAAAATCACACTAGTAGGGACGTCTTGTAATGGTGCAAAAGCACCAGTAGGTATTCTTCTTTAATTAATTCCAACCTTTACATGTTCCGAATGACTTGGTGGGCTAAAGAGACACAGGAGTTTCAGCCGGGGTAAGTGGTAGGTAATATTTAAGTAATAAGTGGCGGTGTTATTCTCTTAAAAACGGCGTTCGGTCGGTCGAACGAGTGAGCGCGGCAAAACCGGCGATTTTAAGTAGTCCCGTCAGAGCGTATAAAACACATTTTATCGCGTGCATTCTCAATTATGAATGGACTCTCACCCCAACATTTAATAGATCTGACTTCTCGGTGTGTGGGTGATGCTGGTGAGAATCTTATCAGTGGCATTACTACCCTTATTAACATGATGTACTTGGGCAACATTCATCCGGACATTGTACCGACTTTGTATGGTGCGAACCTCATTGCCCTCAGTAAAAAAGACGGTGGGGTGAGACCTATTGCTGTTGGAGCTACACTTCGCCGCCTTGCATCAAAAATCGCCGTTCGACATATTTTACCAAAATTACAATCTTGTTTCGAACCCGTTCAGTTAGGCTTTGGCGTTAAGGGAGGCTGCGAGGCTGCCGTTCATGCTCTTCGCACCTACCTTAGCGACGATCAATGCGAAGTGTTACTCAAAATTGATGTTAAAAACGCCTTTAATTCGGTAAATAGGGATACCCTGCTGTCTGAAATAAAAAACAACATTCCTGAAATTTACAACTATCTTCTTCACTGTTATTCAGATCCAACGAAGTTGATGTACCGATCAAACGAGTTGTCATCTGAAGTTGGTTGTCAGCAGGGGGATCCCCTGGGGCCAGCAATTTTCAGTTTGGCTATTAATCCTTTAATTCAAAATTTAGCTTCAAAATTTAATATTTGGTATCTAGATGATGGGACCTTAGGAAGTGATGTAAATACAGTACTTTCCGATCTTTCATCTTTAAAAAATAACTTTAAATCCATAATATAAATGCTAAATTTTGATAAGTGTGAACTCTTCATCCAAAAACCTTCCGACGCTGACAATGACATAACACAAAAATTCAACGAAATTGTACCAAATATAAAAATAGTAGATAAAAGAACACTTTGCCTCCTGGGATCTCCTATTTTTGAAGAAAGTTTTTCAGATTATATTCAAAATTCTATTTCTAAATTTCAAAATCATTCCCATCGGCTTCTTGACATTAGTCCACATTTTGCACTTTTAATTATTAAATTCTGTCTTTTTGTCCCTAAATTTACTTATGTGCTTCGCTGCTGTCCGTTCTGGAAACATCAAGATCTTTTGTCGAAAATTGATACTTTGATCAAAAGTAACCTGCAATCCATTCTTAATATTCAGTTAAGCGAGCATTCCTGGACCCAAGGATCGCTCCCGATTAGGTACGGTGGTATAGGGATAGGGCTTGCAATCCGAATATCCGGATATTCGAATTATCCGGATATCCGCTTAATTTAAAATTCGGAATATCCGGATATGGGCTTACTTAGTATCCGGATAATTCGGATATTTCAAATATTCAACAAATAGGACTAAAAATTAATTTTAACGTCGAAAATGACGCCAGAGCGCCAGATCAGACCGCGTAAACAATTTTCTTAAATAAAATGTGCGAGCGAGACGCACGAACCGCACGATATCCTCGTTACCCGCTCCCCTCCGCTCAATAGTATTCCTGGTGGTGGTGACGCGTCAGGCGTCAGTCAGACAGCAGTGCTCATCGAGTTCGTGTCATTCGTCAGTGTTATTGTGTATTTGTGCGTCCTCTAAGTGCAAAAACACCACGTGCGTGGCGTGGCGTGGTAAACTGGTAATGGAAGTTACCATGACTTGAAGGTCAGTACTTTTAAATTGTTACTATTGATTAGTATTTTTGAGTGAAAAAATAATAGAAATAATGTTAAGGTTAATCGCTGAGTGGCAGCTGGAACTGGCAGATTAAATATCGCAAAATCGCATCCATTATTTGATATTTTTGTACTTAAATTGCTTGATTTACTTACAGTTTTAGTTTAAATTAAACCTATTTCGTTTGATTGATATACTTAGTTGGGGCTTGGGATTGGGGTTATATACTTTTTTAAACCTTTTACTAATGCATGGTAGTTAATGTAGTTATTGGTGATAAGAGTAAATAATTATAAACTAGTGGTACTGTACTGGGTAAACTGGATTCTTAGTTTTCCTTACGTGTACTCATATCAAAGCGTGTTAAAAACAAGTACTTACTTGACAGATGCATTTGGTATTTTCCAGGTTTTAAATCAGCGAAACAGAAATGGCCACTATATTCCAAGAATATAAAAAATCGAACCAGGACCAAAATTCCGTCTGGAACCACTTTTTGCGAAGTCCTAATGGCAAAGAAAATCAGTGCAAAATTTGTAAAAAAATATTAAAGTCATCTGGCTCAACCTCACCTTTGCACAATCATCTGAAGTTAATTCATAAAATAGACATCAAACAAGTTCTAAAGTTATAAAAAGATGATGAGATGATGAGATGATTTTTTTTATTCTACCTGCTGTTTTTTTGTGCAATCTAACGTTGTTTTGTATTTTATTAAAGTACATTGATTTTTTTACCATGGTTTTGTATTTTATTACATATTAACTAAAATTATCCGTTTTATCCGTTTTATCCGTTTTATCCGGATATCCGGATATTGCATTATCCGTTATCCGAATTATCCGGATAGTAAAATAGGGCGGATAATGCAAGCCCTATATAGGGATCCGCAAAATTTCTAGTATTGCTTTACCAGCTTTTCTTTCGTCGATCCATAGCTCTTCTAGTCTCATAGGAAAAATCCTTAGGGAATTCCCTTTAAACTATGAGACTTCAGGTTTGGAGGACGCAAAGAATGGGTGGTTAACTGCTTGCCCCGGTCAAAATTTTCCTGAAAACCCAAAATCGCAGAGGTGTTGGGATGACATAGTATGTAAATTGACTGTTGATTCCCTTCTTAGCCAGTGCTGCGCAGCGGATCGTGCTAGAATTTTAGCAGTCGGTACAAGGGAGGCTGGATGCTGGCTTCAAGCTCATCCCTCGCCAAGCACTGGTACTTTCCTAGACCCTAACACACTCCGACTTTCAGTTTGCCTTCGCCTTGGGGTCCCGGTCTGCGCTCCACATCGCTGCCCCTGCGGAAGTGACGTAGATCGGCTAGGACATCACGGACTTTCTTGCCAGAGAAGTGCTGGCCGCTTTTCCAGACACGCCACACTCAACGACATCATTCGTCGGTCTCTTGCCTCAATAAAGGTCCCGGCTCTTTTAGAGCCGACAGGCATTTCTAGAAATGATGGCAAGAGACCTGACGGAATGACCTTGGTCCCGTGGAATATGGGACGGGTGCTAGTGTGGGATGCAACCTGTGTAGACACGCTAGCCCCATCACATCTCCACCGGACCTCTAATAGGGCTGGTGCGGCAGCTGAAGCGGCCGAAAGTTTGAAGGTAGTAAAATATAGTGGTCTCGGCCCAGAATATATGTTTATTCCATTCGGCGTCGAGACCCTTGGTTCGTGGGGTCCTAGCGCTCGGAGCCTCTTCAAAGAAGTTTCGAAGAGGCTCATTGACGTCACAGGAGACCGAAGAGCTGGCAGTTTCCTCGCTCAACGTATAAGTTTAACCATCCAGCGAGGAAATGCTGCCAGCATCTTTGGTACAATGCCGCAGGGGCCATTCTTAGATTTAATGTTTTAGTTAATTTATATATATAATTATTTAGAGTTAGTTTTATTTAATTTTAGTTTTCTTTTTCAGTTACTGTGTTTTGTTGTAGTATTTTATGTTATTATTCAATAAATATTATATTAGGAAGCCTTTTTACATTCGATCGTTCGGCAGAAGCCCTGCTGCCTAATTAATTGCGAATGCTCGCGCTAAAATGTGTTTTGTACGCTCTGTAGCTGTAACTCAACAGTATTATTTCCGTTGTACCTACTTAAGTCAATTCAAAGAAAAAAGTTTCGCGCTATTTAAGTAATCCCCTTTTATACTATTCGCATTAATTCTCATTAGAAGCGAAGTCTCCATTTGATTTTCCTCAGTAAAAAGCTGGTCGTATAATCACGTTTTCCAATTTACCCAGTTCGATAGCCGTTAAATAAATTAACCCGGTCGCTTAAAGCAAGAGAGATTTCATTATTGAATGGCTATTTATAGAAATGGCATAACGTTTTGTACTTAATACATTCATACATAAACTCGGTGGGGTAGGCTCTAAAAATTGTTGATAATTCTGTAACCACATTTTGCACAATTAGGCTAAGTAAGAGGGTTTCGGACCGTTCTATCCGTTTCTCAAAACATCCTTTCCCAAAACATCCGTTCCAAAATAACAGTTTCCTAAATCCACCATAGGCCAAAAGATCCGTTTCTCATAGCATCAGTATGTCAAAACACCCGGTTGTCATAACATCCGTATGCCAAAAAATCCGACTCTCATGATACCCGTATGCCCAAAAGACCCGTTTCTCATGGCATCAGTCTGTCAAAACACCCGGTTGTCATAACATCAAGTCTATTTTAATAATATAGTTGGCATCAGCATATTAATTCAAACGTACCATTTGGGTAGAATACTTATCGGGAAACGGATTATTTAGGAAAAGGTAGTGATGGGAACGGATGTTTTGGGAACGGGTGTTTTGGGAAACGGATATCAAGACAAACGTATCTTTTGGCAGAAGAACATTTTGGGAAACATTTATATCGGGAAACGGATTATTTAGGAAAAAGTAGTGATGGGAACGGATGTTTTGGGAACGGGGGTTTTGGGAAACGGATAGAACGGTCCGAAACCAGTAAGAGGTTTACCAGCGTATTTGTGACAGGTTGCAAGCCCATCGCTTAACAGTACTTAAGATTTGATCTACACTAATATTATACAGAGGAAGGCTTGTTGTATTTGTAATGAATAAACTTAAAAACTCCTGAGCCGATTTCAAAAATTATTTCACCATTGGAAAACTACATTCACCCTGAGTGACATAGGCTACGTTTTATTTTTCTGTGTGGACGGAGTCGCGCGCAGCAGCTGGAATTTGAAAATCGAACTTCGAATCAAGTTGTTTCTATCTCTCGCTTTTTTCCTATCGAAGTGAAAGTGACAGAACAAAGTGAAGTTAAATTTTTTCGAATGTTGTGAGTAGCCCCAGCACTGCTCACGGCATTTAAAAATAATAATTAAAAAGCTACTTTGCCTCTCGCTCGCAGCAAAATAGAATTTTGCTCACTGTTTTTAAGCAGCAAAACCTGCTTGTTTGAGCTGCTGAGGTGAAATGTTTGTTTTCACCTCGTAAAAAGCGAGAGATAGAAACAACTTGATTCGAAGTTCGATTTTCAAATTCCACACATAGTAGGCCCAAAAAGAAACGCACGTTCGGATGCACACTTAACCGTAAAATTGCAAATAAAACTATCTGTTAAAGTTTGAAATGTGTTTATTATAACTATTTTATACAGTAGGTACAATCATTTTTATTTAATGTTTTGAAGACAAAATTAATGAGAAATAAGAAGTTTATCATGTATCTACATAATTTTGTTATCGTTTTAACAATCTTTAATTTCGTGACATAAACCGCGGGGGCAGTTTCAGAACGCATTTCAAAAATAGCGGGATTATTGTAATTGTAATGTAATGTAAATGACGATGTAATTTTTGTTAATTGGTCCGCCATAGCCAATAGCCATAGACAAGGCCTAGTTAGGTTTTTTTTAAAGCTACAGACTACATAAAGCTGTATAAAGTTGTGTTTGCACTACGGCATTATCAAGTTGAGTGACAGGTTTTATCTGTTTCATGTTTATTTTTTCCACTTTTTATTTTATTAGTATATTGCAAAAATGCTTGTGATTGATGCATATGCGATCGTGTCGTTATTTAGTCGTGTATTCGCCAAATGGTCACAACGGAAGACCTGCGATGGCCCTACCAGCTTCACGCTGTGTTGTTCTCGCTGCTGAGGTGAAAAGTTGTATGTCTCACACGAGACCAAAGTTTTTTACGTCTCGTATCTTTGAATCCTTCGCTTACTCGGGATTCAAAATCATCACTCGCAGCAAAAACCAACTTTGCTCTCTTGTTGAACAAATAACTACTTATTTTGACGATTTTAATTTTCGTTGTATCGTTAAAACGGTAAACATACATATCATAGAACAAACTGAAGAAAAACAACAAATATTACAATATGGTCAGTTGTGAGTTGGGCTCGCGCTGATTCGATACGAAATCGAATTCAAATCGGAATATTAATGAGCGAGAGTGTGAGTTCAACTCGTAGTTGCCCGGTTTTTTTTAAATTAATTTGAGTCACAATTGTATTCTAACATTCGAAGTGAGGCATAACCGGTCCCGGAACATTTACCGAATACCTAATTATTGTGTGTTGGTATTTATGGGCAGTCGTCATCGCTTTCGCTTATTCAAGTGCTGTTGGTATTAAACATTCATATTCATTACTTATGCACGCATGCCGGCCGTGCAGGGCTTGTGCTGTCGGTCGGGTATGCGGATGCATTCGCCTATATCCGTCTATACCGCTATACGCACTCTTTTAGACTCAATATTGTCGACAATGCACAACACTAACACACTGGCCCGCAAAACGAAGTACTTATCACACTTTTAATGAAAAATTCACTGAAAATATGATACTTAGTTTTGCGGGCCAGTGCAGTTGCAGTAGGTACTTCAATACGTTACTTTCAAAATGTCTACGTTAAATTTTAAACACCCAATTTCATTAGTTCATTACAAACGTGACAGAGCAAAAATATCGCATACGCTTTCCAAAGAAAAAGACGTCCAAAAAAAAGCATCATTTTACGCAAGACAGTCCTTCCCAGGAGGCAGCTTTTAAGCATTCATTTTAAGTTTCGTGGGTTAAACACCATCAATAAAAATTCAGAAGCCTAAATAATTAAGCAAGATTTCTAATTAAGATACAGGTACTTAATTTCAGACACGGCTACGATAAAACTTAATAAGAGGGACGACTTATCTGAAACACTTATTATTTCTACTCTTTACCTAAAATGTTTCCTATGGGTCTTAATCAAATATATAGAGTACTCGTAACTAAATAGCACAAAAAAACAATCATAACATCGTTTGTCATATGTGTGAGTATGAGTACTTCTAAGTATGATTCCGTCATTGTAAGATGTAAGTAACTGCCTTATTTCGTAATCTCAAGCACTACATAATTATATTCGCAAGCAAAGTATATAAAAATGGGTAAATAATAATTTAAATTATTAAACCTCGCCGCGACCTATCTTCTTAAAAATTGAGTACTTCTTAAACCATTCGACTGGTCACCGGCATCGCTATCGCGCTTGCACTCGCATTATTGGTGTTGTTGATCGAAGGCTGATCAAGCTTCGTGTGTTTTATTAGATGCACAATTATCGGTACACCAATATAATGTTATCAGATAGGTAGCTAAAAGTAGATTCCCATCGTATAAGAAGGTTGTAGCCAAAAAGCTATCTTATCCCAATGAAAATGAAATTTCTACTCTGGAGAAGCATGTCTGCATCGCTTTACAGGATTTTCTTGATCACACTTGCATAAGACTCGCTCAATTCGCACTTATGCCGCGTCATTTAATAAGACGGACTCGAGGATTGCCGCTTAAACCGCAGATCAGCCGTTGCTCGCCATTGCGTCATAAAAACACAAGTAAAGAGACTAAAAAAGTTGTGCCGAAACGCGCGATGCACCTGTATCGCTTTACAAATATTACAATTCAGGACAAAATCATAGCGAGCACGGGTAAAGGTCCGAAGAAGAAAGGAAAATACTAGAATTACAAATAACAGATCCAAAAAGCTTTTATGCAGGCACGCCTGGTAAAGAAATGAACCAGCAATATTTCGGTGTGCAGCTAGTATTTCAGTAACGGAAGTCTAATTAAGCCTGTCCTTCGCAACAGGAACCAAATAAAATAAACCCAGCTCGCAACATACTCACACGCTCGGTAAAATCACATTGCTTACCATCTTTACCCCCTTAGGGGATGAATTTCGGGAAATAAAACTATCCTATGTCCGTTCCCAGAATTTAAATTATCTTTGCACCAAATTTCACCTAAATCGGTTCAGCGGTTTAAGCGTGAAGAGGTAACAGACAGACAGACAGACACACTTTCGCATTTATAACATTAGTATGGATTATATTAGTATCTAGTACTGTTGTTAACTCGGCCGCCATTACTGTCATTAAGTAAATAAACGAGTTATTATATAGTTGACAATACGATAACATGTCAAAATCAATATGGGTAGCAAGCAGTATGGGTAGGGTTTTTCCAAGAAGAATAGAGGCTGAGATCATTTTTATCCTACATGCGTAAAATTCGCGTTTCTGTTTTAAGGGGGACAAACAAGAGAATAATTACATAAATATATACATACTACATAATTATATATAATTTTCATTTTTGTATTTTACTCGTAACTATAAAGCTTTTGTCCAAAAGTTGAACGGTAAAGTTCGTAGTAGTTTAGGTATTCTTTTACTGCTGTAATAGTAGGTACATTGTGTATTAAGGGTGGTAAAGAAAGAATTACAAACGAATAGCTGTTAGAATAGCTTTATCTGTATTTCCTTTACCATCCGTGTAACATACAATATTTTGCATCACAATTGCGAAGAAGTGAAATAAAATCAGACAAATCATATTTTTAACTTATCAGCGGCAGACTACATCATTGTCTGTAACTTACCATAGATAATGTATAACGTGTTCGCAGTCCGATTCTAGTGACAGTCAAGTTTTTTTTTTTTTTTTTCATTATTTTCCTGATAAAGTACACTTTTTTACAAAAATACTCTTCGCCAAACTGCGGTAACAGTATGTTGGCGAATTTTAAAAACACTCTGTATGTTTACTGTGTACCTACTTAAATTAGCTTAAAAAACAAAAATGTTAACCTAAAATCCATGCCTAGGTTCCTTTCTCAGACTAGGGAGACAGATGCAAGCAATTAATTTTCTTACATTCGCCTGCCTCCTCCGAGGAAGGCATCTATTAAACACATTTTAACCTTATATTTAAACATATTCTTACTTGTGCAATCACTCTTAAGGAGAAGTTGGTTGTAGATGCGCGGTATAAGGAACTTCCTAGTTCTCTGTCCATAATAGTTGTTTGACTTCGGTTCTACATATTTTTTGCGCGTCGTCACTCTAAAGCTAGGTTGATATGATTTACATATTTTAAATTTTTGGCTCTTATACTGGTCTATTGCTAACAGATATTTAAATTTTTCATGTACAGGTAAATATAGTATATATGCGAGTTTTTTAGGAAATTGTATGCAACTGACATATTTTCATATCGAATGGCGCAAGAATTGGGGTCCTGCTGACGTATTGTGATAGTTTGAGTCCACGTATAATATTTAAAAATAAAGCTATTACGCACGATAGGGCGTAATGGTAAAAACACTATTGACGAGCAAGTGTGATGAAATAGTACATTGTGTATTAAGGGTGGTAAAGAAAGAATTACAAACGAGAGTCTGTTAGAAAGCCTACCTGCCTGGAACTTTGTAACATAGGTTAACATGAGTTTATCTAAAAATTTACTTAGCCATACGTTAAATAAATTGAAGAGTTCAAACGAGACGAACGTACTAAAAACCATTTAGAAGACAGTTTGCAGATTTTGAAAGATGTAGTTGATTGATCGGAACGCACTACCCTACAGTAAGCAGTTCCGATAATTAGTTTTTCCAAAGTAATGGCCTTCAATTAGTGTCAATACCTATTAGCAATTACATATAAAGTGGTAAGTTTCAATCGCTCCTACGTCTATATATTACCCCCTTACTTATAAACGTGGAATAAACTTGGAATAGTTTATGCCATGCTTTGTCCTTGTCTGCAGACATTTGCATCTGACAGAAAGTGACAAAGCATGGCATAAACTATTCCAAGCTTATTCCACGTTTATAAGTAAGTGGGTAAGCGTGTTGCCGCCTTGCAATTAGCATCTAGGATAGATACTGTTTTAAATAATTATTAGAGAACTGTAGCACAGAATAAGTAATAGTACAAGTACAGAAGCGACTCTCTGTGACAGCAAACATGCGAATTTAAACCTATTCAGAACGCGGGAACGATAATAATACAAGTGCACGCACGGATCTGACCTTGGTTACATTTTTGCGATCGATAGTGGGGGCGCCCCTAACGAGGCAAAATGCACCTTAAATCTGCGCTGCGAGAGTCTGTATTATTTCGCCCGTCATGAGCTTTACTGACTCCGCCCACCTCCCAGGGCTGGCACTTAAGTACTTTTACTATTTCTTTCCGTGGCTGTTGTAAGAAAACAAATTAAATTTATGATAATTTGTAGTTTTTTTATGTAGTTCTTACTTAAATGACGAGAAAAAATTGTTCATGCCTGGAGGACTGGCAAAAGTTGTCCGCGACTTGTTTGTTGTTTGCTCCGATCTCCCTTTCCATCTAAGTAATAAGACGTAGTTTACTAGTATTAACCTTCAAAATATATGTTAATTTAATTATTTATTTTTTGTCATTTTGCTGTAATGTGATAAATGCCAAATTTTTAGTTTTATTGAATCCCGACTGTGCTAATACTGTTGCACACCTGTAATTGGTACTAACTATTTAACTAGGTACTTAGGTATTTTCTTTATACATACCTTTTGTATTTGTATTTGTTTGTACAACTATTGGTGTGTCTAATTGAATAAATAAATAAAATAAACAAATCAATATACAGTGTGTTACCGGCATGCGGGCATTTATTAAAACTGCCGATAATATGTTGCTTTAGCAATTGTTTACAAGTATTATCAATTAAAAAATAATTAAAATAACTTCACAATTAATTGTCTTAGATACTATCCATTTTTAATGTAGTGCATGTGCTGCGTGTTCATCGTTATTACTATCGCTGTTGCTTGGTACAAGGCATGTCGTGGTACGGGGGCAGATCATAATAATCAAAGTATCCGTCGACTGTCGTTTACACTTGTCAGATTGCTGTGCTTTACATTGCTGGCAATTAAAATTTTGTTAGAAAGTTATCAAAGCCTGAAAAATTATTTATTTATTAAATTAATGTCATAGTTACGTTACAGATATACGTTATTTTAACGTACTTTAAAAAAAGCCAGGGTGCTGGTAACACACTGTAGACCTTAAAACTTTTTGTTTGTTATAAACTCAAGTACTATCGTTACCTACTCCGTTACTTAGAAAAGCTGCCATTTGTTTGTGTGTTGTGTTTACCTAATATCCAGCACATGCTGACCTTGCTTTTAGCAGGCAGTTACTAGTACTGGGAGATCTACTTACTTACACTGAACGCTGTTTAAGGCTAGTAGATAACTGGTTTTTGGTCCGAATTAAGTTGAAAACGGTGAAACTGCGGACGGGTCGTTAATAAAATAAATAATATTATACCGCTCTTTTTGCGTCGAGGATTCAAAACTGTAGGTACTGATTGTGTCAGTAATTAAGTCCAGCTACTCGTAACTACCTATCTAGATCGAAGCTATCAATAATATTAATAATAACCTTACCTTTGGTCATCCTGAGGCAGGTTAAAAAAAGATAATTCGACATTGGAGTTATTATTTAAGCACCCGTATGCGATGCAGTACTTTTTGCCTTTTCGATTAGTCATTAGTCATATTCGTATAAGTGCGTATTAAAACTAAAACTTTGGCAGCGCACGGCGGCGCGCGTCGAGACGAGCGCTCGCCTCGCGTGACACTCAACTGATTCGCCCCTTGCAAGGGGCAGCACATTTTGAAGACGATAGCGCGGAGTGTCACCGGCCTGACTGTAGGGAGTTTTAAGCTCACATGCCCTCTACCCTCATATGCATATAGGCGATATCACTAAATCAATAGCCACAGCAGATACAACCCTCTTCCGTTACTGATAAGGTTGCACTTACTACAGGAGTTATGTCAGAGATACATACCACCATTTGTGTTAGCAGGGCCGCCCTGATAAACGTGGAGTAACCGTGGAGTAGCAAAGCCATGCTTTATCTTTATCTGTCGAAATCAAATGTCTCAATGACAGATAAGGACAAACCATGGGATAGCTATCTGAGCCTATTCCACGTTTATTAATAAGGGCAACAGAGCGCAGGTAGGCTTTAATGACTCGAGGTTTGTATTTATTTTACCACCCGTGTAACATACAATGGTTTTCATCACAATTGCGAGGAAATGAAATAAAATCAGACAGAAGATCATATTTTTAACTTATTAGCGGCAGACCACCGAATATAGGATATATCTCGGCAGACTACATCATTGTCTGTGACTTGGTTCGGAGTCCGATTCTAGTGACAGTCGAGATCAATAGCTTGTATGCGAGATTTTTAGGAAATGGTATGCAACTGACATTTCATCTCGAATGAAAGTTCATATCGAATGGCACAAGAGTTGGGGTCCTGACGTATTGTGATAGTTTGAGTCCACGTATAATATTTAAAAAAAGAAGCTATTACGCACGATAGGGCGTAATGGTAAAAACCGGGCAAGAGCATGTCGGACCATGCTCAGTGTAGGGTTCCGAAGCCGTAACGACAAACACAAAAAACTATCTCAAAAATCAACATGTATGAACCAATTTTCTATTTAAAGTTATTTGGCGCTGTCTTAGATGATTTTTAGTAGGTATAAAAACCCGTTAGTCGCCTGTATCTCAGGAACTAATTAAGTCTACTAAGTAATGATTCTTTTTCTTATAAATTCGTATATAATATCTCAAACAAGAGCCAAGCTTTTAAGTGTGAGATCAGTATACCTACCTATGTAGGTAGTTAGGTATCTAAACTGCTTCAAACCGACTTTAAATTACAATAAAAGTTTAATCTTTTATAAAGTAATTAATAGAAATTGAAAAAAAAACAAGGGCCAGTAAATAGAATTTTAAGTTTTCCAAACGATACTCGACTCAAATCAATAATCTAATCGATTATTTGTAAACTTTCAGATCGCAAATCGCAAACTTGTAGGTAGCATTTCGGGGCACGTCCGAACAGCATCTAGGCGCTCGCGCTTATGAGCGCGGCTGTCGCTCGATTTGTTACTTGCACAGTTCGACTCCCCCCGCGCGTGCAGCCCCCCCCCCCCCCGTTAACAATTTTTCTATCAAAGTTATCATCTATAGGCGATTTTGATAGGTATAAACACTTTAGTCGCCTGTATCTCAGGAACTAATCATGTCTACTTAGCCGTGATAGTTTTCGTTTAAAATTCGTTATATGCGCTTTCGTTGAAATTATTTTTCAAATTTTTAGTATTTGTAGTTTTGGCTGTAGGGGGGGGGGGGGACACTTGACTCTAACAAAAAATAGCGCTTTAAAGCTTAATATTTCATAAACGGATCCCTTAATCGAAAAATTGTTTTCATAAACCCGCAATATTTTTGAAAGACCTATCCAACGACACCCCACACTATGGGGTAGGCAAGAAAAAAAAAAGGCATCCCCACGTTACGTGTAGGGGAGGTGCATTAAAAAAAAATATTTTTCAAAATTTTATTTTACCACTGTTGGCGTGACTAATATGGTATATTCATGCCAAATTACACAATTAGACTGGGGACGGACGGACGGACGGACATGGCGAAACTATAAGGGTTCCTAGTTTGACTACGGAACCCTAAAAAAGGCCCGCAGGTATTATTTTGGATTTACGGTCGATTTTTCTAGCATGTTAGGATACTATTTACGAGCAAGTGTGATGAAAAGTAAATAAGTAACCTGCGGCTAGAACAACTCGCATTTTCCCGTTAGACGCTCTGTGCGTATATTTTGTTGTATATTATAATTCATTTATTTGTAGGTGGACATCGTCGCGCGCCGAGCGTCGAACCAGTTCCTGTTGGAACCTCCCTTTTTCTATCCTTGCATAAATTTATTAGCTCAATGGTATATACCTATTCTATGCATGATGAATTACAAAAAAGTAAATAACCACATTTTTAATATGTTAGGTAGGTAAGTACAGCCGAGGCAATGCACTAGGTACTCCACGAATCCACGATGCCGGCCGGCGAACCATTCACCTAACCTAGGGGTCTGAGATTGCAGCTCCGAAGTCTCAATCTTCAATGGCTATACTCAAGGAGATTTGCTAAACCTTCGCTGAATGGAGAAATCTAGTAAAGCGATATTGACTTAACATACTTACCTACTATTTACTCTTTTACTTAGACATTTACTTGCGTTTTAAAGCAAATGAACTTTTATCATTAACTTACATTTTATGTATATAAGTAGTTGAAAGTAAACCAGAATCGTTGCGTTGTATTTCATACAGTTTACCTTCTAGGAATCTATTAAATGGACCACATCTCGTAAGAAACGCTACTTACCTACTCTGTACGTATAATGGTTGTAATAACACATCGACATGTTTCTGCAGCAAGATTGCACGTCTCATACCTTTGTTATTTATTATTCCGTTTGGGCTTTGCATAGCCTCAGTGGACGGATGCCTGAGATATGATTCCATTAACATTCAGCGAAGGCACAAAACGTCACCAAGTGGCGTTGATAAATGATATTCTACTTTGGCAATTTTCCACTGTGCCGCTTAAAAAGACGTATACCACCCGATTCGGTAGTAAAAAAAAAACAAGACGTTTAGGTGCGAGGATGAAAACAACACATAATAAATCACAAACCTAAATCGCAATGCGCTATTCTGAATCACAATTCACAAAGCAAGTGCTTTAAAACTAGATAAGTAGGTAATACGATATGACACCTGCCCATTGTGTAGGTAGTCCTTATACCTTGTACAAATAACAACTGTATTTGACTTTATCCTCCTGAGGTTCATTGTACTAATAGTAGTACATAATACGGCCATTGAAATAAAGATCTAGTACTAAGGAATTAAAGTGCAATTTCTTTTGTTTTTATGACTAATGATTAAATTGTAAAATTGACTTTATTTCATTCCCAATAGATTCATATTCCACTAAGGTGGGCTTTAGGAGGTTATATAGTAGGTACTTGCAAAGTTTTGATAATAATGACATTTCGGTTCTCTTATACTTAAGTACTTACCTATTTAATTAGTAGTTAATCCGGAAAAGTATCAAATATTATTAACATTTTCTTTTTTTACACGTTCACTCACAAGTCGGGGCGTTACGCCACGTCGGCATGATGTAAATATTGTAAACTTCGACATTATACCTCTGGCGGGTTCTGCTCGCAGCCGTTTTGGCTTTATCTTGGACGCTACGAGCTGTGCACATTGGGATTCTATCACGCGGTTTGACATCATGGTGTGTTATATTGCCCTGATTTTGTTTGTATGTATAGTTAATTAATGAAACATTAATTTAAAAGATAATCATTGATTCATTATATGGGTCGATAATAGGATCTTGATCTCGAACTTGTAGAGAACGTATTTTTGAATCTCAAATACGAGCGGCCCCACTCACTCGTAACCGATATCACCGCGTGGCTTAATTTTAAAGCAAGGTACTCTTTGATCATCAATGAGATTAAAAATTCGACTCAGTGGTATGTTGAGAGAAGTACCTATCCTTATACTCGTATTTGTGAGTTTACAACCAAAACTTACATTTTGTGGTTAACAACCAACCCTTGATTACAAAATAATATATATTTTAAGCATAAACATAAATTCAACGATGAAACTAATGATATAACTACGTACTTTTAAATATAATGGGGTTACATTTTTCAGGCCAGTAGTGGCTGTACGAATACCGGTGCTGTATCGACTATTTTGTGCGGCATTCATTTATTGCGGCTTCACACGAAATGGGTGTGCTGAAATAGCTACCTATCGGATATACGCACGTCATATTTTGTATTTTTATCATAGCATCAGACTCTACTTAATGCCAGGAAATAGCCTCCATAACGAGACATATATCACAAATGCTTTTTGTATTATCAAGTATTATTCACTTCTTATTCGTGTGAAGGTTTCGCCATTGCTTTGCAGGCGCAATCTTTTACTAATTCAACGTTTTCGAAAATTTTAAGGCTACCCAAGTTGTTTGTTAACGATAAGTACCTATGCTGTCGGTCAATTGTCGCCTCTTTCTACGTTAAAATGTCTATTTTGTCTATGCGTCATCCAGGGTACATGTCGACATCATTTTCTATATGAGTATATTAAATTCAAATAAACCGTAATATGCAAACAGAAGATATTTTTGACTGAATCGCAACAAACGCAGAATATTAAATTTATATCTATAAATCAAATCAAAGTTCAATTGGTTCCTAAGTATCCAATCAACCCGTATACTCCCGCTGTTGTCTATGAACTTGAGGTCAAAGCCTTGTCGCGTCAATTCCCTTAATGACGTTACACGATTGAAGACCTTTACTGAGTTAATCAATGGTTAGCATGTCAGTAGGTAAATGCCACACGTGTATTTTTTTTTTTTTTTTTTTTTTGCCCCGCGGCGACTTCAACATCTACTACCGCCGGGCTATGGCGTTTCCACGAATTAGTGATTTCGCCAGTGTCAAGTGTATATAAGTATAAATCAATATAGCAATAAAATACAATCCAATCTTCTCTGGGAAAATTGGGAGCGACGTTGTTCGGTAGTTTGTAGGACAGAGGTCAAGATAGTTTTAACCTATGTACCACTTCGAGTCCACTTGTAACGAGAAGAAAGATGCCAGATACGCGAAATAAGTCCAAGTTTTCAATCACTGTGCAACACAATGGCATAAAAAGTACAAATCACTATCAGAAAAGAACTTTGAACACCTAAATACACAAAAAAATAAAACTAAAACAAATTACACATCCGCCATCTTTTAACGTTGCAAATGGCCTCCCACACGTGTATGGTCAGAAGTAACTATCAAACCGCTCACTCACTTTAATGCGTTACTGTGACAAAATACTACTACTTCTGATTTCGACTGGACGACCACGAACTTTTAATGTTATAATTATAACTTAAAACGCTGTCATATTAACAGAATATGAATTAAAGATTAATAATTATTGGCATTCTCGATACGGACACGAACTTTATTTGTGCTTAAAATGTGGTTCATCATCAGTGAAGACTAAAGAATAATGAGCCCCAAACCTCTAATCGACTTTATATTAAGTAGGTACCTACAGGGGGTTCGGGGGCCAGGTTCACCGGATAGAGGGCAACTCCTCGATTCTAAATATGTCAGTCGGCCTACGCACGGTGGTCGCGTTATCTATCAAATGCCAACCAACCTACGGCGGCTGAAAAACGTGTTATCGTTCCTAAAAAAAACGATAAGGGAAATGGCTGAATGATGTACATAAAGTAAGTACTAGTCGTAGCCATGTCGAATATGCCAAAACTGACCAAAATCTTGGTCACGTTATGGCGCTATGACCGTTCAAAGATACTTTTGTGACCTTACAAAAGTATTTATCTTTGAACGGGTACAGAGCCATAACGCAACCAAAAGTTTTTACATATTTAGTATTGGTATATCTAGTACTTACTTTATACTTACACAACATTCAGCCATTTCCCTTATCGTTTTTTTTGGTAACAATAAACCATCCTTAAAAGGTCATAGCTATTTTTTTGGAATGATATCACTTTTTTCAGCCGCCATAATATAGATGACGCGACCACTGTGCGCAGGCAGACAGACATAGATATGCAGGGAGTCAGGCAGAATTGCTCTCTATCCTGTCAGCCTAGCATAATCTATTTATTTATAGATCGTTCCCAGTTTCTTCGTGACCTTATAGTCTATTATCTTTGTCTAAGAGAACTGTGAGATGTGATTTCGCATTAAAGCGTCTCCAGCAAACCGTCCCAGCTTAAAACTTTCCCGGGGTAATGATTTATAGATTAATGTAAAAAATCACATCAAAATTCATCCAGTACTTTATAATTGCATTACGAGTATCTATATACGCGGACATAAATGTACACGCACCAAATATTTCGTCCAGAAGCCACCCGGCCGGCCACTTCAATTTACAATATTGGTTGATACGTTCGGCGATTGACACAGGTTGATATCGCTATTTTTTTTTTTTTTTAATGTCAATTAACTAGACTCGCATATTTTTTTTGGCAAGCAAGCTTAGCTACAGCATATAGGATATATGTATACAGGTTACTTGATGGTAAGTTAAATCAATGACCCAAAGAGATTTCAACGGGTAATCACTAACTAATATCATTTGTTACGTTACACCAGGGGCCCGTTTCTCAAAGCGTATTAGCCTAATAATATTAGTGTTTTATCTCATAAATACAACTAAAAAATGAGACAAAACACTAATATTATTAGACTAATACTTTTTGTGAAACGGGCCCCAGATACTTAGTAAGTGGATTTACTGAAAAACCTTTGTGCTACAGATAAAATCGATGTCACGAGGGGAACGAGCTTCTAATTGGAACTATAAACAATGTAACAGCGTTAACGTGTAGTGTACGCTGGTAACTATCCGGAGATTGGATACCCGGATAGGCGAGAGTTACAAGGCATATTAGAATTCTATTAAACTCTCTCCGGCGGGGAACACCTCGTGATCCCAGGCTGAGTTCAGTGACCGCGCTCGGGAATCTCGGGAAAAGAAACACTAAGCGCTGGGTTATTAAACACAGCGATTTCGTTTGAATGCTAATGGTTAAGAAGTTAAGATATATTTTACTAGGCTTTTTAATATTACTCGTATCGTGTAACCCACTCGTAACAGTACAAGAAAAGAATACATCTTACCTTGAAAAAGGAACACGTTAATATAAACCGCCATCAAAGACGCAAAAAATAATTTATTTTACATTGGTTAGTCCAATTGAAGTCTGCTTTTGGGTAAAATATTGTCGGACGGGAAGTTATTTTTTGAGTTTTTGAAGGCGGTTTTGGGTGAGATTGCCGGGTTAGAATAGAGCCACTCCATGTCTTTCCGTGGATGTTGTAAGAGGCGACTATGGGAATCAAGGCTTGTAAACGTACTGTTAGGCGATGGGCTTGCAACGTGTCACTTAGGTATACACTGGTAAACATCTTAGCCTAAGTAATTGTGCAAAAGGTGTTTACAGAATTGTCAACAAGTTTTTTAGGGTTGTTGGTATTTCTGTAGCTCTGCCTATGCCCCTCGCGGAATGAGGACGTGAGTTTATGTACGTCAACCATTTATATCGTTTGTCCGCGGTTCAACTCGCGGTTATACATTTACGTTACGCCGACAACGTACTAAAATAAACCGAAAAATAAAAAAAACCGAAGAACCCTAAAAATCATATAAGACAGAATCAAATATTACCACATATTTGTTTAATAGTATATATATACACATATTATTATTTTCTTATTACACAATTTATTTGTTTAGCTTACGTCCGTCTGTCAATCTCGGAGCAGGCTGTAAATCAGCGCTGCAGGTGTTTAACACCTCAGCATTATGCTGAGCCAGTGTTCGATTCACTGCCGCGAGGACACACTAACTACTTGTTTATTGCTGTTTTCTGTTTTTACTTTTTTCTATGTGTCTTGTTTCTGTAGTGAATAAATGTATTTTTCTTCTTTCTTTTCTTTAATCACTTAGTTCGTACTTTATTTGTTAAATTTTTTGGGATAGTTTATTGTGTTTGTGGCAACGCTTTAGGAGTTACGACTGACGACTAATGGCCCATTTTAAAAGAAGTAATTTCTTACGTTTTAAAAAATGCTTTTTAGTGATCTAAATATGCTGTTATGTAATCCCACATCTCAATAAGAAACTATAGGACATCTCGCCGCAAACAACGCCGTGGGTAAGTCGTAGTCATACTCGTATATTAAACCATTTAAGTGTGCTTCGTTATAGTCGCTCAATTATCTTAATACTGATATGTTCGAAATCCGTTGAGGAGTTCCGACAGTCATTGGTGGTCTTCGTAATCAAATCCACTTTAACAAATGATAATGATATGATATTTTAGGAGTTCCCTCAATTACTCACGAATCTGATTTTCAGAACCCTAAAAACGCAAATAAATTGAGCAACGGTTCTTCATATTATTTTTTGAATTATTATTTCAATCAAATCCATTAATGAACTGAACTATTCCAGTCGCATACAATCTGCAAATCAACGATGTCAAAACAAAGGACGTGGCTGATTGTGCTAAAGCGCGGGCGCGCGATATTTGTCTCATAAGCGGGCTCTGCAGGCTGCCTACTCTTTAACGGAACAATTCAAAAATAACAATTAGGGAAATCTAGCAGGACGACGCCTCGTCCTAATCTGAGGTCGTGGAATGGGCACAAAACATTCTTACATATCAATAAGATCAAGGAATAATAACATACAGAATTTTAGAGTTTATCACACGTATATTTGCGCAAAGGTTCCCTATTGGATGGCATAAAATTATTTGTCATATTATTGTTACGCATAATTGCTTTTAGCCGAATTAGCGATGGGCATACTCATCTTTACGCATAATTTTTTATGCATAAAATTTAAAAGCATAAATACAGAAAGCATGCCTATTCGTGATGAAGACTAACGTCAAATAGCATAAATACGAAAAGTCATAATAATAAATTAGCATCATTACAAAGCGCATAACAGTATTTGTCCTAAAAAATAGTCATGGGCAAATGGCAAGTTTTGTGTTAATAAATATTTAGGAAGTAAGGCGAGGTCGACGGAGGTCCGCTTTGCGGACCTCCTATTTTTGCGTTGCTTGGGCGCTTCGCGCCTGGATATCATACTAACCTAACCTAACCTAATGTACCTAACGTGATCTAACGTAACCTCATAATTTGTTGTTCATTTTGTAGGTTTATTCATTTAGGGAACTAAAATTATGGTTAATGACATATATAACAAATAATTAATAGCCCAAACACTAATATGCATAATGTGTATTAGTCTAATAGAAATTAGTCCAACTGAAATTATTCTACAAGCTTAATATACCAAAAAAGTAGTACGCCAAAGTATTGCTATGCGACAGTACTATTATGCCAATACAAATTATGCCAAATGAATTATGCGAAACAATAATAGTTTAAAAAAAAAAATGCGTTTGAAGGGGATCCCTTGCGCAAAACGAATCAAACTCTTAACCGATGGCTTTATTCGTAGGCGGCGGCCCTGGCGCGGCCTTACTTCTCTACAAACTAAGCTAGCCGCCGCCGCGTCTATTATACTCGGTAAAACCACATAGGTACCTATTGCCTTGCCTTTGACATGCTATAGTATTCTCAACGTTACGATAGCTCTTACTTAGTTAACACGTTTAATCTCAATCAAACATAATCTAGTTAGTGAAGCATATGTTGCTAGTTATAAGACTGAAATTATTTCCAATAGACGTAACGTGGTTGTCCATTTAATACTTGTTCTTATTTGTCATAAGTTATGACTTATTTTCGGTTGTGTCCTCACTCACCCCTTAATACCTACTTACCCCGTTTAACGGTACCCAGTAGAATAGAGGCCCTGATTTCGTAACAGGTACCTACCTACTATACGACGATAGGTATTATCTAAAAATACATTGCACAAGTTTTTAATATTTGTAATCAATTCCGGGGTTTTCGCGATTATTAATTTATTACCTTTGCACTGTGCATTAAAATAAATCTTTTTTACGGCTTTTGGCACGTGTTTATAATTGAAAATTTCCATCGGCCGACACAAATATGCCTGCCGTGATGACAAATCGATGCCAAACAGAGCGAGGCACTACGTTTTTCATAAACCGGCGACAATGTGTTTGTGCCTACATACAGTATGTAAACTTACTAAAACCATCTCTTTCAACCAGTTGCTAGGCTAGTTGAGTTAAGTCTTTTACCACATTTTTTGCTAGTGTGTGTCGATTTTTTTTAATTTTATCATTGCATAAAAATTATAACATCTCACCTTTTTCAAAGTCGGTTAACCCTAAAAGTATCATCCCAAGTGTTATGTTTACATCGTTGTTCAGTGCCCATTATAAGACCCGTATGTAATGTTTTCATCGTAACAGATTATTGAACTTGCATTCAGTGCATTCTTTATTTAAATTTGAAAAAGTGCTAAGATTTCAATAATTTATATACCCCAACCTTATCTATCGCCTAGACATGCTCGGGTTCAAATAAATGGTTTTAGTAAGTTTACATACTGTATAGGGTGTTATTATTTTTGGTGAAGCCGCATTTGAAAAAAAAAGCTTTTTTATGAGGGTTTTTTTACTATAATCGCACCTAGCGCTTGTGGGTATGTATTTTTAAGAATCATGAATTCATGAAAGACTAAGGTGGGAGGGTGAGTGTGACAGCGATAGATTACGAATGAGAGTGGCAAAATAGATTTACTGTAGGTATTATGTAAAAAAGGTCCATTGTAAATATCTCTATAGTTATTTAGTATTTAATCAATGATGTTAATTGGTAGTATTCCGTTATAGACTATAAGTTACGCTATGATAACTTATAATTAGACCCCGTTATCGGAGGTGCAAAATGGTAGCTGTCAAGTACTTAGCGATGGGTAAAAAATATTTTGAAATACCATATTTCGATAATTTTAGCTATAATATGTCGATATTTTTTCTTTACCATATGAGAGTCTAGTGACTTTAAGACTGCACCGAGCAAACGTCGAGCGTCCAGTGGCGCCCTCATTACTATTACTGTGTTTTCTAATTTCGTACGCTCGGCGCAGTCTTTATTAAACTGTTTATTTTATAAAACAGTACTATAATGACATTGACTATCTATTGACGAAAATAGTTTATTATCAGTGAAAGTGGCCAGTATTATAACTCTATTGAAAAGGTTTATCTCAACAGCGTTCATGCACTGCCCTGCAACCCGAAACATTACAAAAGTAAAATAGCAACCATAGTGTTTTTGTTGTACTGATAATGGTTTACATTTCTGATGACAATGATTGACATGAATCCCAAAAAAAACATGTTAAATTGTTATCCAAGAAATGGTGTAAGTACATATAAAACTTAATTGTACAGATATAGTAAGAATATCGATATCGAAATCATAAATATTTTACCCATCCCTAAGAAAGTGACAGCTACCATTTTGCATCTCCGATAGCTGGGTCTACTTATTATAATCTCTGAAGGCGACGTTGAAGTGATCGATGTCAAATACTTAATGTATTCCGGCACTTCAGAAAATGTATGTTTCTTTCTAGCGCTTAGGTACTTAGCGCTGGTAGTTAACCAACAGTAATAGAAAATTTACGAACGAGGGGAAATTCCAAGAAGGAGGAGCGAAATATACGTACGTGTGTTACAATTAAAAGCATTGCCTCATGTGCCGGGAGTGATCGGGTACCAAGTCATCGCATCGCCGCCGTGTGGCTCTGGCAATTGGTTTTCGTTCAATCAATATCATTTGACTATGTAGAGTCACGGTAATCACGGTTCGTCAATTTTCGACTCTGTTTCAACGCGTTTAAGGTACTATACGTGCTTCGATTTATATTTTAAGATGAAATGGACTATTTGTGCCCCGCTGACGCGTCCCTTGATGTATATTACTTACTTAATTTATAATCTTAAATATTAAACAGTCCAGTAAAGTATTATTGGTGAGAAAGTCGTGGATTATTTTGTCCTTCTTAACTTGGATAGTTAGCTATGGTAAAATCACATTCTCTCCCACATACTCGGAAATGTTAACCTTACCGTTGTAAAATCAGCCCGCGAAGTCCTGAATTCCAGGTCCAGGCAAATTAATAAAAAAACAATGTTATTATTTATCAACTCGTCAAAATTTATGAAATACGTAATGTATGAATGTATGTGTAATGTATTACTTTTTAAAACCATTTTTGACTAGGATAACTATCACCAAACAGCCGAACTGAACACTCGTGCAATCAAAATTCTTACTTGTATGTTTTATTTTTTTAATTTAATAGACTAAAAAAATTAAGTAAATTAAAAATTTAAAAAGCCCCTGACTAAAAACTCTGTAAAAATAACCCTTTTTTTACCAGTACGCAATAAAAACCCACCATGTTACAGTTAAGGCACTTCTACATAGAACAGCCACAGACAGAAAATAATGTAAGCACAAAATGAACAAACGAAAAAAAACCCGTCTTTTACTTAGTCCAAGATAATGGTTAAGTGATAACATGTAACATATGTTACATATGTATGATGGATCTGGATTCCAGATAGATAGATAGATGGTTATAGAAAGGAAGTTATCATGATATATTACATAGAAAAAATAGATCTTCCAGTTTGTCTAATTAAACCTGCACCACCACCTGAATGCACTAAGGCGGTCGTCACATTTCATGCGGTTCCGCACGCCGCTCCGGTGTGAGCAAGACAGCACTACGCACGTGTATAGGGGATGATGGTGTGATAACCGCCTAACAAAATAACTTTATCTCAACAGGTTCAAAGTGCAATAAATGACTATAAAAAATAAAAACAACACACAGATTAAGCAGGGAGTCAGCTGAAGGTGGGAAAGGTTTGCTATCAAAACAATACAAAGGGAAAATTATAGCAAGCTATCTTAGTTAAGCTTCATGCTTAGAAGACAAAATTGTTTACTGATTAATGGCATTGGCGAGCGTATCTGAAGGTTTGCCATCGTTCGGGGAGAGGTTCTTCCAGAATATGGAGTGGTTGATGTGGCCGCCGCCATTGAACCTGAGGGCGGGCGCGAGATTGATCACCGTATCGATGTCCCCTGTCAAACATGGACACAACAATCATGCATGAGTCCAAACGAAAAAAGACTTGCGTTTTTAATTGCATTATACCTAATTAGAATCCATGTACATGAGTAGCCTAGTTTACAATATTGTAGTAATAAGTAAGTATAGGCAGAATAGTACCTACTAATGTAATACATTTCTGTAATATATCTAATATTAGTCAACATTTGACTAGACTTGTAGTTGGAGTACCTGTTCCCTAAACTAGGTAAACCGGTCTTATAAAGAACAAGAACATTGTAATAAGTGACTAAAAACCATTGTCTCTTTTTTAAGTAGGTAATTAATAATAAGTATCAGAATCTTTAAGGAAAAAAAAACAGTATTATCTATCTATGTTATTATATTACAGGAAATGTGTGGGAATCTGCCAGCATCAATATAATATGTAAAATTTAGTAGTGGACCACACCATCACATTGAATATACCATTGTCAAGTTAAGACGAAGAAGTAGTGGGGCAGCCTTAGTGGATTAAAAACACTATAAAATGTTCTGGTATAAAACCAACTACTTCCTAAGCAAATAAATGTTAACCAATATAATACAATTTTTTAAATACTGTCAACAGCTAACACTACTACTACTTGATAAGATTCCTGTCACTAAAATGAACACTACAGCAACTAACATTCTTAACCTTTCCAACACTAAAAAACTATAATGATTGATTAGAAATAATACAATAGGTAACTTTTACAATGCAAGACGCTACAGCACATATGCAAAAAATTCACTTCAGTTGCATTCATTTTCATTGTATATTTAAAACATGATACATTCCATAGAGCATGATGCATCATGCATGACGCAAAATTTATTTAATAAATATATGTGCTACCAGCATCCTTCATTAAGGCATAATTCCAATATTGGTCACCACAACCAGCAAGTAGTTTTGAGGCGGGGGATTTTAATTTTTTTATTACACTCTTTTTATACTTTTTCAAATTAACAATATCAATATATCCTGCAACGTCTCTTTAAAGACATGAAATGAATAATAGGGGGTTAATAACTAATGAATAAAAATAGTGGTGTTAGTTTATAACGTGTATCTCTGTCTATGTATCTGAGTGTCTGTTTGTGGCATCGTAGCTCCCAAACGAATAAACCGATTCGGATGCGTTTTAATTTTATTTGAAAGCAAGTTTTCTAGCGGTGGTTCTTAGCAAGATTTCATAAAATTGGTCACGCCGTTTAAGAGATATCAGCTCTTAAAGTATATATCGCCGTTAAATCGGGGGCTTTTAACCCCCTAAAACCTCTATATCTCAAAAACGGCAGAACCGATTTTAATAAAATATGTGTAAGAACCACCGCCAAAAAACTTACTTTCAAATAAAAAAACCTCATCCAAATCGGCTCATTCGTTTAAGAGCTACGGTGCCACATACAGACACACCCACACACAGACTTACACGTCAAACTTATAACACCCCTTTTTTTTGCGTCGGGGGTTAAAAAGCTGAACCTTTTCAAACAGCGTTTACAGTAGAGTTGCCGCGAATAGTCGAATACCGATTAATCGCCATTCACTTTGGCGAATAGTCGAATAACTCGACATTACTATTCGACATAAAAAAAACATTAAACACATTAAAAATATTTCTAATTTCTTCTAAGGTTGTGAGCAAAAGAAAACAATAAAGTTAAAGAAATCTGTTTCATGTTATACATAGGTACCTACATTATATACGAGTATGTAGTCAATTTAATTTTCAATTTTTAAATGCTGGCAAACAAGTGGCAACCCTTTTCTTGTACATAGTTTACGGGGAATACCCCGTTTTGTTTTTAAATATTAATTAAAAAGCCTAACTAATTTAATTTCATGAATATGATAGGCACAGGCACATATTATTACAGATAATAATTGATATTGTGTATTGTTTTATTAGGGCAAAAAATAAAAAAAAGGTTAATTTTAACTCATTAGTTTTTTTGTTCGATAAAAGTTTATTTTAGACGACTATTCACCGAATGCCGAATAATACTAGCTATTATTCGGTATTCGACGAATATCAAAAAAATTACGAGTAATGCAGAATACCGAATAATAGCGAGTATTCGCGGCAACTCTAGTTTACAGTGTATTTTAAAGAAATTGCGCTCATAAACAAAATACATTGCCGAAATAACATAAACGCGTAATAGATGTTATAATTTAAACTGTTTTATTCAAATAGAATTTATTACGTTTCAATTTGTGATTTAATTTAATGCTTTATAATTCAGTTGTATACTATATCGTACCTATTGTCGGCGATAATGTTCCGTTTTTCGAGGAAATTTTGGGATTGTGATTAATGTTATTAACAAATTGTGTTAAACTTTCTCGCATAGTGTTGGAGTTGCTGGACGCACGGCCTCAACTGACTGCGTCTCGGCCATGCTAACGTCCGGCGACAGCCGTTTTCGTAATGCGTGCGTGTGAGTGTCTGTGTCACCGTAGCTCTTAAACAGGTGAACCAACTTGTATTCGTTTGTTTAATTTGAGAGAAGGCTTTTAACGGTACTTGTTAGCTAGGTTTCATAAAAATTGGTTAAGCCGTTTAAGACATATCAGCTCTTAATGACGGGGGTTCTTTCTTACTATCTAATAGTTACGTAAACTTAACAACTTTAAGGATGTTTTAAATTTTGAAGTGTAAATAAAGCTGTAGGTAATCTATTACCAAAGGCCGTTATGAACTTCAGCATCTCTCAATATTCTACATTAATACTTATTTCTTAAAGATAATTTCCTTCGATATTTATGTACAGTAATAAGTTTTTAACTATTTACGTAGCCATGCAAATACGAATACACTCTTTATACTCGCGAAACCAACATGTTTTATCATGAATAATAAAAGAGCGAGGTGAATAACTTTGTACCTCTATTTTCTCTCACAGAAGTATTTTCCTATTGAAAGTGCGGAAAATATTCCTTACGACAGTGCTTCTGGCAGGCAATTAGGTATCCATAGCAGGTTTAATAAAACTAGCTAACCATTCCTCGCCGGGGCTGCACTCGAAGCAGCTCGTGCAACATGAGCATAACGAAGGACGTTACGCAAAAGAAAAAAACTGAAATTCAACTGGGTAGTGAATCACTACTAGTGATTCTGTAAACAACGCCGGTCGTGCGGACTGTCGAGTGATATCCAAGCGGCGAGATTAAGTAGTCCCGTCCAGTGCGAACAAAACACATTGTAGCGCGTGCATTTTCAATTTAGCAGCACGATGGGTCGAACGTATAAGGCTGCTTAATTGAAAATGCACGCGCTACAATGTGTTTTGTTCGCACTGACGGGACTACTTAATCTCGCCGCTTGGATATCACTCGACAGTCCGCACGACCGGCGTTGTTTACAGAATCACTACCCTGAAAGTAATATGGGAAGCACATCTGTTTCATTTTGTCCCTGGTGATTGAATATTTTAGTACATATAGACAGGTCTATCTGATCTGAGCGCTCATATTTCACCAACACTGTAGGAACATGCTTTAACGTATCGATTAACATTTCAGCACAGATTATATACTTGAATAATTGTGCTCTATAAATGACAGAACAAAGCGAAAATACTTTTCTCAATAGTTGTATCGGTTAAAACCCATTAAAATAATTTTAACCGAACTACGGCGCAAAAATCGAAGTCCAAAATATCGTTACTCACTTGAAATATCGAACGGTTATTATGCCGATGTTTGAAATATCTAACGTACTTGTTGAGATATCGAACGGTTACTATCCCGATGATATTTCAAATATTGAAATAATTTCAATAGTTGAATTCTAAAAGTTAGGCACAACGATGAGCGTAGCGAGGAGGAGTCTCAGGTTGAACTCCGATAATTTACCGACTAACCGACCTGGGGTGCTATTCTCTCAAAATAACGGACGGTCGGACGAACGGGCGAAATCGCAGAGGCGAGTTTAAATAGTCCCGTCAGAGCGAACAAAACACACTTGCACACGTGCATTTTCAATTAAGCAGCCTTATATGATCAATCCATCGGCAGAAACCATGCTGCTAAATTGAAAATTCACGCGCTAAAATGTTTTGTTCGCACTGACGGGACTACTTAAACTCGCCGCTTGGACATTCACTCGTTCGTCCGTTCGACCGGCGTTGTTGAGAGTTTCACTACCCTGTGTGCATTGGAACATGATTCTGGAAGCAACTATAGGTGTATAGGAACTGAAACTTGCAATAATTAGTTTTTTTTTATATACTCGTAAGCCCAAAAAATACTGCTATTAAGTACGTAAATTATAAATAGGTAAGTATGCAAAAGAAAATGTCTAAATTTCTCAATCCGTTTATTTATTCGATATGTATACATTTACTTACTCATTGTTTTTTTAGGGTGATTGTTATGTGTGCAATGATAAAAACCTAACCTAAGAGAGAATGTTCATTTCGCATTCGTTTTGGAAAATGTTTTTAAATCAAACTACATTCGTTTTGGAAAATGTTTTTAAATCAAACTACATTCGTTTTGGAAAATGTTTTTAAATCAACCTACATTCGTTTTGGAAAATGTTTTTAAATCAAACTACATTCGTTTTGGAAAATGTTTTTAAATCAAACTACATTCGTTTTGGAAAATATTCTTAAATCAAACTACATTCGTTTTGGAAAATGTTTTTAAATCAACCTACATTCGTTTTGGAAAAAGTTTTCCAAAAAAAAAATCGCTTCCCGCTGTCCTTTTGTCCCTATGTATGCTTATATCTTTAAAACTACGCTTCGGATTTTGATGCGGTTTTTTTTAATCGATAGTGATTCAAGAGGAAGGTTTTTATGTATAATAAATTTTACAGAAAAGTCACATAAACCGAAGCTATGCGAGGGCGGGTCGCTAGTATTCGATATTTCAATCGTGTGGCATTTCAGAACGTAGATATTTATGATTGTAGATATGTTGACCGTTAAATTTTATAGCTTCGATAGGTATTTTAAAAGAAAGTTCAAATAACTGTAAATGTTTCAATCATTCGATATTTTAAATGCGTGGTAATTTAATCGTAGGTATTTCAGATGTAGATAATATTATGATCGTAAATGTTTTAACGGCTGGATATTGTAACTTTTGATATTTTGGACTTTGATATTTTAACCCACGGCCAAGCATAAAACATTGAAGCGGTCTAAATGTTTGTTTTTTTTGCTTGCTTGTTTTACCTATAGTATGCTCAATATGTACATCTGTTCAAGGGGTGTTACAGATATGGTTTTATCGGAACCAAAAATGGAGTCGAAGTTTTAAAATTTGGTTTATCGGAACCGGAACCGAAGTCGGAGTCGAAGGAGGTATAAGTGCACGCGGGATGCGGAGTTGCCCGTGCTACAAGATAAACTTTTGTTCGGCTAACTGCAATATGTATAGAGGTCTAAGTATTATTATACTCTTTGGTAAACACATTCATTTCAAAATGCTTATATTTTTACCACACCGTTAGCCGCATTTTTTGGTATCACGGCGACGCTGCGCTTGTACCTCCGGTTAGAGGGTGTGTAATTAACCTTTAAATGATTGGTATAAAAATAATCAACATAATTTCATTTCATATAATAACATTTGATATAATTTTTATGGATATAAAAATTTGTACATAAAATGCGATTAGTATAATTATCAAAACATCTATTTTTATTAAATATAATTATCATTTCGCATATCACTTATTTGTTATAAACTTTATTTGGTATAATCATCATTTGATATAAAAAGCATATCGTATAACTATCATGTGGTATGTATTTTTTTATTACTATTCTAACCTAACCTAATCTAAATTTCTGTCTCTGCTCTGTGGGGTCACAAGTTAACTAACTAACCCACTTGGTTGTACAAGTCAGTATAGGCATTTTTTTAAGGCGGCTGGTTTTGCCCCCTCCTTCTTGTTGTTCTTCTGCCCAAATAATTTTTATGGGGTAGTAAATTTAGAATTAGGTATATCTTATTCATACATTATATCAAAAATTCAAATATATATTTATAAATCAATTTTTTTTTACATTTTATGTCCACAGGCTTCGGATACGAGTACAAGTGGAGGGACGGTAATTTTTTGTAATTTTTTTAGCTATAAAACAAGAAGTACGCTACGGAAAATTATAAAAAAAATAGTTTCTATATTTACAAATTGAGCCCTTTCATATGACACCCCATTAGCTATAATAAAATCACTAGGGTAAGCGTACCAGTGAATGAACAGTGCTAGTGAATGAACAAAATGAGCCGTTTTTCGTAAATCAAGGGTTCTTTTAATTTCTACCCTACAAAGTATTTTTTTTTTGATAGGCATCTTTTTAGTAACATCATGGTAACATTAAATTCAACTCAGTTGCTTTAGTTGAACCATGGCGGACATCTAAAGTTGACGTGTCGCAGACGTGTTTTCGTTGTATGGGGCAGTAGTTAGCAGACGGGTAAGTTACCTTGTGTTTGAAGTGGTATTGTTCTTATTCCACACAACTGAGATCCGTAGTGTGTGTTTATTATAAGTCTTAAGGATATATTTTTTCTATTTACAAGCCATATCAAGTGTTTTTGTTTCAAATTGCCATTTTTGGCCAAATGTTTTATAACTGGATCACAGAAACCACTAAAACCAATGAATGAACGACGGTGTTCATTTACTAGAACCGCGTGAATTACTTATTTTACAATATTGTGAGTTTTCGTTGTTGTATTAGAGTTTCTTTTTCAGAAACATAGCTGTAAGTGGATTGTCCTTCATGTGGCCAGTATTCGAACAAACTCTCAAATGCTTAAAATGTTCGTTCATTTACTGGTTTATTATTTCCAGTAAATAAACTACCACCAATGTGACTGGTTCATTTATTGGCTTAGCATAAAATTTAAGAGCCAGTTATTGAACTATCGTTAATTGAAAATAACCTATTATACCTACAGCGTTTTCAGGCGGGAAAGTTGCACGTCAATCAATACTAAGTAGTAAAATAACATTTTTATAAATCAATTTTAAGAAGGATAAAACATAATCAACAATTAAACATTGTTCATTCACTGGTTTCATTTGTTCATTTGCTGGTGTTTCTATGTTCATTCACTGGTGTTTTGGGGTGTTTGCTGCTTAAAATAGCTATAACTTAAAATTAAGCAATGTTATTGTAAAACAAACGTTATAGAAGCAAACTAGTATACTTGATTGATTGATAACGACATTTATATTTGTTGGTAACAACTTCCATTTTATTAAAAAAAATATTTAAAGAAGAAATTCTCCTTAAGGGTTCATTCACTGGTAAGTTTACCCTATAATTTTTCAACCCCACTTTCCAGACCACTTTTCAAATATTTAGAAAAAATATTTAAGATTGTTTTTATTAAAAACAGATGCGGGCAAGCAAGTTATATAACTATGCCATATTTAAAGTTGCTAGCTTTTATAGTTTCAGAGATAAACTGCTGTGACATACAGACAGACAGACAGACACCGAAGTCTCACCTTCCAGGGGTTCCTTTTTTACCATTTTGGTACGGAACCCAAAAATGAGAGGCGATGATACAACAATTAATTCTGGAGTGAAGTCGGGTTTTCATTATGATAATAGTTTTGAAGATTTTTTCCTTGCAACTATTTTGCTAAAGTTGTCTAATTGGAGAGGTCTCAATTCCCTCTTAGCGCGCGAAACTTGAGATGCCTATCGTGTCGATCACTTTGGAATGCAAAGAGCGCGCAGTCCAGGCAATGTACCCGCGAGAGCTAAATAAGCTACTTTATTTCCAATGGAACTAATTCAAATAGTAAATAACTTCTACATAAGTACGGTCGACTACAATTTAAAGAGATGTATCCACTTTTTCACCTTATTGCATTGTAATAAGGTCCAAAAGTGGATACATCTCTTTGTAGTCGATTGTAAATAGTTTGCTTTATTCTAACGTGCAATACCTTACTGAAATAAAGAGATGTAATTAATGAAGTATTACTAAATATAAATACGCAACTTAAAAATTAGAATACGGCATTTTTTTTTTAGATCTACAGTAAATTGTAAGTGTGCCTACTTGCTTAGTTGCATTGTAGGCATAAATTACAATTTCTACGTACCTACCTAAGTTTTAATTTAAATGCCGGAGCATGACCAAGAGCATGTCGGACCATGCTCAGTGTGGGGTTCCGTCGCCGTTACGACAAACACAATAAGGTATCTCAAAAAAACACATATTTATTGAAACAAATTTTCTATTTAAAGTTATTTGGGTCTTTGACGATTTTTAGTAGGTAGGGTAAATCGCATAGGTATTACTCGCGCGATCGCGATTAATACGCGATTACCCTTTTGATTATATTATACCTAGATCCAGAGTTCTAGCTTCTAGGTCTTTTGAAAGATCTACTTATGCAACGACACCATAAATCAAGGGGTAGACGAGAAAAAAAACCCCTACATTACGTGTATGGGAGTTGAGCCTTTTCCACTAGTGTTTTCCAAATGTATGTCTTTACACAAGAACTATACATAAGTACTTAAAATTTAAAATAAGAGCCTGTCTGATAGCTTCTTAAGGAGCTAGTTTACGTTTAAGTGAATATTTTACCTACCATAATCAGTAGGGCGGCAGTCTGTATGTACTATACTGCATCTACGTAGCTGCGAGTATAACTATGTGGTTTCGCTAATGAAATTCGATTGGTTAAAACGACCCGCTAGAATCACAGTTTCCCTTTTGTATTAAACTAAACTAATTTAAAATAGAAGCGAGTATATGAAACCAAACGATAATCTAACCTAAAACAACACGCGCGCAAGGAGGTGGCGCGGCGGGACCTTACCGGTTAAAAGGTTCAATAAGTAGTCAACGCCCATCATACGCAAAAGTGTAATATTATAAAACATCTAGTGCTTCTTTTATATTTTACAATGAAAAACGCCCAAACGAAAAAATTACTATTACTTTTTGGAGGTAGTAAGGCAACTCACGCCTACACGACTCAGGCATTCCCCTTTTCCGGCTTGTTGTGCTCGTAACGTGGGGATGATAAAATATTGCGGGTTAGTGATAAAATTTATTAACGGATCCGTTTGTGAAATATTAAGATTTAGAGTGCAAATTTTTTTAGAGTCAAGTGGCCCTCCCCCCTAAACCCTACTCTGAGCAAGTAGGCATGGTTCGACAAACTCATATACCCGGTGTTTTTTTATATATCTCAACTGACAAAAATTCGATGTCATACGTTTATTAACAGACGTATTTTGTTCTTACAATCCTAGGAAAAAAGGGGTCTTCGCGTATACACAGTTTTTAAAAGGAGAGCCACCACCAGAAATGAAGACTTATTGCCCGTGGGCCGATAAATATAAAATCTTAGCCTTCAGCGCGGACGTGCTGAGTTCTCGACTGGCCGGTGCCGTACCTAATCAGCAGGCTATTGAGAACGCAGCTTCCTGAATACGATCTTGTTTTACCTTCTACATACATTTATCTGTTAGCACAATGCTCTGGCTGAAGTCAGCGTGTATTGTGCTTTGTTCGGGCTTCACCACGGCCTTCCTTCTACACTAATATTATAAAGAGGAAAGATTTGTATTTTTGTGTGTGTGTATGTATGTAATGAATAGACTCAAAAGCAACTATGCCGAATTCAAAAATTCTTTCACCGTTGGAAAGCTACATTCACCCTGAGGGACATAGGCTATGTTTTATTTTTCTGCGTGGATGGATTCGCGCGCAACAGCTAGTTATTGATAAACGGAATTAGCCATCTGTTTTTACCCCCGACACCAAAAGATGGATGTTATAAGTTATACGTTTAGCGTGTGTATCTGTGTGTAACGATTCCTAGTTTCATCAGGATGTTTCTTAGCTAGGTTTGATGACAATCGGTTAAGTCGTTTCAGAGATATCTGCTCTGAAGCAAGTCGCCATTATGTAGGTATGGAGACTTGCTGTTTCTGCAACAAGCATTGGATTTGCTTTGTGCTTGGACTGCTTGTTAGTGATTATTTTATGCCCTGGCTAGTCCTGGATTTTATGATTTTCTTCTGGTAGGACTTGAAAATAAAGCTTCTTTTTGGACTTTGAGTGTAGATGAAATTTTAATAAGCCATGCCCTTTTTACCAAGAAACTACGCGTTAATTGGCAGGGATCGTGTCATAAATATCATTATAATATTATGGTTGTTTTTCTGAATCCGTTATTTTTTCAGGATGTTTTTAAAGGCCATTGTATGTATGGATAGAATCCATTAGGTTAGGTTAGATTTCTTATACTTATACCAATCCTGAAAAGTTTACTATTCCAGAAAACATTACATAAACCATTATGTATTTTGAACTATATGTATAATATTATAATACGTAGGTACCCATGCATTATAGCTATGGTTTCTTAAGAAGCACCGCTTCTGAAGCAGCCAGATTGTTCAGCGAGCATGTAGAGCATTGGGGAGCCTGAGATCGGTGTTCAGGATATGACGCAGGCTCAGGCTCGCTGTATGGTCGTCAGCATGAAGGGTTGCCTCTGGTAGTTCATTAGAAATACACGAAGTTGTCAAGGTTTTAGGTTTTTGGTGGTATTCAATGTGATATTTTTTAAATTTAAAATGATTTAGTATGATTTACAGTAAGTATTTAAATAAAAAAACAAAATATGAACGTTTATAAAAACGGGATTGCGCGATTTGAACCCGCGTGGAGAGGGATAGGATTCTTATGTCTATAACACATCAAAGACAAATACTTACAAGTAAAAAACTAATAGTTTTTTTTTATTTATGTTACCCAGTAGGTTCGGAGATTCCCATCTACACGTAATAACTACTTAAATATGAGTTAACGAGTCAACATCCCTGATGACAGGCGGTAACTTTATAACAGAGATTTTTTTTAAATTCGTTTTATTCTTATTTTAAATTCGTTTTTTTTGTTTGAATTTATTTATAAAGATTGAAAAAGCCAACTCACAGGTCTATGATGTACTTTAGGTGCGTCAGTTTAAGTACTTACCAAAAACGCTTAATAAATCAACTTAAACATTACAATGTTTCGTTATCAATTAAAAGTTGGAAGGTGTGTGGTGGCCAAAGGAGTTAGTCGAGCCAGGGTCCATGGCTACGCTGGTGACCGGGGAGCGGCGCGGGTCGGGTGGGACGAGGGGCCGCAGCGAGCCGCCCTTCCCGCGGCGCCGAGCGGAGCGGCCCGAGCGCAGTCACCACCGCGGCCGCGCGCACTCGGCACGTCTCGCGCCTCTTCGCGCTAACCCTGCCATGAGAGTACGGTTAAACTTTCCGCGAACGATTACTATCAATGAGAAATGAAAGAAACCCGTGAGCGTCATGCCTTCCGGGCCCGGAGGTAAGTCATATTTAACATAAACTTACAGGCAGAAAAAGTTTACCAAACTTTTAATTATTGTATAGTCGGCAATTCGCGAATTGTTTGCTGATGTTAATCGGGCGATGGTGATATTTCTGCGGTGCGAAATATGTTTCAAGTTTTTGAAGTAAGTAATAAGTACCTAAGCTCTATTGGGGAGTTTACCTTAAAATAAAGGTACCTATTATAGTGCACGCACGCGCACGGTACGGTCCATGATTTTTAAATTGTGTTAGGTAGGTACGCTTGAAAATCTTAAAATTAACACACCTAGATATCTACCTAATTCGACATTTTATTGTATTCGTTTGGTATAGCGTAAGCTAAAATAATTAAGTGAATAGGTAGGTACCTATCTAGGTACCGATTGGGTAGGTCGTAGTTTACTCTAAAATTAGGCGCAGTTCTCCTTTGCCCGTCCTTGCTCCCTGAAAAGTACCTACGTAATACGAACGTATACCTACCTACCTACCTACTCAAGATTTAATGGCGACTACACCGGATTCCCCTAGCCAGTTTTAAATTACCCTTATGTACCTAGCTACGTAGGTATATTTCTTTTGATTGCTACAAAGCCCAATATGTTTTTTTTTTACTTTTTCATTTATTGTCATTGGAACGCGTTGGTTGAAAAAACCAAAATGTAATTTACTGAAACGTAGGTAGGTACCTACCTTCATCGCAGGAAGTACAAGTTTATACAACGTGCCTATAAACCTTCAAGAGCCAACCAAGAGTTAACAGCTCTGAAACCTGAAAACCTCGTGTAGAGGTCACATAAGAAGTTTTTAAATTGAATTTTTATAGGTGGTGCCAACCGTTATATTAAATAATTATACCTACCTAAGTACCTACTGTGTAAAAGCTCGACATTGGCAGGAGTGTTAGTACCTACCTAGATATGCACCAGATGCACCTATTCCATTACAAAGGGCTAAAACGGCGGTTATTGCTGCGTAGGTAGGTTTCCAAGCGAATTTTTAACAAATCTAGGTAGGTAAGTACCTAAATAGATAGTTTTATAAAAAAATTGTTTAATAATTTATTTGACTTCTGGGAAACACGATTAAATACCTACCTACCTACCTAGATAATAGCCCGCCATATTTGCTAATCGTAGCTATTAGATAGGTGCCTACCTACTTATTTTATAAAAGTTAGAATTTAGAAATCTTCGTACTTACCAACTTATTCGGGGATGAACACTTCAAAAAACATTAAACAAAAACAAATTCGATGGTGCGCGTTTTTTTACTCATCTGCCGAGCAAGGCCCATTGAGATTCAGCGCATGCAAGGTCTGCCAGCCTGATTAAGGAACTTGTAAGACTCTCAACTTGTTAGTATCGAACCGGCAGCATGGCGTTCTCTTCTTTTTGAACCTGGTTTTGCCCGCCATAGCAATAATACCTAACCTAAGTACCTAATTAAAGATAATTACCGTACAATAATTTCAATTTGAAAACGTATTCAGGTTTACTGGCACGGTGAATCCGATGCACTAGGTAGGTACCTAATCGCTTTGACGTGGCGCATCGGGCCGTAGGGTACGTATAGGTATTTAACATTGACTGTATGATATCGCAAATAATTACGCTACGAGTGCTACGACCCATATCGTAGCAAAATGATAGGTACCTTCTGTGTATGTACTTGGTAGCGAAGTCGCTGTATTTGAATATATCGGTCAAGTGCGAGTTGGACTCGCGCACCGAGGTTCCTTACCACCGCATATTAGATATTTTTATAATTCGATTTGAATATTACCTACTTATGTCTTTACTAGACTAAAAATATAACACCTGTTCCAAATTGAACGTCTTCTACATATAAAAAAAATGCGCGAGTTCTACTCACAATAACCTGTTTGTATGCTAGGTATTTCATCTTCTTTCGGTTTGTACTAAAGTATAATCATATCAAAAGCGTTTCATGTATCCTTTATTTTTCAAATATAATTTTATTTTTATTTACCGTAATAATAATAACACATTTTCAGGAAAAAAAAACACTATCTTTTATGGTTAAAAAATCGGGTCAGGTCAGGTTAGGAACTTAAATAGATGAAGTTTCGAAAACAAAATGCTTAACACAAAGTGAATTAGTGACCTTACGTATATGACTATGGCTGTCAATCTTAATTTTTTTGCATAATGTATTTGAGGTTGTGACCGACCGAAACATGTTATTTTGCCGAAACCGAAACCGAAACCGAAGGTTCGGTTTCATTGCAGTTTCGACCGAAACCGAAACCGAAACCGAACCTTTTATATAAAAAAAAAGTCCTTAAAAAGTCGAAAAAATGTTAGTAAGCCCGTTTTTTTCTAAAACTAAATTAATATCTCGCCGACCTATAATTACAGGTTTCTACTTTCAAAGATTTATCACAATGAAATTTCAGCAGTTACAGAGGTTCTGTTTGAAAATTTAACTACCAGCCGTGCCGAGTGCGCCCGACGTTAGCCGAGCGCGACCCGAAAGTACGATGTTGTAAGTTTCGGCGCGGCCGAAAGGTTCGGCCGTTTTTGGCCGAAACCGAAACTCGGGCCGAAACTTGATTTTTTGGCCGAAACTGGCCGAAACCGAAACCGAAACCGAAATTTCGGTCGGACACTAATTTGAGGTACTTATATCTTACAACCTCTGACACCACGAATATTGATTACTTTTTTAATAATTAACTAATTAATTTCGTTAGGTTAGGTTCTTTCTTGTGCATCACTCGATGGATATATTTTTCGACTGTTAGGTCTGTTGTCGAGCCGTGTATGGTTAGCTAAAAAAGATGCAAAACAAAAAAGCCGTTATCGTTTTTTCATGCACAAGCACGAATATATCTATCTATACAGCTAGCGTATCAAATATTTGAATACACAAACGATATTGTACGTGGCATAGAATAGAGGCGTAAAGATATTTTGGAGTTCTTAGGGATTACCTATGACTTTCACTGTAGGTACTACGCACCTGTCATGTATTGTGACTACATTTTACCAGTCTACGATAGAGGCAACAAGTACACGAGTTTCTTAGTAGCGATCGGCAATCTTCGTCTTTATACTCGTATGAAACAAGAGTGACCAATATACCTACCTATTGTCAGTTGCGAGTGCAAGCGTGATATCAATAGCCAGCCGAAAGCTATTGCAACACGCATACAAATAGGTAACTCATTTTATATTTTGTAATTCCTATCAATGACAATAGAAACTAATAAATAAGTATAACAATTCAGAGAAAATGTCCAGCCTCAGTGTAAAACCTCAAAAAAAATATACAAATCATGATAATTTTCCACACCTTTTTTATACAATATTAGAAAAAATGTGTCAGTAAAACAAGACTATCTACTCTAGTATTCGTATAGTTACAAAAACATTAATATTATTACATTTAGAATTGGATGCAAAAATTTGAGCAAGCGCGAAACAACCCTCGTATCAAATCCGACTCCCCTATTTCCCGAACCCTAAAATACCTATTACAGAGGGGTCACCCGCTTGATTCCCACGTAGGGAGAGCTCCCGGCGAAACGTAATAGTTCTTTGTGCTACTCCCGTCATTATCAACGATGTTTTCTCTTTTTGTTGACTGTCTAAATCACAGCAAACATCGTAAAGCATTCGCGTTCCCTGTTTTCCCTTTTTTTTCTAATTTCACATAATTTTTATTACGGTATGTTTCAAGTATGATTTAGAAAAGATACAGTAGGTGATGTGTTAGGAATGTTAGGATGTTATATAGCGAGTACTCACGCCAGGGCCGCAGGGCCAGAAATGGATGTGCCGTTGGCCGACTTGTATCTTTCGTTTCTTTACGTACCTATTTAGTTTGTGTACATTTTTATTATGTATGTATATGTACGTTACGTATGTATCATAACGAAACGCAACACAACCAATGTTAGTATTTAGCTGGTATTCGTAAACTTAGTTTGAATTCAATTCATTGTTTAGTTGATGACCATTGAATTAAAATTCGTTTTTTTACAACTACACTCGGGAACTGTACTTCATGCGCTGCCAAAAAAGTCAAGTGTAAAGGGCATTGGGTAAGTTTATTTAAACGTCATTGTATTTTTTTGATTAGCGGCTTCATATGAGGAAAACTATTTCAAAGGCACAACTATCTGTTATGTATTAACTTGGTATTGAAAGGGAACAGAAGGCAGATAATTTCAATGAGGGACCGGGTTTTACAGGTGCCTGGCCTCATAATTAATTTTATAAAATATGTAAAGCGATTCAAGTATACCGTGTGAAATTTATACAGACGGGTGCTAGGTACGAAGTTGAGATCAAAACAATAACGCTTGTAATAACCGAAATGGCGTTGTTACAACTTTCCGCCTTAACGACATGTCGCGAGCGAATATTAAAAGGTGTAAGTAACTTTGTTGTACAGTCAGCAGCAGAAGTAGCTACACCCTCCAGGAGCTCAAACATAGGTCAACGTTTCAATTGTCAAAAAGACGCTGGCGGTCAGGCTAGCATTTACTTATGGGCGCTCAGTATGTGACAAATATCTGAACAGTCGATATTCAGTAATCTTTACACACTTTACGAGTCATTGATACCTTAGCTGTCAGAAAACCAATCGTAACTAAGCAGTCAACATGTCAATTATATCTAAACAATATTGAACAAAAAACGTTCACAGCCGACAAATAAGGTCGAATGTTGAATAATAAAATAGCCATGCTAATTTCAGGTAACCGATTTGACAATCATCGAAAACAGTACAGTCTTGTCATCACATACATCTATCTCACGTTTTGTTCTTAAATCATTTGACAGGTGTCTCTCGGTCAACTTACTGTAATAATTTTATTTTCAGCTGAATCGGTAAAACGCCTGACACATAACATAACGATGTGAAGCTGAATTTAGAGCCATTTGTCAAGGGCACGTTGGTCTCAGTAACATTCGTTTGCTTTTCAAAGCGGAGACCACGGGTTCAAATCTCAGTGGAACACGTAGAGAATAGATAGTAGATTTTCTTTTCGGGTTTAATTTCTATTTTTATTTTGTGCTTTCTTATTTGTTTTAAGTTTGCGAAATCATTAGATTGACGAATAATTTTCCTCATTTTTTTTCAACATAACATTCCTAGCATTTGCAATTAGGAAATTGGGGAATGATAGACGAATCACTGCCGCACTCAGAGACGTCAATTAAATTTAATGCTTGTTTAGTGACGTGCTACCTTACTCTGTTTCTATAGCAAAGAATGTTACAGCAGCAACTTTAATCAAGCATTAAATTTAATTGACGTCTCTGAGTACGGCAGCTAGTATAATAGAGGAGTTTTTCCGTTTTAACAGATATTTTTTTGATTATTATTTTTACCTGGGCCGGTATTCTAGGCGGTAAAAACAATATCGTAGTTTTCCTGTTATGGTATTGTCACCTTGTGATTGATGGCTAAAAAATCAAAAGCACTACGATATATTTTATGAATATGGTTTTATTACATTTAACTGAACAAAACATTCTCTTTCTAACAAATAGACAAGTTATAGAGTCCCAATATATATAATCATAAATAGTTATTTATTTTATAAGGGGTTTTCGGTTTCTTAGTTCAAAAGCGCGTGTTCAGCGTTGAGGACGTTTTGTAAACGCTCTCTCATGGAATTAACTAAATTTTCACAAAGATTTTTACCTCTGAATGATTCCCATATATTGAACACATGGTTGTTTAAATTTTCACGCGTTCTGGCTTGAGCGGAATCCCATTCTTGTATCATTTTTTCCCACATATTCTCAATGGGATTAAGATCCGGACTCTTTGGAGGCATTTTTATAAGTGTCAACTCTTCTCTCTCGTGCCGAGTTTGAACCCAGTCTTGTACAATTCGGGAATTATGAATAGAACTGTTATCACTACATAGTATAAAACAAAGTCGCTTCCCGCTGTCTGTCCCTATGTATGCTTAGATCTTTAAAACTACGCAACGGATTTTGATGCGGTTTTTTTTAGTAGATACTCGTAGAGTGATTCAAGAGGAAGGTCTTTATGTATAACAAATTTTGTTTTATGTACGTGTGTTATAGAAAACTCAAATAAACCGAAGCGAAGCGAGGGCGGGTCGCTAGTCTTGCATAAAGTGGATATTTTCATTGGGGTACACGATTTGAGCGGTTGGTAAGAACGAATCTCAACCTTTTCGGAAAAAAAAATCCTCCAATGGATGTGCTGAAAATTTACTAAACCCTTTAACTAAAACTTATAAAAATAAAATAAAAAAAACCCTGTTACCTACTGGTTTGATTATGTTTAAGAACATGTAAAAATAATTATCACATGTTTTATAATTTTGGCTCAAACTTATGTTTTAAAAAAATACCGAGGAAAGTGTATCTTCGATGAGAAATATATGCCTGGCTTTGAAGGGTTGAGAACAGATTGAGATTGGGCTGGTTGGGCAGCTAAAAAAAAATGCGTGTCTGTTTTTTTAAACTACTCTCTAATCCTCTATCATATATAAAAATAAACCAGGGAGCCAGACAGTCGGGTATCTTTCCTTGTTAGGTTTTATGACGTCAACTCGTAGCTTTGTTGCAGAATTTTTTTTAAAGTTAATTAGATAAAATTTTGACGCTTAGTTACCATTGAAATAACAACTGCTTAGCAACCGAAGGCACCCTGGCAGTTGACTTACGTGATTGGCAGAGTGTGTAGGTATTAATGACAGCAGCTTGAATTTGAGTGCTTAGTTACCACTGACTTTCTAGCCGTTATTGTCATTGTGATTAAATAAAGGTGTATGTATAAAAGAAAACCTGAGTAGTTGAGATATATGTAAACGAACTGAAAGCCTACGTGAAAATGGCTACTTAACTGTCAATAATTTTGTGACGATTGAAGTGTATATGTTTTTTTGGACACCTTGGCCGCTCAGGTATATGTGCTGCTGACTGTACTCGCGGACTAAACGTCTGCGTCTGCGTGTATAAGTCTTTATTATTTCTGGCGAGCCGATCTTCTACACAAAGGCCATTGTTTGTGTACAATACTATTATCTTTCTTTGTGTCCGTAACCGCAAGCCGATTACATACAAAAAAGTTAGAACTACATTGAATGTCCATAGAATTATCAACCCTATCCTCTTAGTCAGTAGGTTTAAAATGTAAAGTACAACCCTGGCGACAGAAGATGGTAGTATTGTGTAGGGAATAAGACCGGTTCAAATAATAAAGACATTTATCTGTATCCTGACACTTTACATTTTAAACCTACTGACTAAGAGGATAGGGTTGATAATTCTATGGACATTCAATGTAGTTCTAACTTTTTTGAATGTAATCGGCTTGCGGTTACGTACACAAAGAAAGATAATAGTATTGTACACAAACAATGGCCTTTGTGTAGAAGTTCGGCTCGCTAGAAATAATAAAGACTATACCTACCTAAACTAAAATATTTCGGACACAGTTTGGGGATGTCAAACATCTTTACATAAAACAAAGCCGCTTCCGCCGTCAGTTCGGTTATATCTTCTAAACTACGCAACGGATTTTAAAGCGGTTTTCATCAATGGGTAGAGTGAGACCAGATAACGGTTTTTATGTTTATTAAATTCTGGTTCATGTACAGCGGGCCTAGTATGGCTGCGTCTATATCGCGTGTCAAATGTGGATGAAGCATCCGTCACTATGGTACTTATCTACGTGTCAGAAGGTGAAAGATGCCTTATCCACACTTTGTCGCTATAAACGCAGCCATATTAGGCCCCAGGTGTTACAGAAAAGTCAAATAAACCGAAGCGAAGCGAGGACGGGTCGCTAGTATGAAATAAAAAATATATGAAACTGGTACAGTCAACCACTTTAATTCTTGTATATTTTATAAAATTTGATGCTCTTATTGTGACGGGGTTCTATGTATACCTACTTAGTGGCTTAGTAAGTGTAAAGGTTTTAAAAGACGTTTGCCCTTAAGAACGAATGTTGGCTCACTTGATTCCCCCAAAAATAATCAACAGCGAGCAATAAATATTAAATAAAACATTTATGGAAATATCAAACCTATAGAGCCTGCAGTTTTATAACAGCAGTAAATTGAGTCATCGTATTCACTATTCTACAGGACCAGTTGAAAAGGTAAACAAGAGAAACGACAGAATTTATTTCCAACAACATATTGGGTATTAAGAATCGTATCTTCCGTAGGATAAGATATGATTCCGTATTTTTAAAGTGTAAAGGAACCCGAGCATGCATGAATCCGATATTCAATATGAAGACGGGGATGTGCTGCGTTTTAATCCAGTATCCTGAACGAGACCGGGCTATTAAACTCAGCGGTACCTAATTTGTAATTTGTGTCAAGGGTTGGGCTAGAGTGAAGACACTTCTAAATAAGGGATAACGTCAGATGTAATTCAAGTACTAACAGAAGAAAGGGCGAAAATTCGTGTTGGTCACTGTAATACGACTACTTCCTGTTTTTAATAATTAAGTGAAACATATCATTTTAAATCTTTGGCCAGTCCTAGTCGCACTTATATCAGAAAGCGCTAAGATAAATAAAATAGTGGATCGGTTTCGAGCCGGACCTCTACTGTTTAGGCGAAATATCTTTTAGTCCGGGAGCCCACCGCAAGAAACCCGACCTGATAAAAAAATAGAAAATGCCTACCCTGTAGGTAGGTAGGTATAGCTGACCTTTAGTAGCTTCAACTGGCCTTGGTAGGCCGCGGCTTAAGTTGGTAAATTTTTCGCAATTTGTAAAAAAGTGTTGCGAAAACTTATTAGAAAAAACGTCATCGAAAAATTGAACGTAACTTGTATGGTAGGATAGAGGCCTTCGCGGACAGTTAAATAACAATGGTGGGCCAAATCCTTTGTTTCCAGATTCCCGTGTCCGAAAAAAATTGTGCTACCACCTGACCGCTACATTTTACCTCATCGAAAAATTTAATAAAAACAGCGGATTTATATAAAGCTGTTCACGTATGTCTTGGTCAGCCTCACCTTAGCCTGGCAGTTTTTGCAGTCCGACCACATTTACACTTTAAAAAAAAACGATATTGAAAGTATGTTTTTTTGCATCTCCTAAACTATTTGTTTTAACTTATGTTACATTATATTATGTTACTTTTAGTTTGACAAGTAAAATACAATTTATTTATATTATACCTGTCAAAAATTGTTTTTATAGCATTGGTATGTGTAAAAATAGGAAATATTTAATGAATTACCATAATAAGAGCTTTAAAAGAAACAATATTCAAGGAAAGGTCATCAAAATTAATTGGTTCGGCTGTTTTACAGTATGGCAATATGGCGGCACACGGTGGACTGAAAATCTGCTTTCATAGAAATAGAAACGGAAGTCGTAAATGTTTTTTTTCTTTTGTAATGACTTCTGTTTGCTATACTCATATTGGAAAATGAGCCTGAGATAATAATTAATAATTAATTATAAATATATTTAAAAAAACAAGTAGGTATTGCTCTGAAAATACTCGTCAAACCGTAATATCATCGCAGATATTTATAGTTTCTATTTTTTCTGTTTTTTTAGTTATTCGAAATTTGTCCACAAGGTGCACTTTTTTGTAAAAAATCATCAAAATTTTACGTTTAATAAAATATATATTTTTGCTAGAAATGGTTTACGCTTGTAATTTTAACCATGGAAAGTCATTTAAAACATTTCGAAATAAAACTGATGAGTTATTAATATTTGTCTGAAATGATTGTACGGAGCCGGCACAAAGAATTAAAAACGCACGTCTGCGATTCATAAATAATTGGTACCATAACCGCCTGACAGGATAATACGGATTTTTTTGTAGTTAACGAGAAATATTGTATTTTCTATCGGCTCCATACAAAGTTTTCAGAAAAATATTAACAACTCATCAGTTTTTCGTTCGAAATCAGGGAAATTAATTCTCCATGGTTAAAATTACAAGCGTAAGCCGTATCGAGCAGAAGAAATATTTTTATGAGGTAAAATTTCGGTGATTTTTAGCTCTTAAGGTATTCGACGTCAAAGGGGTGTGAGAAAGTTTGCAGCGGTTTGGTCTAATGTAGAATGATTGCTTGTTTTGGACTAGTCGATTGTCTTCTTTATTAAGGACATATATAATTAACTAGTTAGGCATGTATATTAGGCATGTATACTAGGTATGCATAGTAAGCGAACTAATGAAAGCAGTGGCGGCCCCAGGAGAGGCGGGCGCAGTGGGTCATGCCTCCCCCCCTAAAACCGAAAAATGGCTCAATATCATTCTCGTTATACCTACTAGAGTCCCAAAACTTAGTATTAAAATGAGGGTAGGTACTGTTTTTTATTTTTAAACCATACTTTAAACCCGGCTCTGGAGAAGAGAAAAATGCGATATTTTAAAATTAAGGGTTCTGGGAATGAGTGAACTGAATTAAGGATGGTCGTGTACAATGTACCTGCATTGTACTCGTATAAGTTTAGTACATGTTACTTCTAAGTGAAGGTTCCCCCGAAATAAAACTCTAGAGCCGCCACTGAGCGAAAAGACGCAAAGGTTCAAAATTGAACTGTATCTAAACAAATGGTGGCTCCACTGTCTCTTTCTTTCCCTCGCGCATTACACTAATACGTACATATTACGAGTAGTCTCTTGCCGTATGTATAGAAGCAGGTAAAAATAAAAAGTGCTTACATCTTGCATTCTAAGTGTAAAATGTGTTAAATTGGTGCACAATGAGTATTTGGATGAACTTAGAGTAATATCTTTACTCGTTAAAGCTTCTCCTATACACTCAACATTAAATATCAATTTTATTCTCCGTTGCAATGTCTTTAGTTCGTGGCGCGTTAAGATCGTTCCGCTGGAATGAACTCGGTTAGAAAAACGGTTTTGGAAATATTTTTTAGTACCGCAAACACCGTTTCAGTTGCCGGAAAAAATAAAAGAAGGAACGCGTACTTACCCATTAAACCGCCAGCGCTTCGCCAGCGGGAAACTAAATAGAGGAAAAGGAATAAATTTGTACAACCTTAATTATAAAATGGATGTACAGTCACCAGTAATAATATATTATCCAACATTGGGCGCAAACATATATGATACGCTCTTATACCTCTAGTAATAAAGACTTCTCAGATATTTTTGCTCCCAATGTTGGATAATATTGGGGTGTCTCAGAACTAAAGAGACAAAATTAGGTTAGAAATATTTAATATAAGGAATGCAATAAAATCAAGGTTAATTGGTTCGTAATAAATCTTGTATTAATACGATCAAATAACTATATCGAATTGGTGCATACTCCAACTTTGTTACCATTTTTCGAGGGTATTTGCTGTCTGTCTCATCACGGATTTTCTAGATCTCAAAGCTATACTTTGGCCTATCTAGTCCACCGACACGGTTAAGTGCAGTGAATTATTTGGGTTTGTCCGCTTGCTTTTTAACATAATGACCATAATATCTATCTACCTCAACTTAAAGCAATAAAATAACCCTTGCCAGGAATACAACATGCATCAACAGAAGGCAGGTCTCATCATTAATAATGAAAACTTTCTGTGTTTTTGTAAACTTTATGACCATAATGTTAAGCAAGCCCTTCTCCTGCCCTTTTATATGTATAATTTTACTCCGAGAATTTACCAAAACTTTAAAAGCTGAATCATTAACCCTCATCCTGGCCACAACAGATCATGATATCTTTAATTTTACTGCTGTAACTCTAACAGATGTCAATGGAACTTGCTCAAACGTGTTTTTTACCTTATTTATGTTTTGAACACTCGAAACTGTACGTTGTCATCCAGCAATATATTTTAGATGGCTGTTTTCTTTAAATAAAACATATTTACATTTCTGTCATGACTTGTTCTTCTAGCTTCCTCTTCAATAAAATTATGTATCGTCTGCGTTTTCCCGTGATATTGATAGGACTGAAAAAATATTTTCTTAATTAGTTCTTGTTCCGCTCTCTTTATTATTGAAAACAGGCGAAACAGTAGACGACTCCGGCTTATTTGAAAGATTTGACATCGAATCTCGACATAAGAGTTGGTTTAACCTTTTTTGGATGTTTTCTCTTTGACCAATCTTGTCTATGAAAATTGTCTCTTTACTTCTGACACACCCTTTATATTATTGCTGGTGACTGTACGGCGCGTTAAGCATAGGGTAAAAATACCGGATTTGCTAATTACCTAGATTGTTAATTTATTAAGGTGACAATTTACAGATAACTGTCGGCCCTGTGGTTGTGAGCTGATCCGCTAATAAATTGGCATTCTGCTGAAACCCGTTCGGCATTTTGTATCTTCATGGGAAACAGTTGCTGCCGCTCCATCATGTTAGTCACACAAAGCCCAGTGAGCAGATTAATTTCGAAATTTATAGTAGACGGGGTAGTCTTCGGGGGTTCCGGCCGACCTACGGGCCGGGAAAAATGGTCCCCGCGGGAACTACACAGGGACGGACAAGCGAAAGCCTAGTTGTTTTTATTATTCGCAAATTAAAAATTGATGTTCCCTGTGACAACTTACCTGTTTGTGTAATTATTACAAATGAGATGAGTGTCGCCTGTGTGCCAATCAACACTCATTGATAAGCGAGTAGGTGTTCCGCAGGCAGCCGCGGCTACTGCGGGTGGCGATGGCTCTGTGCGAGCAGGCCGTCTACTCCATCTACATGTACGAGCAGATTGTCGTGTCACATCGTGAATCGTCGGGAAATGAAATAGATTGTACAAGGTTCTTAATTCGTTATGAATTTGAACAATTCGTTATTACAAGTGTTTCTATTCTTTGAAAGCATGTGCACTTTTACAAGTCTGTGATTACCAGCGCTTCCCTAGAGGAGACGTTTGTTGAGAATTAAGCGCTAAACACTCTGTTTTAAGTTTACTTATTAGTATTACAATGTTTACTTAGTATAAAAAATGTTTATTGCACTCAATCAAAAGGACAAATCAAAATACACCACTTATTTATAAGTATATCTCTATGATTAACCACCTGTTTCACAATCGAGAAGTAAAGCATATTTGACAAATAGTACGAAATATACATATACGAGTAAGATAAACCACCAAAAACATCAATTTTAATGTAAAAAAAATGACTCTAGTCCGGACTTTGACTGGCTGTTTAATTTGTTCGACTTTTTTTAATAAGATGGAATATGACCAATAAAACTATACATTAAATAATGCTTACCTTTCGTAAATAAATGAGTACCTAATGTTTCCAATTTGTGACTAAAAAATCCGGACTTTTATCGAAATGTCAGGCTTTTTGTCAAGACTTTTCAAATTCCTAAATGGTAGCACTAGATGGTCGACAGTCAAAAGAAACGATTGCCACTAAAGTTATTTTTAACCCTAACTTGTCAGTATTTTTAAATACCCAACGGATTATAACTATGATATTGTAACCTAGATACCTACTGTTCAGGTCTGCCGTGGTCTAACTGTCAACAATCTCGCTACTTTTGGTGGCACATACATTATGAGAACTTTGCCTATTTTTTACATTTGTGTTATTGGTAGGATATAATTTAATGCGATGAATTCCGAATATCAAACGTTGTTTGTTACACACACATAGACAATACATTGTTCTTGGCTTTTCATATTTGTACTTCTCCTTCCGTTACAAAGTAATCATTCTATTGACAATTCAATTTGCCTCTGTAACTGTTTCGTGAGATAGGAAAGGTAGGTAGTACGTTTCTTTTCACTCATGTTTATTCATCGCGTACTCAAATTTGATTTCGCATGGCTGTATCGCAGGGCCATGGCATGTGTATATTATGTTTCAGCGTATTGACGTTTATTACTCGCGAATTTCGTTGAGTGGCGTTCGCATTCCGATTATTTATTTCAGACGTCCTCGCCTAGAGTGTTCATTAGCCGGTCAAAATACAGTTTGGATGCGATAATGCCGATAATCTAACTGGCACAAATGGCTACGTAGGTACCTATCCTATGTAGGTATGGCGCGGTAACAGATCAGATACAAGTTTATATCACGTAAATTTATCATCGATTTTACAAGTGTTTCTATAGGTACAAATAAAAATTCTCATGTTTTGTCTTAATTACTAGCATACAGAAGAATAACAGTACTTTTCTTTCTGCTTGACTATTATTGTTCTGCGATGACATCTACTCGTCGTTAACGAGGGAACGATTTCCCATTTGTAAAGAAAAAGGGGAAATGAAAGAGTAAGCCCGTAACCCACTGCTAATGTTGAACGTGGAGCCGACGACTATAATACCTGCTAGTTACTTATACTATAGGTATGGAATGTTTAAGTGGTTTGATTTACGTAGAAAACGGTTGGGTAATCGAGTAGACACGGTAAATTGCTTTTAAGCCACCTGATGATAGCTCTCGGGTCATTTCATCCCGGCGTCGTTAGACGAGGCATTCGGGAACGAACGGGCACATGAGGCTGCGGTTTTTTCTTGTGAAGGTAAATAACGAATTTGGTACGGGATACTTCGCAGCGAGCAGTTTTTAATAGAGTTGTGACGGTTCGCGTAACATACGGCACGTGCGCTGTCGCCCGGCCCCGGCGCCCGGGCGGCGGGCGGCGCCGGGGTTAAGGTAAGGACCCAGATTATTACTTCACCGACCCACCATTCATTTAGCCTATGACTGAGTAGGTTTATACCTTTTTGTTGGTTATCAGGCGGCTCGTCAGGCTTTGACGAATTGCTGGGGCTCCCGTTAAAAGCTTTGACTTTTTAAAGGCCGGCAACGGACCGACAACTCAACTTGAGTTGCCGGTGTTCATGGGCGGTGGTGATTACTTCCGATCAGGTAAGCCGCATGCTCGTTTGCCTCCGTCAATAATAAAAAAAAAAAAACTTCGGCTTTAGCAGGAACTTCGAAGACTTGATTTAAAAGGCTCGGCATTATTACACGCTACTTAAAAATGTATGTATGTTAGAGATATAGCTAATGTATGTATATTAGAGATATAGCTAATGATCCGAACTGTATCCTATGTACTTAAATAATATTATGATATAATTAAACAAGTAAATACGTGGTTTCCGTTTAGCTTTGTACTATCAGACCATTGGAACCTTGACCCACCATAGAACTGTGTCACAGAGACGTTATGATTCAAGTCATAAGAAGTGTCAAACAAATTGTTTTATAATGTCACTGTGACACCGTTCTATGGTGGGTCAGGGTTCCATTGGGCTGATAGTACCATTGTGCTTAGGTACAATTTCAGTTTGTATGAACAATTACGCTCATGCTGTGACCGTGCCACTGACATGAACCCCGGCGCCCGAGGGGCCCCAGCGGTGCTCCAAGCCACCACCCGCACATCAGGCCTACTGCCACTAGCTATACAAATTCCTATCTCCGTGCCTCCTAAAATACGTACGAAATGTTGTCATCCAAATATTTTTTGTTTACGCTTAATAAGATTCTTGCTTGCGGCCTTCAGTTCCATTTCCAAAATAGCTATGTAAATTATAATGTCAGCAACGCACACAAGAACTTGAAAGGTCAAGTACATAGCCGTACTTATAGATAGACGGATCAAACTCATCAACCTTTTAACTAGTCATACCAAAATCGATTTAAACCTATATGGTTGAGTTTACTTAGGTCTCTTTAACAACATACCAACTGCGAGTTACACGTGTTCGGTACATTACATATCCTGAGCCGTGATTTTTTCGTTTCGAATCCATTTCGTAATCAGCTTACCCTCATTCATAATAGGTAGGTAAATATTTTGTCCCTAGAATATTAAAACAACGTTTCGGGATTCCAAGCATTATAGGACTATATAGGGTATTAGGAGGATGTGGACTCCTTTGTTTGACTTATAGAAAATCGCTAAATAGCTTTATTTTACTGCAGCACTATAAGGAATTCCTTTCTTCCTTCCTTCATAATGAGCATTATGTACAGACGCGTTTTAAGAAGTCTAGGTAAAGCAATAATAACTGAAACTATATCGTAGATACAAAAAGGACAAATGAACGCAGCTACGAGAGTGAAAGTCATCTATTTAATCTAAGGCATAAAATTGTCGTGTCACAGTGTTTGTAACAAAACTCTTCCGAAATGGCTCGACCGATTCTTATGGAATTTTGTGTGTATATTCAGTAGGTCTGAGAATAGGACGTAAACTATTTTTAATATATATACCCGGGCGACGCCGGGCGCGGAAAGCTAGCTATTCTATGAATAGATATTTCACCTTTCAAATTATTAAATTACCACGCAGACGGCAGAACGCTGTAAACCCTTTCATGGGCTCCCCTCACCCAATGAATAGCCAAGCAATTGAAAATCGAACCCAATTATAAAGATAACAGAAACAACCGCCTGACAATAGCGGTCTGATAAAAGTGATAAGGCATAAGGTATAACTTTTCGTACGTTCTGCATTTTCTACGCATTCCCATTTCTTTTTAGCAAATAATCATATGAAACGTCAAGATTCGCAACTTTGCAAGAAATTGATACGGAGTAAAGTTCAAAACGCAATTTTATCCTGTCAAACTTAGTTTTCAACTGTCAAACAGCGCTAAATCTACGTGAATTTCAACTGACATTTTCCCAGTGATTAAGGCTTTCACTTGAAAATATATTTTCACCTTTTGCCTTTGATTTGTGAAATTACGTTAAACCCTCACAAAAATTGTCTGACAGGTTGCCTGTTTGGGCCCGAGTGTTTGCGACGTATTATATCGTTATTTGTATGTTTCGGTCGTTTGAATGTTTAACTTCTTATATTGAATCTAATTAGTAATTACTTTTAAGCAAACCTTAGGTAATTACATAATAGGTAGATGTAACTGTACGCCAAGAATTGAAAATTTTAGTTTTACTTTCGCAAAATCCTTTCTGAAACTACCAATTCATCATCAATATTTTTTAAAGAGTTTTGTGTTGGGTCTGTGTGCGTTGTTGCTTTAAGCGAACGTTTCCTTTTATTTTGGTTTAAACTTTGAATTGGTGGTCATGCAATGAATGACATAGACCGCAAGGCAGAGTGAATACAGATTGAGAAAAATCACGCCCGTTGTATCAAGTTGCTCAACTCGAATGCGGTCGAGTTTGTGGCAATGTAATTTGATTCAGTTATCCTTGTCATAAAACAGCGTCGGTGGCTTAAGGTGTCAACTCGCGATAGTTAGGTGCCAAGTTAGTTGGAACCCCAGCGGTTGTAATTACAGTACCCGGTGCTGTTACATTGAAGGAAGAACATCGTGAGCTACGAGTATCCTGCATATTCGAACAGCTGAATGTATAAGAGGGGCACACATACACAAGATCCTGCGAGGTCGAAGTAAATCCAAAAAGGCCCATAAGATAAGATAAGATGAGAAAAGATAACCTGTCATGACAGAAACCAAGATTGCGTTTTAATAAAACACTAACAATATATCAACTCTTACAGATGCAGTGAATAAAAAATTAATTATAAATACCTATCAAGGGGACAATGTCACACCAATTGACTTAGTCCCAAACTAAGCTCTAGGCTTGTAGGTACTATGGGTACTAGACAACGATATAAATACTTATATAGAGAAATATATACTTAAATAGATTGAAAACTTCCATGATTCAGGAACAAATATTCGCGTTCATCACACAAATACCTGGATTTGAACCCAGGACCACTAGCTTCTTTGGCAGGAAACCACCCAGGCCAGCGAGTCGTCAATAAATAAAAAAATAGATTATATGAATAGTTATGCGTCATCGTATTTTGTCGGATAAGTTCGTATTCATCTTGTTTTCTCAATTAGCAAAAACCAGCTCAAAATAAATACGAGCTCTTAAATCAAAGGTATCAAAACACGACTTGGTGTTGAATACATTTGGATGTATATCAGGTCATTACACGTTACTCACACAACCAACATCTTCACGTGTATTTGCATTACTTTGTAACCATTGGTCATGTTATAATCGAAATCTTTTTAAATTGTTATAGAAACGTCAAACCGTTGCCTGGATAAAACAAGAACGTCGTTACAAAACCGTATTAGAGAGCTAAAAGGTTCAATGTGGAAACAAGAGTAACAGTCCAATTCGTCATTATGTAGAACCTTTTAATCTCTATCCCATTTTCAGGAAGTAAAATGTAAGAATAACATAATATAAAGTACTAGCGACCCGCCTTCGCTTCGCTTCGGTTTATGTGAGTTTTCTGTAACACCCGTACATGAAACAGGATTTATTATACATAAAAACCTTCCTCTTGAAACACTCTATCTATTAATAAAAACCGCATTAAAATCCGTTGCGTAGTTTTAAAGATCTAAGCATACATAGGGGCAGACAGCGGAAAGCGACTTTGTTTTATACTATGTAGTGACAAATCACAATATTTCTTTATTGGGTTATTATTGTTAAATTTAATCCATGTTAGTTCATACATTTTGACAGCTGTTAACGCTCTAATTGTGTTCTAATCGTCTGTTAAGTGGTTAACATCATTTGGTGAAATTGGTACCTAACCTATACATATACAACATAAATAACGTTACAAATGACAACGTTCCATTGACGTATTATTTTTGATGAAAAAGAAATATGCTGCACTTATGGCTTGTACGAGTAGGTATATGCGAGGCTGAACGAATATGTTCCATTGTTCATCATTTCCGAAAAATATTTTTATCCCGTTCCATTGTCAAGTATTTCACGTCAGGGGGTACGTAGAAACGGTAGGGATTCGTATAAATTCTATTATTTTTGTTTTGTGCGCAGAAAGGACTTTATTTTCCTGAGGGTATTGCGTTATAGTAAAACTTTTGTACTTGCAGCCATTTGGCACGTCCCACGACGAACCTATGAAACATCTGGGAGTAGGTAAATAATACTGGGTGTATGTAGGTACATACGAATAAAACATTTAATAGTAATTTTACGTGAAAGTCTCGATTAGGCTTTTATTGTTGACATCTAACCTAAATTCTTACTACATCAATGTTTTTACCAAACGCCCTTCCAGGAATTTCCTTTTCGTGCACGTTTCGTCTGACGTTCACTTATATTTTTCCGTGAGCTAATTAATAAGGACGAATAAGTTACTTGACAATATCTGTGTAAACGTTGCTTCTTTCCATTGGACCACATATAAATCAAGTGGATAAAATAATATTTTTTTATTTTACCTCGTATCTATGGTGAAAGTTTTACGTTTTGAATATGTAAGTATAAGTACTACGTTTCGGCATGATTCATCAAAACGTGTAGGTACTGTAGAACGCTCCCGGGCTGCGCGTGGCAGACGAAAGTTCTTTTGCGTCATTTGGTAAGTCTAATGCGCAGTAGTATACCTATCTGATAAACTAAATTGTATTTTTTTTGAAAATCGTGCAAAACATAGATCATGAATAATGTAATTATTTTTGTTTAGTTTTAGAGGATAGTTTTTCGTATGAACACAAATCGGGACAAACTTCGAGATCGTAGTAAAAAGGTCTGCCTGGCCGATGGCGTAATCTTTTTCCATGGGCCAAATCTAACCCTATTACCCACAACGGTACGTATTCGTATTAGGGGGAGCTTACCCCCGCCGCTCGCCGCTCGCCCCGCTAGCCTGTTCGACCGAGCGCCTCATACGCATCAATGCCAACTTTATTCCATTTAAAGCTCTTTTTGAATATCAATAGGCCTTCTTACAAATGCGTCGATCGTTCGCGTCCGTACGATGTAATTCAAATTACGGAGTCTGTGGGCTATAATCTCATTCATACGCAGTCACATTCAGCCCGCCACCTATTATCATGCGGAGATGTGAAATGATTAACTTTTTGACCCGAATCTTTTCAATTTATTAAAATTGACTGTGCTTTATACTTTTATAACAAGTTTCCTCTGTGCTCCTGCGACTCCGTCCGCGTAGAAGTCGTTAATCACTGCTCCCTGGGGAACTGGCAGATTTTCCGGGATAAAAACTACCTTATGTCTTATTAAGGTTGTCTGGAAGAGATCGCTAATCAGCGATAAGACCGCCTGTTGTTTACCTGTGTTGTTTTTAATAATGCTGTATCTCTGTAATGTTATTGTTTGGTGTACAATAAAGTGTTTTGTATTGTATTGTATTGTATTGTATTGTATGTCCTATTCCAGAACCTAACCTACATGTATGCCAAGTTTCATCCTGATCCGTTTAGTGGTTGAAGCGTGATTGAGTTACAAACATCCAAACTTTCTCATTACGTATTACTAGCTTCTGCCCGCGACTTCGTCCGCGTAGATTTATATCCATTTCCAACCAGTCGTTGCAGCGTGAAGCAGTAACAAACTAACACACAACACACACACACATAAACTTTCGTATTTATAACATTAGTATGATAAGTAAGATTGAGCCTACTATAGAATTAATAAAGGTAGGTAATAGGATTTTACTTAATGTAAATACCTACCTAGAAACTCTTTAAAACAATATATTTTTTTAAGGTCCCATCATGAAAAACTGATTACTTTACTGTACTACGTCGCTCAAAAGTATTTCTCTTCAATATCAGCCTCACACAATAAGGCTCGTTTTGAAGGTTAGTTAAAGGCGTCCTGAACAAAACTGAAATAAGCGGATAAAACTCGGGACGATCGAAAATAAAAATAAAAAAACCCGGGAAAATCTTACACAAATTGACGTACTCCAAAACTTACCTCCAGGCTTAACCTACTACTCTGGACACTAGACAAAGATTAACATACATAAATTCAATTAAAATAGGTACTTAGGTAGATACAGAAAAAATCCAAGATAGGAGTCTGGTTTTAAGTAAGTACTAAATCTTATCGGATATCAAACCCGAACAGTAGTTGTTTCGTATGATGTCCCTATGCCGTCATTATCAATTACAGCTACCTAGGGTTTGCGCAAGATCCGTTCAATTTACCGGATCCTAATAATTCGGATTTAGGGACATGACGGATCCGGGTATCCGGATATTTCGAATAATAACGGATCCCATTTTTAAATAAAATATATTTTGATTTATAATAAATAAGATTGAGATTTAGATGCACGCACGACGCACGTAGATTTTAAACACAAATGAAATCACCAAGGTTATTTGGAAAAATAAATGCCTAGTTATTAATCAATCACCAGTCACACCACACTTTAAAATATCTAAAATCAATATATATTGAGTAGGTAATCTAGTAAACATTATGGGTTAAAAAAAAACTGATTGTTTGCAAAAATGCAAGGGTTTACGAGTATATAAATCAACAAAAATAATAAACAATCTATGAATTGTAAACGGCGGTCCTTTAATCAGTCTAGCTAGCTAGATATCTGTGCCGCTCGCTACCGAGTGTCGCGACTACCGCGAGAAAACGATCTAAACTATTAAAATATGTAATATCAAAACAATGAATGGAATAAATTTTGTTGGTAGATGTGACAAATTTACCTGTTTACCTGTGATGTTCAAGGAAATGGACATTTAGCTGTTCGAGAAATAAATTCAAGAAGTAAAATAAAACGGAAGATCTACAATAGAAAAATATCGCAACGAAATATAAGCACTAGAAAAATGTCTTCGCCGCATTGGAAATTGAAAAGAATTTTCTGGCATTTGAGCAAATAAAGTGTAAACTAGTAATATAAGTTTGAATTTGCCATTGGTAAAACGAAACATACGCTTTTATGACCGACGTTGGCACTAACCGTCTTACCAACGATTCATTACATTTATGAGTACGCAATAGAACATAATTAGATCAAATTATAAATAGTGATTATCACATTTGTTAATTCTCATTATACATGTTCAAAATTTAAAAACTACCTATATCGGCTTTCAACAAAAGTGCTAACACATTTTGGTTTTTTTTTTTTTTTTTTTTTTTTTTATTGCATAGAGAAGACAAACGAGCACACAGGCCACCTGATGGTAAGTGGAAACTGTGACCCATAGACATTCGCATTCACAAGACTGCAAAGCAATCCTAAGACTGCAAATGCGTTGCCAACCCTGAGGACTAAGATGGAATGCCTCTATGCTAGTCATTTCACCGGCTGTCTTATCCCCAAACCGGAACACAACAATGCGAACACTGCTGTTTATGCTATTTTGCACGCGTTTGGTTCCCACGAGACAGGCGTGGCCTAGTGTCGACCATAGAATATATCAAATGTTTGTATGTGTGTACTGCATTTCTACTATAATAATAATAATAAAAGTAATTTCAATATAAATTTCGATTTTTTACAAACGACTTCAAATAAAAGGAGGTTCTCAGGTCAATCCGTATATTACTTTCATGTATGTTCCCGCATAAATTTTTACAGAGTTCCGACATAAAAAAATATATTTTTTTTGATATACTTCCCAGGTGGTCCCATTGTCACCAAATCTGAATCTGATGAGGGGATCCATGAAGAATTGAGGGAACTCCTCAAATACATATTATAGGTGTTTTTAGTAACAAGTCCAGCATTTGCATCGAGAAAGTATCAGTTGGTGAAGTGAAACTGATGATGAAGACCCAAATGGCTATCAGAACTCAACAACGGTACCTATTTCAAGGATGGCGATAAGATATCCCGATTTAAATTGTTGAGCAATGGTAACGACGAACATTTATTTGTTTAAATATGACTATGATGGGATAATTGGTGGTTCAAGCGCGTCATGCCATGCCACCCTGCTCCTGTTAAACATGTAAACAGCACCTGCAGCGTTTCAGGTAGTCACACCATGCCGCCCTCCCTGCTAAGAAGTTATTCTGGGGGCATGCGAGACGTAGCCACGAACCAATACACATGCTGTATGGCTCTTCAAAATATCTCCATAACTATAGATTATTAATTAGTTAAGTAATTAATTGTCAAAGAGTACGGAGTACGGGGCTTATTTTCAATTACACAGATTTACAATACAGATTCGCAATTCTACAGATTCCCAGCCCACAGATTCCCACCCCTACGGATTCCTAGTCCCACATATTCCCACCTCTACAGATTCCCAGCTTTACAGATTCCTAGGCCCACAGATTCCCACCTCTACAGATTCTTAACTGTACAGATTCCCAACTTACATATCCTTAACTGTACGTACAGATTAATACACGCGTAAAACAAATAATTAATTTCACCGAGTCGTAGGTAGGTTAGGTTAGGTTCGTTTTTATTAGGGTTCCGTAGTCAAACTAGGAACCCTTATAGTTTCGCCATGTCCGTCCGTCCGTCCGTCCGTCCGTCCCCAGTCTAGCTCAGAGACTCGTCGTACTAGAAAGCTGTAATTTGGCATGAATATACATATTAGTCACGCCAACAAAGTGGTAAAATAAAATTTTGATTTTTTTTTTTTTTAATGCACCTCCCCTACACGTAACGTGGGGATGCCATTTTTTTTTCTTGCCTACCCTATAGTGTGGGGTGTCGTTGGATAGGTCTTTCAAAAATATTGCGGGTTTATGAAAATAATTTTTCGATTAAGGGATCCGTTTATGAAATATTAACCTTTAAAGCGCTATTTTTTGTTAGAGTCAAGTGCCCCCCCCCCCCCCCCCTACAGCCAAAACTACAAATACTAAAAATCTGAAAAATATCCTTAACGAAAGCGCATATAACGAATTTTAAAGGAAAACTATCACGGCTAAGTAGACATGATTAGTTCCTGAGATACAGGCGACTAAATCGTTTATACCTATCAAAATCGCCTATGATAACTTTGATAGAAAAATTTGTTAACGGGGCGCATGCCGTTTGGACGTGCCCCGTAATGCTACCTACAAGTTTGCAATTTGCGATCTGAAAGTTTACAAATTTTCGATTAGATTATTGATTTGAGTTGAGTACCTATCGTTTGGAAAACTTAAAATTCTATTTACTGGACCTTGTTTTTTTTTCAATTTCTATTAATTACTATATGAAAGATTTAACTTTTATTGTAATTTAAAGTCGGTTTGAAGCAGTTTAGATACCTAACTACCTACATAGGTATACTGATCTCACACTTAAAAGCTTGGCTCTTGTTTGAGATATTATATACGAATTTATAAGAAAAAGAATCATTACTAAGTAGACTTAATTAGTTCCTGAGATACAGGCGACTAACGGGTTTATACCTACTAAAAATCATCTAAGACAGCGCCAAATAACTTTAAATAGAAAATTGGTTCATACATGTTGATTTTTGAGATAGTTTTTTGTGTTTGTCGTTACGGCTTCGGAACCCTATACTGAGCATGGTCCGACATGCTCTTGCCCGGTTTTTTATGAAATCAAATCAGTAGAAATGGGAATCAGTAGAATCAGAAACCTGTAAACATGGGATTCTGTTGAATCGGAAATCAGTAGAAATGGGAATCTGTAGACTGCTAATAAGGCTTTTATAAATTGACCAAGACACGCAACATTTTTTTTTATTCTTTCCGTGCGGTGTCCTTTATCTTGGCCGGCTTTATCTCGTCAACTCTTTAATACTTATTCAGCGGTTTTAAATGAAATTGCAGTCTTTGTGCTGAGAATTGCATTTCCACCCCCACGGAGAAAAGTGATTTTAAAACATTTGGTCAAACACAGTTTTCTTTTTTAGTCGAAGTATAATTGCACTCCACTATAGGAGCACTCGCTTGTGTTAAACTTGCGTATACATATAGGTTGCTTTAATTTGTTACAAACAAATCCATTATCTTTACTATACATATATGACATATATCAAAGATATTGCCTAATATTTTGCATATTGGGGCAAAGTTACGCTTCAGACCAGTTTGACACGGACGCTTACTAGTTACACTGTTAGGCAATCGCACCTAATTGCTGGTGAAGGATCCGTTGAACCGGACAGGATAAACCAGTAGAAAAAGTGCTAAAGTGTAAAAAGTTGGTTAAATCCCGTGAGCTACTAACGAGATTAGAGCCTAGTGAAATATGCGACCCGCTTTGTCCGCGAAATCCAAACCCCCTGAAAAATAACGCGCAGATAACAAAAGCCTTCTGACACGACGACTGAGCGTCATCTATTTTGCGAAACTCCAAAATATTCTCGCACCTTAATGAAAAATCCTCCTTATTTAGTTTGGTCACGTCTATAATATATTGTTGCGGCTACATTCGCGCTGTGTAATAGGTATTTTAAGCGATTGTCATTGCTATGAATAAAAATAATATAAAAAATATATTCATGGAATAATATTGGTTAGCTTGAAACCTAATAATATTTTTGTCATAGCTGGTCTGCGCTATATCGAAATAAACAAATTTCAGACGGCCCTGAAACGCGTGAAAATTGGAAAGAATTTCATGCCCTTCGTCGGTTTTGGTATCATTGAATAAGGCAACCTAATCCCATTCAACCCTTTTTTAAATTGCCGTTTGAGCTCCGAATAGCTTTAGACTGGAGCCATCCGACGTTAAACGTATATAGCAAAGGCTATAAACCCTAAATTATTTTATATGAGACTGCTTTCAAGCTACCTTATCCGGTAGTCAGAATATATGAAAATGAAAAAATAATTAAGAGGTTTAAGCATAATAATGTGCTGTTTCCGTTAAAGAAATGATCCTATTACGTATAAAATAACGCAAGTTAGTTCTTATATGTACTATGCATGGTGCTTTTGTCCGAATGCTAAAGATTTTCAAATTTGTTATTCATTACGATGTAAGTTGACGAAAAATGTAGTATCAAAATAAAATTTGTATAACATGATTTGTAGATTGTCTTATGACTGGTTTAATAAAATAGTTGTCCCTACTTCCTTCACCGTTCACCGTACATGTTTCTCTGACCCTGGATTTCGTTCAGGACTGTGACAGGAGCATAAAATATGATTTGCATTAAGTGCGCGTAGATGTACACGTGCGTGTGCACTTTCCACTGCGTTGTATAGTACGAATTGACATACAATATCTCACACTACTTGCGTGACATGCTCGTGCGCGTAACGCGTGTCTCACTCATTGCGGCTCTCATGAGACGAACCGGCTGCGTGCACGCGTGGAGAGGCGGAGCGGCAACGCCGGTCGCTTCGATGCGTGCAGTGATGACGTTGTATCTAATAGGAGTTCGCTTTGCGACGGCGAACTGGACAAGTCGGGTTACGCACTGGGTAGTGATTCTCTCAACAACGACGGTCGGACGGACGAACGAGTGAATTTCCAAGCGGCGAGTTTAGGAAGTAATAACACCCCTGATCGGTACTGCGCGTCACCATCACCACGCGCAGCTCTCTTGTGTTTATTTACAACTGTGCCGGTACGCGTGGTGATTTTAAACCATTGTTTTAAACATTAATCTCGAATTAAAAGAAAACCTTATGGAAATTGTGCGTGAATATGAATGCGTATAAGGCAAATATAAAGGCATAGGTTGTGATATTCACTATGTTTTGATCTTCTTGCATTGACATCGTGGACCCAAACTTTTTGACGTCGCTTCGCAGAAGTATCTTGACATAAAAGTAAAAGCAGTACCGACTTCTTCTTCGTCAGAAGAACTGCCATCGAACATGGTGCTAATAATAATGTAGTATGCAAAATTGCAAATCTTCTTCTTAGCGTGTCGACGGCATGTTATATTTGATCTGACCAATATTCTGCCACTGCAATCGCAAATGGCAGCTGGGTACTCTACGGAGCCGCGGCGTGAGCCTGCGTGGCGTGTTCAGCTCTCGGCAACACCCAGCTGCACACGTCTACGCTTACGTCGACGCTTACGTGCTGTGCTGCACACGCAACCGGTGTGGCTCGGCCTTTAAACTTAAGTTAAGGTATACATATATACATTACATCTCGCCTGTTTCCCGAGGGGTAGACACAGACCACTTCTTTCCACTTGCTACGATCCTGACAGTTAAGTTATACATACATACACATACATACCTTCACGCCTTCATCCCAGAGTGGGGTAGGCAGAGCTACAGAATTACCAACAACTCTAAAAACTTATTGATAATTCTGTAACCCCATTTTGCACACTAAGGCTAAGATTTTTACCAGTGTATTAGTGACAGGTTGCAAGCCCATCGCCTAACAGTACTATACACCTTTATTCCCTTAGTCGGCTTTTGCGACATCCACGGGAAGACACGGAGTGGCACTATTCTAATCCGGCAACCACACGCAGTTAAGTTATAAGTAATGTATAAGTAATTCATAACTAATTCAATGTTGATACTATATCATTTTATGTATCTTAAGTACCTACCTTTAGGTTATATTTTATGTAAGTAACTTTAGGGTATATGTATAGTTACTGAAACCGATTTAGGTTGTGCGCGGTATTTACATTCTGTTCGTCGACCAGCGACCATCAAGTCGTCGCGCGGAGCGCGCGGTGCCACTCCTTGTGCACACTCCACTACTAACACTCAATTATTTCGGGCTCTTCAATGCGTGTCTACATTTATATTCAGGTAACACGCCCATAAATGCAGGGTTATTCATAGATGCATTCTTTTTGTGTTTGTTGACATGTTTTTTTTTGGTTGTTGGTGTTTTTGCGAGTATTTCGTGTAGAAACCTACTATCCATATGTGGTTTAAAAGATTGCGACTGTTGTTTTGTTAAAATATGTTCAAAGTAGCAAAAAAGTAATTTTATATTGACCAACAAATTAAAAAGTGTATAACACCATACTTATTCGTTTCTTGACTATAAATAATTTCTCGATCGAAATTATTTATCGCTCTACACGACTTAACCCTTTGAATATTTCAAATTCATCTTAGGTCAAAGGATTTTCTCCTTTATTTTCTGAAAGCCCCTTTTGATAAGCCAGTAACATGTATTTTGAAACGCGAAATGTACTGTATATGATGACCTTAAGAACATTACAAACGAGAATACTGACATTATGTTCATAGTCTTTAAAAAACCTGTAACAATTAAATAACGAGAGAGCGCGGCCTCTTGGCACAGACCCCTAGCTATTTTAATTTCCTTATCTCTGCTTTGAATTGCCAACTCGTAACAATTTACTCGTAAAACACAAGGGTACCTTGGATCCGTTATAAAACTCTTAAATACCAGCTCTTTGCATCGAAATAAACTGCTTTTGCTTTTTTTTATTAATAAGAAACCATTCAAATAAAAAAGTAAAGGCATGAGTCAACAGGAATAGCGACAGAGGTGCTCATTGCTTGTTTGTTTTAGGTCCATAATTATGTTCCTTTCACCCGTACTTACCTCATGTGCAAACAACCTAAACAAATCCTTTGTAATTATATAAGTGCCTATAAGTAAAGGATGCTTAGGTATTAGAGACAATTTTCTACAATTTGTACATCTCCGAGTACATAGGATGGTAGGTAGCAGGGTCTAAGCTTAACCACTACCTACTTACTAAAATGGTTAAATGTATGATCATTTTGTGTAAATCTATGTTAATCACATGTTCATTGCTTATCATCGTAGAACGTGTAATTGTCAATGCTTACTTACCACCCGTGATGCTCAAAGCATCGCTATATTGCTGAGGTGCTATGCGCATCACCGGTAGGATCAGAAGATAATTTTTCAAGGTATTGTTTTGCGGTTTTTTCTATGGGCCAATGCTATCTTTCACTTTCTCGTAGAGCCAAAAAAATACACCCGAAACATATAGCTGTCGTACCCTGAGATATTTCCGCTCCGAGTCCAAGAGGTCAGTTGGGTAACGGATAGGCTTTCTGTCTCCAGTTTTGCGTAGGGTGCGTTGGGCTCGTTTGATTTTTATGAGATGGGTGCCCAAGACAGATCTCCCATTTATGAATTCGCTTGAAATGCACAGTTTGTGGATGGAAGTCAAACCTCCAAAGTTGGCAGCAAGTGTCTGTATCGTGTATAATCTCGCAACGTCACAAGTTTGCTGCAGTACGATTTACCCTCACCAAGTTCGTAATTGGCGGGGCTCGATATCCGCCTGGCTTACAGGTGCATTGTGAACGAGGTCGATTCCTCGAAGGCGAGCGCTTTAATGCTATTACAAACATTATCTGTCTAAGCTTTCCAAGAACTTAATAGCCTTTAGTTTGCACTAGCTGCAGGGCCGGATAAATTGACTTGTCGCTAACATATCCATGCTATTAGATGTGTACGTACGCGCCGATGCGTTCAGTGGCATCTCGCCAGGCTGCAACTGAATTGATACACGATTCTGGTATAAAGTATGCCAACTTTATCGTGTTAAGGCATAGGGAGCTGTGCTACATTTCGTCACGACAAAAATGACCTATTAAATCGTATTTATGCTACTAAAATATACTTTATTAGAGTACCAGGACTATTACGTTTGTAAACATAGCTCTAATATAAGAGCAAAGGCTAGTAAAGTACTGAAGTGTTTCAAATATCAATTACCATATAATATAAACCCATCGTTTTAACCGTACACATAAGCGGTATCGATATTTAAGTAGCTTTAGCAGAGAGTTATCAGATTACAGGTCAGCGACCGGCGGCGCGGCGTAGTGTGCATAAGATTAAGGCACCTTCGAACCTTTCGTTTGTATGAACACATACCAACCTATACCGTCCCCTATTCTTCTAATGATTACACAAAGCCATTGTTTTATTTGTAGTTTTGTTGTTGGTTTTATTAATAAATAAATAATAATAATAAAAATAATAAATAAAATAAATTATCTTACATTCATTCGCCGAAGCAAAAACGCAGGCCATTAAGACACGTTATATTTAGTGACGTGACACCAACCAGCGACTGTGCACGTGACAATAACCTTGACCAGTTGGTTTTCACACACTGCTGTGTGTCTAGGTATAAACCTAAATGGTATAACAAAACCGAGAAAACTAGCGAAACGATATCAATATATTATTAAAAGTTAGATTTTAATAACAGGGATTATAAAACAGAGCTTTATTAAGCCTAGGTAGGGCCCAGCTCTATTTAGCTTGGGATAAGCTCTTTTTACTTTGTTACCAAGAATAGATAAATTACTCTAAGGGCGGATTCAACCAAACGAGAATAAGGCCTTATAAATACCTAGATTAAATGCCAAATTTGTATAGACTAATCTCGGAGTAAGTCTTATTCCAGTTTGGTCGAATCCGCACTAGAAGTCTATTCTCGTAATACAAAAACTAGTTCACAATCTAAAAGTTTAATAAGAGATCGATGGAAGATTTTCGTGAAGTGTGAATCCTACCTCGTTACGTCTTAATAAAGGCGAAATGTCGTGGCAAGTGTCAGACGGACGGAGCTCGGGGAACAGATGTTGCTTGTTGTCAATAAACGCAATTATACCGGAGAAGTGGAACCAATCAGTCCGCGATCTTGTAAGTATAGCCGGTCGGTTTAAAATTATCACCACAATACCTAACCCAATACGACACCTACGTTGCCCTTAAGTCTACAAGTTGCATTTCGCTAAAAAATAACTACAGGCAAGTATTTTAAATGAAGAAATAAATATAACTATTTCGTTTTTATCGCTGATGTCGTTGCAATTTGGTACAATTGGAGTTACGAGAAAGATGATATTAATAATCGAGAGAGTAAACAGAGAACGATTTGTACTCAAACTAGATAGCGGATAATAAAACAATACCCGTATCTGTCCGTAGTAAAATATACTCGTACACACAGCAACACATCTAGCTATACACTTCAGAAATCTGAAATATTGCATGAAAGAGAGTCGCACTAGAATCGTATGTTGTTGACATAATACACACACAGGTATACATCTCTTTCTTTTTCTCTCTGCTCTGTCTTTAATGGTTAGTTAGGTGTGATGTTGTGTGTACCACTCTCCTAAAGAGGTTGCATTACTCAACGCTATAACATATATGTGATATTACCACAAATGTAACAGTTCCAGTCATCAAAGTGCTTCAAGGCCTGTTGTTTGATTAGTAGTTAACTCAACAAATTGTTAAAATTCGAAAAAAATATCGAATATTTAACACATTTCTCTTGACAATAGAGTCAACTGCAGATCATCTTGACCTCTTCGGTTGCGTATTTACTTCAGCTGCTGACATGACAATGGCAGTCACAGTGACAAGAATCTAAGTATGCTCAATTTTTTTATTGAGTGACTGTACTTTGATCAAGGCGCGGCCGCGCTTAGGGCATGTTGTTTGATAAGTAGTTAAACTAACTAATCGTTAAAAGCCGTAGCTAATGGTTACTCCGAAGCACTAAATGCGAACAGCGGGGCAGGTCTTAAGCTACCGGGAGTTAGGGCTGCAGAGAGAGGAAACTCCTCACAATGCATGCCGTACCGAGGAGTACTGCCATTGATCCAGCCATCTAGCGAGAGTCTCTCGAGGTGTTGGTCGAGACTCTTCGCTATAAGACCGTTTGCCGAACAACGGGACAATTATCGTCGAGTCATCATCGGGATAGTGACGTCGACGAGCACTGCCCGGCGTTGAGATCGATCTGTCAACACGATATCAGGCTTATTGGCAATAATAGTCGAAGTACGACCATTTTCGAGAAATGGCACCGGTGTCTACTTATATTTAGTACGGCACTTCAAACTCAACAAGACCATATTGAAGAGTAAGTTGCTGATGGATGGCTACAAGGTTATGTCCGTTCCGTACTCATTGCCCTTAAACTGAGAATAACCATTTTCGATTCCGTGATAGGAAACTTACTTAAAACACGTTCGAATGCAAATAATGATTTAGCTTTATATCGCATTGTTTGTAAACCAGCGAACGATTACTTTACTGTTGACGACACCGTTAGTTTAGATAATCGCGTACATAAAAAAACTGGCAAAAACATATGAAAGTGACAAAAAACAAGGTACAATTTCAGATTTAACTACGAGTATGTTTATTTGGAAATCGTATAGATACTAATTTAGATTAACTAAAACATAGTGCGGACCAAACCAACATGATGATTATGTGCGTAATAAATAGCGGCTGGATGTAAAAGATGGTTATTCAGGGACCGCAACTTTGGTGCCGATGACAGACGTATGACGTTTAGTCCGATATAGGATGTTCTTTTAATAACATTGCAATAAGGTCAGGTGGGGTAAGGGGAACTACTGGGAAAGGGAAACACTAGTTGATATATCAATAACTGTACACCGCAGCGTTGTGATTACTCGATCGATAAAGCAGTAACTGAGAATTAGTTCCAAAAAAAAAACACAGATTGAGTTATGATGATTGAACGTGTGAGTGTGACAAAAACAATACTTTAGTTGGCAAACAACGAAACTACGAGTTCGACGTGTTCGATTTGGATACCGATTTATGTGTTAAAAAGTCTGGTAACAAGTCTGCAAATGTCAGTAAGTATTGTTTTATAGATATAATTTGTTTGTATGCATATAAATAAATATAAATATAAATCATGCTGTGTCATTTTTCCTCCTTCTCGTTCTATATGCTTTTTTGTTTTCAAATGTTTCTCTATATTACTTGCTTTTCCTGTTAAATATTGGTCACAGCAGGAGCAGTACATTTTTTCATTTTGTAAAATCAGAAAAGGAAATTTCTGCAAATACGATTCCATAGCAAAGCAATAATATTTCGGTTATATTTTACTAATGAAAAATAATTAAACAGAAATTGGTTGTCATTTCCCACAATCTTGGTTTTAACATGACAAAGACAATTATGTTTTTATACGTGGCCAGTACGTGGAAAACTCTTAACTCAAGTTTTAATATCAGTAAACTAAAGAGGCTAATAAGTTGTTATTTGATTAAGTGTATATAATCTAGATAACAACACTCTGTATTTAGCTTGACGTCGTACGTCTGTCATCGGCACCAAAGTTGCGGTCCCTGCAACGCTTCGAACTATCTAATTATGTCCCCCCCCCCGCACCCCCTGAGGGTCGCGGGTGCCACTTAGCACCGAAACGGACGTGTACAACATACTAACGCACGCTTACTGGTTCAGCACTCCTGTTCGACTAAACTGATGAACACTCAATGAAGGAGCTACATCTAAGGGCGAAGTGCCAGGGAATCTGCTGAATCAAAAGGAAGCAGAAGACCAAATAGCATTTTAATAAATAGCAAAGGCTTAAAATAATATTTTTTTCAAAAATCTTACTTAGAAATGGCTACTTTCAATAATAATGTAATTACTATGTGAGTCACATCTTCTTTATTCTTACAATTAATGAAAAAAATGGCTTCACTGTTCAGTTGAACTTCAAAACATTTATCAGGCGGATATCTCGTGCATTTATCACGTATATTTATCTCATGTATTTTTTTTTTGTTTTCCTCCATCGCCCAATGGTTAGCTGGAAGAGATCCCTTAATGGGATATATATAAAATAGAGATCCATATTATAAACTTTCGAATAAACTGGCCTTATTTTTGCTAATATTAAATACGTACAAATTTACTTACATTGTGGTTATCATGTCTCTGCAGCTTCCAACATTTATCCGTGAAATACTGAGCTGAATATTCTCGATAATGATGACCGTGCTATGAGTTGCGAAGATATAATTGTGCTATCTGAGTTATTCAAATTACTTCCAAAATTCATTGTTAGTTTCGAAGAAACGCCATTATACAAAAAAAGTTGGGATAAATTACTAAATTGTAAACTTTTCTCATCAGGACCGCACCCGGAACGTTACTGTTATCATGATTTTTTAAACTCATTTGGATTGCTATTTATTACCGAGAAACTATTGCTATGAAAAATAATGTACACAAAAAACTTAAGAACAAGATATTGGATTGTAAGTATTATGACCCTTGTTATTAAAGTATGAAATTTCTGAAGCTTTTACCTTCACACATAAATTATTGTAAAAATATTTCGCAAAATCACGTTATTTTTACTTTGTTCATTGATTATTGGACTGTCCGTAAAAGTCACCGGGTTTTAAAAGTTGACGAAGTGTTAGGAGGGACATGTAGCAAGGACACGCGTGGCTCTACCAAGCTAGTTCGGGCTTTATTTCCTGTCCAAAAAGGTTTGAAACGTGTGAGTTTACCTTCGTACATAGAGGTATTTACGTGACAGAATCACGCATCACGTAGTTTCACGCAGCGAAGCCGCGCCGGGGCTAGCTGTCACGTAGTGCTGTGGAACCCACTGGCCGTAAAGGCGGCAAATCGCTGCCCAAATCTTCTGTCGTCCTCAATTTTATGGATAACGTCAACGGGGAAATGTAATTGTAAACAGATATACGTAGCTTCGGGTTTATTACTGACCAACACTTACGGAGTTACGGCCGGTCCCAAATGCCTGCCGTTAATAACAGACGCGCCAGCACTGTGGACGTGCTATACAAAATAAAAGTTTAATATCGTAGATAACAAAAACATCAAAAATATTTACATGTTTACCTTTATCACAAAAGTACTTAACAATTTAATCGTTTAATTTGAAACTAGACGCTTATTTCAATATGATGATACTTTAAAGGTTTCACTGTAATATTAGGACGATGAAAAGACAAAAAAACACAGAAAACCACATCCCGCCATCATGATGTTTTGCTTGGTTAAATCCATGTTAAGCCTACCCTTGTTCAGTGCCCGCGCGTAAAAGTAAATCTGGGTCATACCTTTTCTTAAAACTAAAACAGCGCAATTTAAAAACGTGATCACTACCTACCGTATTTTCTTTGTCAAGCAAGAGTTATTTTTAATTAAAAAGTTGGGTTTGGCAGTAGCCGTTAAGTGGCAGTTTACAAATAAGCCATCCTAGTTATAGCCCGTGATGCAGCCAAGGGGTATGCATTATTCATGCACCTACCAGTTACCATTATATATTCCGGTACTGTAACGTCACGACGGACTATAAAAACGAATCCACACGCAGGTCATTTAAATCGAGAGTTTGATAGCTTCTTGAGTTTTAGGGGGCAATAGCGGTGCTGCTACTCTATTATGATAAGCACATAATTACCTGCCCTATTTTAGACTTTATCATTCTACCGAAACGTTAGTCGATAGTCGTGCCAAGATTGTTGCGATATGGCGGTAAACAGATTACACGCGCTCTTTGGTTTATTGCGTTATTTATTCTTCGATCCTATGTATATTATATTTTATAGCGTAGTAGAAATAGGCTGGCAGATTCTGTATTGGACAGATTCTGCAATTGGGCAGATTCTGTATTGGACAGATTCGCGATTAGGCAGCTTCTGTATTGGACAGATTCGTGACTGGGCAGCTTCCTGTATTGGACAAATTCGTAACTGGGCAGATTCTGTATTGGACAGATTCGTGACTGGACCGATTCTTTATTGGACAGATTCGCGACTAGGCAGATTCACTACTCGACAGATTCTCTATTGGACAGAATCGCCGTTCTGCAGATTCGCCATTTGGCAGAAATAGTACAGTAAGGAACAATAGTCTTATGCACCTAATCTTATATACCACCAAGCCTACTATATGAGCTTATAGCCCGGTCGAGTTAGCCTTAAAGGTACGGGAAAGGTTACATTAATTCGCATAAAGCTGAAAATTAGTACGAACGTTCGGAACATCATTATAAATAAAATGTCAAAAGTCCCCATCGATCGTTTACGAAAAAAGTTCAGGGTCAAATTTCGCTTCGAATATGGGTTTTATGCATTTTCCATCCAAACGGTAAGTTTTATGATAAAAGTATGTAAAGGATTGATTGAAGATCATGCAATTATCTATCAAAATTGTCGCTCACTTTTTCTCCTATGAGCCACCGTTTCGGAGATACCTATGACGATTCAAAACTTGTAAAAGTTGTGTTGTGTTAAAGTGAAAGATAGTATTGTTACTTGTATTACAGCTCTACGCGGTGTACTTATGCATTATTATGAAGAACACAACTTTTTCAACTTTCTGAACCATTTTTCATTATTATTATCGTCTTAACTGTACTTCTGGCCAATTACAATTCTGTCGAATTCAGAATCTGTCCTATCCAAGATTATGCCGAGTAGTGAATTTGCCTAGTCACGAATCTGTCCAATAAAGAATCGGTCTAGTCACGAATCTGTCCAATACAGAATCTGCCCAGTTACGAATTTGTCCAATAAAGAATCTGCCCAGTCACAAATCTGTCCAATACAGAAGCTGCCTAATCGCGAATCTGTCTAATACAGAATCTGCCCAATCGCAGAATCTGTCCAATACAGAATCTGCCATATACCGAACAAGGGAGCTTTAATAATAAAAGTTTTCCGTGATATTTTTTAAAGAGAAATTGCCTGGATCCATCAAAAACGATAACTATATTTATGCTTGTACGACGTGATAGCATCCTCTTTTTACAAGCTTGACCAGACGTGAAAAATGCATTGCAAGATTTACGAGAATTTTATGCTCAGATTCCGGGACAGCCAACCAAAAATGTAATTTGTCTAGCAGGCTTTGCTAGCTTCAAGAAGCGATCGGCGGAACGGATAGGACGGGCAGCTCCTCGGGGCTGCTGCTGGCCTGCGTTTGATGGACCACTTAACCCTTAATGGCGGGTACTACCAACATTAAATAGACCCACGTTACCGAACACACTGAATGCTAACTCGATAAAAACGGTTTTTAATCGACAATAATCGACATACTCGTAGCAGTTGTAATTTGAATAGATATGACAACGATAAAAACGTCAAAGTGGTACAGTCAACAGCATAAATAAGTGATCATTTCTGTACCTTGTCGCTGTCAATCGTTTCACAATTTTGTAGGTATAACATTTCAAACACGACGTTAAGGTGACAAGGTACATAAATGATCACTTATTTATGCTGTTGACTGTACATGTTTAGCTTAGCTAGTTTATGTTTGACAGTCATTCGCAGTTACCCCAGGGGTTGTCGCAATTACCAGTGAATATAAAAAGAGAGTGACATAGGTACAGATTTATTGTCTAAACAACTGTATTTTCGAAATCCTGCATTTTAAGCAGTAGGTAAGTAATTTCATAAAGCATTGATCAATATATCCAATTTAACAAAAATACCATAATTTGTAAGTAAACCTGCACGATTTTTCCTTTCAAGCAAGAATGTACTCTCCACTCACCCAAAAACGTGTAGAAATTACCCCAATGCACCTAAATATTAGTTGGATTTTTATACCATTTCCGTTCAAATATCGAATGCAACCAAATATGTCGTACCGTGTAAGTTTCTATGAAACTTTCGGGGGCCCAGGGGCCCTAATATGGCTGTGTTTATGGCGTGACAAACCTAAAGCATTATTTACTAAGAAATTGATTAAGTTAATTTACGTTGTACGTTGATGATATTGCTACTTACAACATGAATCTTTCTTAGTAAATAATGCTTTAGGTTAAGGTGACAAGTTCAAATTAAATTAACTACGGAATTGTTTTTTAAATAATAAAAATCTCGGAAATTAAGCGTTATTGGACTACATTATTATTATTATTTATTTATTTATTTATTTATTAAACCTGCAACAAAAATTACAAATATACAAAAGCCCTGCAAAACTGTATTAGTACAGTTTACATGTTATACCACATTATTTAATCATTACGACCTCAGCTGTATGCTGGTAAATTTATGCGGGTTCCTCGCGAGCACCGTGTATCTGGGGGGTTATTATGACGTAACTATGCAGTTCATTTTACGGTGAGCGAAAGGGACGAAGCTATAGCAGTTATATAACTATGTCCTTTTCTCTCAGCGTAAAATGAATTGCACAGATACGTCATAATAACCCACCTGTACTTTTAACAGAAGTTCTGACTACTTATCCGCAGTCGCGGGCGGAAAGCTAGTGTTTCGTAAAATTATGCATTACACAGATCGAAATTATCCAATCATTACACACCCAAAAGATGCACACGAACATAAAGTTTTTTAAAGGAGACCCAGGGCTATAACGTACGCAAACCACTCCAACAAAAAGCAAACTTTATTAAAAAAAAACTAGTTCGTTTTTTTTGTTTAAAACATCTTGGCGCTGGATTTTCATAACTTCGATGTGCCGGTACGCACGTTTCGTTTAGATAAGGAATTATCTGAATAATATTGTATAAATACGCATTTGTTATTGTAATTAAATTAGATTGTAACATACCGACAAAGTGGTTATTTCTCTCACTTCTACCACTATGGACCTCCGGGTAAAGTTTTGCCCCCGACGTGATGAAATCCAATCATGAAACGTGCCTACCGGCACGCTTTATTGGGAACATTGAAATCCATAATACGCTCTTACTGCAGTTCCTGCTACGGTATCTTCTCGTCTCAACCGTAGTGTACTGTTTCGCCAGAATCTTTTAATCTCACGCGGATTACACTTTCTGGACCCTTCAAGTGTATAACGCTGCATAATAAATAAGTAGGAAAATGGTGCAATTTTCTTCTCACATAAACAACCGGAACTCATCAAAATGTTTATTATCCAGTCTACGCCGCCCGCCCCCCGACCGTACATTAAGGTCATGTTTTCGCCTGCTTCAGCAATCACTCTTGGTCTGGTCGAAATTATTGCCAAAAAAACAAAGGATGGTTCGTACTTAACAAAAAAAAACAAAGAAAACTTTAGAACCACAAAGCTTGATTCTTACAAACTTTGTAAATGTTATTGTTTACGAGTCCTACTGGCCTTCATAAAATTAACCAGTAATTTAAATTATGATTACAAAAAAGTACTTGTTTTACCTATACTAATAGAATTTTTAAAGAAAAATGGTACGGTAAGAATGACGTGTATAATGAGCAACTAGATTTTTTAATTCGTATTAGGTACCTACTTTGTCTCCATATCGGGTTACTCGTAGTACCAACCCTAAGGTGGATACCAGGCGCCTTTACTACGTGCCTCGATGTTCACCCCTCGTCTGCAGTGGATGGCGTGACAATTTATAGTCGGCACAGCTCGTGCAAAAGTTTAAGTTTAACGCTTTTAAACAGAAGCCGTTTCAACAGTTAACGAGTTACCTTGAAACCATTAAATTCGCTCTTGTTGTCAATTTTAATAAATGAAACCCGACCAATCATTCCAACGGAATAAGAGGCTCTATATTCCACGGGAACTCCGACGCCTAGTGCCTCTTATTTACAACTTTTCATCAAGCTGAAATCCAATTATGGCCGAAAATAATCCAATCCACGTCCATTGCCAGTTTTTTCGAGAGGTCGAGTAACTACGGCAAGCTGCTGCATATTGAGCTAGTGCTAAGTGATCCAGTCAGATTTTGGACGTTATTTCAGTTTTCAAAAAACGAGAACTGGTCAAACTATTAAATAATTGTTTTTATAAAATTAATTTCACTATCAACGACCTCTTATATAGTCCACCGTTAACATTTGATTTGGCCAGCCATCAGCAACAAATTTTCATACATACTCGTATGCCAATTACCAACAGCCAACCTTTCAAAACTAAAATAAATATCTACCATCTAAATTAAAACTAACCAATCTTAACGCTCTTATTACAAATTAGCGCGACAGGGTCCCTTATACATACATATATATACCTCAGTATCTTTAGTATTGGGATTTAAACATAAACTGCTATAGCATAATTATTTGTAACTATTATATTTTAATATTTTAAATGGCAACTGACTGACCATATGTTTAATATTTTAAATTCGAGGATTCAATATTTTAAAATATTATTGTATATTTGACAATAAATCTGTATTCTGTCCACTGGTAATGTATACATATATCAATCCTGTAATTTGTTTAAAAAATTACAGCTGAAAAAACATGATTCGAGTAAATTTGTTACATTACATTACAGGATAATATACCAAATAACGTTTAGTTTAATTGTTTTTCAGTTATGTAAATGTTTAATAGAAGTATGTTAATTTGCCGACATTGTTGTACTCGCTGAAAGCATAATCAGAACCATAAATCAATTTTTAAAGAAACGTTCGACGGCAGGTGATTTATTTACGACCAGCTGAAATTAATTGCAATTTGTGTTACCTATCGGTAAGTTTGTAAGGAGGCGCCAAGTTCTTTTCTCTGTAACAAAAGCTTGCCCGATGATTAAGTTTCGACGAAATCTTTTTACGTAGGCTTGAACACAATGAGTCCAACAATATATACGTTCTGAAGCATTGCATGTACTTATACGTATAGAGGAAGAAATTTTCGTCGCGGGTGGGACAAATCAAGGAGCTTCCTCGGCTCTATTCTCCATGATACTCGTAGATTTGTGACCTTGATGACAGCGTGGGTGGATCCAATAAGAACGCCTCACAGGTAACGCAAAACGGCGAGGTTCCCGAAAAGTAAAGCAAGTCTGAATGTGGTCCTCTAAGTGCTTGAGGTTATCGCTATTTATTTCTGCCGCGAACAATAACAGATCGCCACCTCCAAATACACGAACATAGCCATTCCGGGATTATGTCACTATTTCCGTCATATCACCTTATTTATAGGTGCGAGATAGAGGGTTCTTTCGTTGAATGGGGTGCAATACAAAGAATGTTTTGTGTTACAGCCTGTTTCTCCAGTCGTCGCCCAACAACAAATTATGTCAGCGACCTCTGCGACTTTATTATACTTAATTTGAGAATCATAATATAATATTGAACACTGGGCACAGACGAGTTCAACCCTATGCATGAACACTTTAGGACCTTATTGCAACAGAACCAACTGCAATATCGAACTTAACAGTTAGGTATGTATTTCAGCGTTATTAAGAAACTAAATCACAATTCCAAGCCATGACGCTTTCACAGTGCAAAGATTTATGCGTACATTACGTTAGGTTAGATAGATCCCTCGAATACGGACAAACTTCATAATACGGGATAAAGGATTTGTGTTTGAAGATTGAGGACAAACTATTCAAGAAGATGTATAAAAGCCGCACGTGTGATTAAAAGATTTGCTTACAAAACCGGCTTGTTCCCTCGCACGTGTTTAGGGATTCGGTTGAGGCAAACCGACGCACGGCGACGAAGCGCTCGATTGTTCACGTGTTAAAGAGACGCTGGGAAAGCGTTCAAATATGAAGGGTGCTGTTTCATACCAGCACCAGCATACCACCGTAGAAACTTTTCACGATGCTTTGACGCACTACAGATTGCATTGTAACTGACTGAAAACGTAGAAAAACCTGGTCAAGTGCTATTAGGACTCGCGCACCGATGGTTCCGTACCGCCGTACCGTAGGTAGTAGGTATTATAAGTTAAGATTTTAATTCGAATTAGCGCGAGCTCAACTCAGACTTGACCATTTTATTGTATTTATTGTATCTCACCGACAACTTGTATGTTTTATCGTTTTTACGATGCAACCAAAATAAAAATATGTTGAAACGAAACAATTCTTATAAGACGTAACGGTTTATCATATCACTTTAGTATATAAAATCGCCGTGTTAACACATAGTCTGTAAAATAATCAACCCGCTATCTATTCTATGCTTAAAAGTAACTCACCATTATATTGTACCTTGATTACCTATTATAGTTACATACAAAAAAGCACAAATGTAAGTTTAATTGTAATTGACTTTTCTTTTCCTGTCAGAGAGCTTAAGAAGTTCGATGCTCCACCTTACGCGATTACGTCTCCAGCAGCCCGACGGGCTCGCGCAACTGTTGGCCGACTGAGAGTTGAAGGGCCAGTTCCACAATCGACGAGTAATCTGTCATAAATTTGGCTCTCTTCTTGTCTATTTTCACGTGTAAGAAAGAGATAGGGCAAAATTTATCTGTCAAATATATTTTAGGTACTTGTCGATTGTGAAACAGGCGGTAACTCGTCGTATTACAGCCAGCTTAGCCATCCTAATGTAGAAAGTTGGTTTTTATAACTGCTTGAAAAGTAGACCTTTTTTTAGGCATCTAAGTATAATTTTTAAACAATGCTTGAATTTTTGTATTTTTGGCTGGAAAACAAAAACTCGCGAAATAGGTACCTAGTGTACTAGTGTGTAGTGCACAATGACATAAGTTAAATAATACGTAATAGGTCAGCCAAGCTGTGGTCGTTTTTAGGGTTCCGTAGTCAAACTAGGAACCCTTATAGTTTCGCCATGTCCGTCCGTCCGTCCGCAGTCTAGCTCAGAGACTCATTGTACTAGAAAGCTGTAATTTGGCATTAATATACATATTAGTCACGCCAACAAAGTGGTAAAATAAAATGTTGATAAATATTTTTTTTTAATGCACCTCCCCTACACGTAACGTAGGGATGCTTTTTTTTTTCTTGTCTACCCCATAGTGTGGGGGGTCGTTGGATAGGTCTTTCAAAAATATTGCGGGTTTATGAAAATAATTTTTCGATTAAGGGATCCGTTTTAGAGTCAAGTGTCCCCCCCCCCACAGCCAAAACTACAAATACTAAAAATCTGAAAAATATTTTCAACGAAAGCGCATATAACGAATTTTAAAGGAAAACTATCACGGCTAAGTAGAAAATATAAATAATGATTAGTTCCTGAGATACAGGTAGGCGACTAAAGTGTTTATACCTATCAAAATCGCCTATGATAACTTTGATAGAAAATTTGTTAACCGCGCGCGCGGGGGGAGTCGAACTGTCCAAGTAACAAATCGAGCGACAGCCGCGCTCATAATCGCGAGCGCCTAGATGCTGTTCGGACGTGCCCCGGAATGCTACCTACAAGTTTGCGATTTGCGATCTGAAAGTTTACAAATGTTCGATTAGATTATTGATTTGAGTTGAGTATCGTTTGGAAAACTTAAAATTCTATTTACTGGACCTTGTTTTTTTTTCAATTTCTATTAATTACTTTATAAAAGATTAAACTTTTATTGTAATTTAAAGTCGGTTTGAAGCAGTTTAGATACCTAACTACCTACATAGGTATACTGATCTCACGCTTACAAGCTTGGCTCTTGTTTGAGATATTATATACGAATTTATAAGAAAAAGAATCATTACTAAATAAGTAGACTTAATTAGTTCCTGAGATACAGGCGACTAACGGGTTTATACCTTAAAAATCATTTAAGACAGCGCCAAATAACTTTAAATAGAAAATTGGTTCATACGAGTACATGTTGATTTTTGAGATAGTTTTTTGTGTTTGTCGTTACGGCTTCGGAACCCTACACTGAGCATGGTCCGACATGCTCTTGCCCGGTTTTTAATATTGTGGGAGGCCGACTTCAGTTTGACTGACCTATTACCATTTAAAATTAAGTTATGTTTTGCGTTTTTGAAGGCGGATTTTTGTTTTTTAATATGTTTTGAATTTAATATTTTTTATTGATCGTAATAATATTATGGTATAATGTAATCCCACTTCTCAATTAATAAGATCCTATAGGACATTAATAAGAAACTCGCAGCAAGCAACGCCGTGGGAAAGTGATAGTGCATATAAATAAACCATTTCAATGTGCTTCGTCAAAGTCGTTCAACTATCTTGCTCGAGATATATTATCGCCACCCTCGAAATAGGTACCTACCGTTGAGGAGTTCCGGTGGCCATTTGTGGTCTTCATCATCAGTTCCACTTCAGCAAATAGTGCTTTCCAAGAGCAAATAACCAATACCAATAATATTTGATTTCTCCAAGAACCCATCGTCAGATCCTGACAAGTTGACAATGGGACCAAGGACAACGTAAACCCTTAGAAAAAAAAAATCGAACCAGCGGTCATAAAATATTGAGAACCTCCTCCTTTTTTTGAAGTCGGTTAAAAAACACAGGGTACTTTTACCGTGAGTAGCGATAAACGAGTTCTACGCGGACGGAGTCGTGGCCAAAAGCTAGCTATTTTAAATCTATGTAGCTTAAATTGAATAAAATGTTGTTGAGGGGATAGTGCCAGACCTCTTGTTACCAAACTTCACCTGCCCCAGGGTTGTCAATTCTGATGGGTCATGTTTTTGTAAATATAGGGTGGTAGTTGACATTTCTGAGATCAAACCTCCTTTTTTCGAAATGGTTAAATTGACCATTAATAAGTACAGTCAGTTGCAAAAAAAAACTAGGTAAGAAACGTAAATAAACTTATAGGTAGGTATGTTATATGTGTAATCGAAATAAGTGTAAGCCAAATATTCTGTTACGTTTTTTGTATGCAAATAATTTTAGATTTTTTTATTCCTATAATAGAACAAATAATTATGCTTTATTTTTCTTAAACCATTACCGCAAACGTCGTGCGTCCAGTGGCGCCCTCATTACAGCCATTACTATTATTATGTTTTCTAATTATTAACTAAAGAATTTCTTTGGAATTAGACGATATATTTTTGTAGTGCAAGTAAAAACACAATTTATGGGATACGTAACAAAATTTACTAAGATTACCCTTTGAGTCAGCTTAACGGGGAAAGATGGCCACTTTTTTCCGTTAAGTTGATAACCCGAAGGTGAATTGTTATTAAACTATGTGATATACCCTATAAGTTGTGTTTTCATTTGTAGTACAAAACCATACCGTCCAATTTCAAGAAAATACTTTGGTTTATTAGAAAACACAATAAAAAGTAATGAGGGCGCCACTGTACATCCGGCGTACGCTCGGTGCAGTCTTAATTTCGAAGTAAGTTTGTATGGTTATTCGCTGCAGCTCTATCAACATCGTATAGCCAATGCATGAAACGAACTTTAAAACGTTAGGTACCTATTTTCTCTTTTCACTAAATTTTCTTTAAGTATGACTGTTGTGCACGTAAGATTCATATTCCTCTAATAAGTTTTAAGATAAAGACTGGGTACCTATGTGTAGGTGCAATAATGAACATTAAACAATTTTCATTATTGACGTTATGTATGGCATAGTTTAAGCGAAGTTAGGGAATACCATACCCATATTATTCGCCTACTTTTGAGTCAATTATATACTTATCTGATTATCTGTGTGATGAGCGCGTGTATTGGTTTCTGAATATTGGATGTTTTCCATCTATTTAAGTATTATTTATTCCTCTATCCTCGTGGCTACATCCTTTCTTTGGAAAAGATATAAGAAACTAAGCAAACTAAGCTATAAACAATATAACCTTAAAGTAAAATATTCCATAAAAAGTTTCCATGGTAGGCACGAGGCTATTATTATATTGTTGTCTAGTTCGTATAGTATAGGTACAAGCCTAGAGCTTAGTTAATCGGTGTGCAATTGCCCCTATCCCCATATATATATATATATATATATATTTATGTTTTTCGCCAGTTTAGTTAACAATTAAATTTAAAGCGTTAATTAGCTTCTCATCTGGATGAATCAAAAGAGTGTAATGAAGCAATTTTAATTCGTACCTTGTTATTATTGGGGAGAACCTGTACTTAGCTCTTAGTATCTATTTTTAAGTTATTGTTTTGCTTTATAGCTATATCTATGGAAAACCAACAGCTCGTCCATACATTAAAACCTTCGTCTTGAACCACTTTATCTATTGATGAAATTCGAATTATAATCCGTTGGGTAATTTGAAAGATCTAAGCGTACATACAGAGGGACAGACGCAGGCAGCGACTGTGTTTTATACTCGTAGTATGTAATGATACTAATGACTTATGTTATGCCCATTACCGTGACAGTTAGCCTGGCATGCTGACCTCCTCGTGAGGCAGTCCTCTAGTTTCCAGGTTTCTACAATACTGTACTATAGGTACCTAGTTATTAAAGTGCCACAGCTCCTGGGAGCCTTATATGGGCTGCGTTTATCACGTGACAAAATGTGGGAAAAAAACCGTCACTTTCTGACAATTCCGTCACGTGCATTGTAGCTTATTTAAAATAGATATTCAATGTTTTTTTTTGTCGTAGGACATGGAGACATCTATGGATAATGGTGTGGGCGGCGCTGATGGCGCGGTGCGCGCGAGGCGCGGAGAGCGCGTGCCCCGAGGAGTGCCGCTGCCTGGCGCGCGCCGGCACCGAGCCCGCGCCGCGTGTCACTTGCACGCGCGGCGCCATGCGCGCCATTCCCGTCAACCAACTCGACCATAACGCGCAAGTCCTCGTCATCTCCGCCCCCCAAAACAAATCGAACTTTCTCACCATTGGCCCCATTTTCACACAGCCTACACCCTTCTCCAACCTTCGCGAACTTCACATCGTCAACTCGAACGTCCCTTCCATAGGACAGTACTCCTTCTGGGGGCTCCAAAAACCTCCAACTGATCAACCTCACTCACAATAATCTGACTAGTATCGGCGCTGATAACTTCCGCGGCCTCAATAAACCTCACCGAGCTGCATCTGGACCACAACCACATAGAACAGATGCCAAGCGAGACGTTTAGATATCTCACTTCTTTGAAAGTCTTGATTTTGGCAAGCAATCAAATTTCTACACTGGTGCCGAGACTTTTCCGAATGCTAGCTAAGCTTTCGCTTTTGGACTTGAGCGACAATCCTTTGGCCGATTTGAATCCTGAAGTGTTCAAAGATATTCAGCGTTTGAGAATTTTTAAATGTAGGAAATGTCTTCTTCGTAGAGTAAATACGCAGATTTATCACTTGATTCCACATTTGGAAGAACTTGACTTGGGTGAGAACCAGTTTAAATACCTGACTTCTGATGAATTTATAAGCTTGAAAAAGTTGAAAAAGCTGAAGTTGGATGGCAACCAGTTGTCTGTGGTGGTGGACCACATGTTCGGGCGCACCGTGAGCTGCGCACCCTGTCACTGGCGCGCAACCGCCTGGCGCTGCTGGCGCCCGCCGCGCTCACCAACCTGACCGCCCTGCTGCACCTGGACATCAGCCACAACAAACTTGCCAGGTTTCATTTACAAACCTTCGCGCACCAGTAGTTGATTCATTAAAGACCATTAATTTTAGCGGTAACAACTTACCTCTAAATGAAATCGCGATAGCCCTGCAGATTCTACCAGAAATTCACGGCGTGGGGCTAGCTAATCTTTCTCTAGAAATGATACCGCCAAATTTTTTTACTTATAATGAGCATATTATTGCCCTAGACATATCTTGGAATAAACTGACTAGATTTCCATTTAAGCTTTTAACAAAAACGAAGTATCTACAGAGGTTAGATATTTCTCATAACAATTTGCAGACTTTGAACGAGCAGGACTTGCAGAGATTAGAAGCTATAGCTCTAGTGCATTTGTCAAAAAACTCTTGGCATTGCGATCAATGTTCAGCGGGAACTATGTTGGTTTACATGTCTACCACAGTTTTAAATTCCACGTTGAGGCATTTGAAATGCTATTCCCCCATGAGATTACGCGGGAGCAGCTTTGCGAGTCTAAGTTTCGATCGCCTGGACCCCTGTCCGAGCACGCACGAGGCGCAGATGAGCGTGATTGCGGGCCTGATGTTGGTGTGCGTGGCGGTGCTGGCGGCCGTGGCGGCGGCGTTGTGCTGCTCGCGGCGGCGCGCCGCGCACTATTACACCAACGAGGAGAAGCGGCGCCAGCACGAGCACGAGCATCCCGAGGAGCTGCTGGGCCGCACGGAGCTGGGCAGCGTGGCCACCATCCACGCGCCCTACCATCTCGTGTCGAAGGGCAGCTAACGGCGCGCCGGCCCTCGCCGCGCGCGCGCGCCCTCGGCGCCCACCCTGCCCGCGCCCGCCCCCCCACTCGACACGCACGCGCTGCACTTCTTCCCCTCGCCGCCGCCGCCGCTACTCGACCCCGCGCTCACGAAAGATATGTGATACGAATACCAAGACGATCTTGTGTAAAGCCAAAGATAACTAACTTTGTATGACTTTCCCGAAATAAATAATTTCATTAGGCTCTAGATCTTAACTTATAATATTGTTGATATTGGATGTAGATAGACATGGACAAAAAATATCGAAAAATATTTTTCTACGGCTATATAGTATTTTATAAGCGTATTTATCAAATGTTTCCTGAAACAGGACGATAATTATATTTAAAAGTATTAAAACTGCATTTAAAATACTATTGATTATGAAATCATACGTAAGGTGTAAGTTCTGATATATATTAAATTTATAAGAATTATAAGTCACCATGTCGCTGCTGAGATCAAAGACAAAGATAATTTCTCAAAATTTGATCTGCTTGTCAAGCAATGGCGCCGTGCTACGTCAAA